>CAXIVR010000005.1:10481784-10591784 GCA_964035755.1 Teleogryllus oceanicus
TGTTCATCCTTACTAGGCTGTAAAACAATGTCTTCAGAACACAGATAATTATCAGAATTGACAATAAATAAAGAAAAAAGAAAAGGCATTGGTTTATCTTTAAGCCAAAGAATAAGGTGATAAGTCAAGTTTTTTTTTCTGAAACGAGTATATAATACAGATTTCTCCTAAATATTAGCTTCATTTGTGCGAAATCATACAAGTTATATTCCTTCCGGTAACTGAGTAATGGGAGCATGTGTTTTTACGAATATAACGAAAATTCCATAAAATACACTCCGATTTGGGCAAAGTCTGAAGATCACGTCGTAGCAATGATTTGAGGTCATTGGTTGATATAAAATAAATACATTTGCCTCTTTTTTATTTCTCAATGATTGGTTGCGTCACAGGCGCTACGGTATATTGCTCTCTTATAAAATTGCAGAAGTTATCAGCTAATTAACATAAGCTAAGCATATGGAAGAATTATGGCTTTTTCAGTAAAGAATAACGAAAGTTCTTATTTGATGTATATTCAGAGGCTCACTCTCGATATTTCTGTGTGTGTATGTGTATGAGCGTGCGTGGGAGTCGGCGGGGGGCACAAGTGTAGTGTGCAGCCGATTTGATGGTTTCTTACAAAAAAAAAATATTTACGCTGAATATAAAATGTGTTCATATTTGTTAAATTGTACTTAATATAACGTTAACAATTGCTATACTGGTTGGCTTTTAATAGCATAGAAAATTAGTAAAAGCTCTGTTTTTGAATGTGAATCATTGGCTGAAGCCCCATGAGACACCTCCTTCTGTCCAATTGAGCCGAGTAAAAGATATCGCACAGCACGTCGTAAAACGAAATGGTGTTTACCGCCACCTGCCCCTATCGTTTGAAGATTTAAAGGCGATTGGCACAACGTTTTCGTTCTACGAATACTATGTTGGAAGTAATTTTGCGCAGTGATAGCTGCTGATAACGCTAAATTACGATATTCTCGTATGTAGGAAACCTGCCCTGAAATGACATACCCCAAAGAAAAATTACAAGCTATCTTTTTAAGTTGGAACCTTTACTTTTTTATGCGATGAACAAATAGAACATATCTTTTTATATGTAAAATATCGATTTTCTGAAAATGCTCCAGTGTTTCATTTTATCCTGGGGTATTAAGGGTAAAATGACACAGGAGCCAATGACATTTAGGAAACTCACTTCTTATTATTGTCGATCACTCGGCCTCACGTATGTTCCCACCATTTATACAAAAATAATATTTGTAGCAGTAATAATAATAATAATAATATAATAATAATAATAATAATAATAATAATAAAAGTACTCACGTCGACGAGGCCGCCGAAGCGCAGCATGGTGATGAGCGAGTGCACGTGGCTCTCGCTGGTGAAGTAGAGGCGCGTGCGCACGTGGCGGCCGGGGCTCGACACCCCGTGCGAGTACCTGCTTCAGAGCGCCTGCCTCAGCCCCTCAACGGTTGCTTGCTCAGTCAGTCATTCCCGGCGCGTCAACTGCTTTGGTCATTAGTCCCGTTAGTGTAGTGCATGTTTTTTCTCGGGAGATGGCGGTGATCTTCCCCGCTGGATGGCGAGATTCGGCGCCGACCTACCGTCGGCTAGTGGACATTCCCCTAATCAGGACTCTCCACCAGCGGGACCGCCCCAGTCGGGACAAGCTCTAAGTTCCCGACCGATCTCCCAGAATACGTGGTAGTGTAGTGCAGTGTGTGTGTGTGTGTGTGTGTGTGTGTGTGTGTGGAAGGAGGCTTAGGACAAGGAAGAGGAAGGACAGGTCGGGGCCGGTCCGTGGCCCGTTTGGTAGGGTACTACTCCAGCGTTCGCCTTGTTTTGATCGGAGAAACCACGGAAAACTACCGATCAGAGCCGTTAAAATTCTCCTCCAGACAGGGGCAGTACTCGACCTAGCTGACAAGCTAGTTTCGCGATCCTGCCACCTCGGGCCCCCGGTCAGAGGGGCTTTAGTGACATCAGTTGATGCAGTGAGCTACCGCTCCCGGTCCGCCTCCTGATGCTTTGATATATAATGCCCGTTCCTTTTATTGGTGAGTGAGCGAGCGAGTGTTTAGTGATTCCGCGCGTGTCAACTGCTTGGGACATTAGTCCTTTAAGTGTAGTGCGTCTTATAACAGGAAGATGGCGGTGTTTCTCCCTGATGGAATATGACATCCAGCGCTGACCAAAAATCAGGCTGCGATGTATTCCCTCTCCAGGTATCTACACCAGCGGGATGTCATTTCCGCCGTACAAGAGCTTAACTTCCGATTCGTTTCCCGTGATTTCTTTCCGTATAATGCATGTGTGTGTGTGTGTGTGTGTGTGTAAGGGGAAAACAGAGCACAAAAATAAAGAAGGGAAGATCGCGCGCTGTCCATGACCTGTTTGTACAGGTACATTTTCACTCGTCCAGTACTGATCAGAGAAGCCACAGAAAACTACCAATCAGAGCAGCCGTTCACTAGAATTCTTCTCCACACGGTCGCTAAATTCGACCTAGTCGTATATTTAGTATCGAAAGTTCGCCACAGCCGGTCGGCTCAGGTCGGTCGGGTCAGGTCGGTCGGGTCGGTCGGTCGGTCCGGGTCGGTCGGGTCGGTCGGTCGGTCGGGTCGGGTCGGGTCGGGTCGGGTCGGGTCGTGTCGGGTCGTGTCGGGTCGTGTCGGGTCGTGGGGGGGGGGCCGGGTCGGGGCGAGCGGGGGACGGGATGAGGCGGGTCCGGGCGGCAGGATGTCGGGTCGGAACGTGTGGGGGCGGGGAGGTGGCGGGGCGGGACGCACCTGGGGTTAAGCCTGTTGACGCTCTCCTCGCCCGTCTCCTCAATGTTGCGCTGCAGGTCTGCCTGGATCTTCTTGAGCAGCGGCGAGCAGATGCCCTGCGCTATCACCAGCTTCTCCTGCGCCGTCAGCCCGTACTCCTGCGCCGCCAAGCGGTTCACAAGGGCAACTTTAAAGAAACGAAACACTGAAAACACACAACAAAGGAGGTGCACTATTTCTTATGATTCATCAATTGGAAAGGACGTTTTCGTGAGTATTGTTTTTATTTCAATGGAAAACCGTTATGGTTGCATGGCGACCATTATAATCAATGAATTATTTCGGCGGCGGAGTGCCAAGTTCATAAACGAAATAGGTAAAGATGAAAAAAAAAACTTTCTGTTGGATTAAATACACGCCGCGTCTTGGAGAGACGTCTTTTTCTTCCCCTTCTTTGGCTGATCGAGTACGTGGACACATACCAAGAGATCAAAGATTCTTCCAACTCTGTTTGAATACCATTTATCTCCCAGGAGATACGATTTCTCATCGATACCAGAGTCTTTACACTGCTCTCTCATGGAGACTACGAAAACCTCGTGTGACGTTTCCCACTTTAGGTGTCTCCCTGAGTGGGGCACCACCCCCAACAGGGACAAGCTGCAAGCGCACGACTGGTCTCCCGACATATGTGATAGTGTAGTGAACATAAATGTGTTTGTAAGTAAGAGGGAATATAGTACAAGGAAGATGAAGGAAAGATCGCGTCCCGTCTGTGGTTCGTTTGTTTGAGTAATCCGGCATTCGCCTAGTATTAATTCGTGAATCCACTGAAAACTGCCAATCAGAGCAATCTGCCGCGAGAATCGTGCTCCAGACAGCGGATGAATTCGAACTAACTTCTTAGCTAATCGGGTGTCGAACCCTAGGACCTCCCGGTTTAGAGTCACTAAAGTGCCAACAATTGTTACCCTAAGATAACTCAGCTGGTCGTTTTTACTTTCTCGCCATGGAGTAGAGAGAAAGTTATGTAATGCTGCGCGAAAAAACAGGAAATTTTCGGCAGTAAAACTCTTATTACAGGGTTAAGATAATGAAAAATTGGATAAATTCATATGCAACCTTTAGAAAAGAACTTCTAACACGTGGCCCAGAGCCCATGTTTAATGGGTCCTTGGTAGCGAAAAATCGAATGATGGCAAAAACCTGTGTGTCCATCTGTGAACAACACTAGCGGCTAAACCGTTAAGCTGATTTACTCCAAAATTGATATTCCTCAATCGATTTGGCTGGTGTCGCGACCCCTTGAATTTGAAACCGAAATTATAACTTTGGAGTGTACTTTACACGAAGTCTCTGTGACATTTTCGAAATTAAAAAAAAAGGCTCCATAGTTTTTAATTACTTTTTTTTGTTAAACAGATAGTCGAAGAACGTTTAAGATAATGGTGCAGGTCTCATGTTTGTTGAAAAGCTTGATTTTTCGAAAATTGCGAAAGATCAAACAATTTTCGGCACCTTTCCACAACTAAAATATTAAAGATAGAAGTTTTTCCCCTTAATGAAATCTGTTCCTTAAAGATAGATTTTGAAATACGGCCATGTAGAATTCTTCGAAAGCCGGTCCGGTGGCCGAGATCGCTAAGGCAGTAGTGTCGTAGTGATCTCGGACCGAAGGGTCGCGGGTTCGAGCCCCGCCTCGGGCATGGTTGTATTTGTGTTCGTCCTTTCACCCCTTATCATCATTCTCCATATCGTTTCATCCACATAGTTACCATACCGTTAACAGCAATAGTGGTCGCTAATGACCTTAGATGTTGAAGCGACCTTAAATAAACCAATTTAAAAAAAAATCTTCGAAAATTTGAGTACTTTTCGCGTAATTTTGCGTGCAAATACGGGCTGTTTGAGCACCTCCAGTGTTGGGTAAGCAAAACGCGATTGTGCGCAGGCGCAGCGGCGTCGGGGGGGGGGGGCGTGCACCTGCGGGATGACGATGTCCGCCAAGCACTTGGCGCGCAGGTACAGCTCCTCGGCGCGGTCGAACTGCAGCACGCGCTGGTTGTGCTGCAGGTCGTACTTGATGCAGTCGAACACGTCGGGCACCTTGCTCAGGTCGAAGGCGCGCCGCTCGCCGTCCCAGAAGTCGCGCTCGATCTTGGCCCAGCGCCGCTCCATCAGCGCCCACGTCTCCCCGTGGTACAGCACGGTGTCTGCGCACAGCCCGTCCCCCCCGTCTGTCACTCGAGCCGGGCATGGAGGCCGTGCTACTTCCTAAAGAATTACAAGGGGGTTGAACAGATGGCCCTTTCTAAAAAAATCGTAGAAAAAGGAAATACGCTACAGTAGCGCGCGGTCCGTGGCCCTTTTGGTTGGGTACTGCTCCGGCATTCGTCTGTTTTTGATGAGAGAAACCACGGTAGCAATCAGGCGCTGTCTGGAGGACAATTCTTGGGACCTGCTGCTCTGATCTACCGTCTAGTAAAAAATCCTCCCCCCGTCAGGACTCGAACCTTAGGACCTCCCGGTCAGAAGTACTGCAGTGGTAGCAGTTGATGCCCTGAGCCACCTAAGCAGGTCCCCGACCTCGCCAGCCGCCCGCCAGAAATGCAGCGAACTGACTTCGCATATAATCTCCCGAGTCTACAACATGCTCAGAATCTTGGAAATGAGCACAGTTTTAGTGACATACAGGTTGCCATGAAATCGTAAAATGACTAACAAGCCCTTTCTTCGGGAATCTATGCTTCTGTGGCTCAAAAGACAGAGGAAGACATTTAGCTAATAGTTTTGAAAAACACATTAGTGAATTTTTACCCTTCCCCCATTAAATTACTCACCCATATCATGGGGACTGTACGGCTACTTGCTTAAGAATTATAAGGCCGTGTCCTGCGTGAGCTACAACCGGCGACGGCGACAAGCGTTAGCTTGCGTCAGCTTCAAGCGACACGTTACGATGCCGCGCGACAGAGCGCGTGGTGTCCTACGTAAGCGACAGGAGGCTGCGACAGCGACAGTCGAAATGTTTCAAAGGAAACATTCAAGACTTTTGTTATGTTCAACAAACTCACTGTATTCACTCTGCTAGTTAGTAATAGATTTAATTCACCGTCAACAGAAGCCCGTGAAACAAGACAGACTATTTGCAATTATTTCAATAGCCCTGCCGGTTTGGTTGCAATAGAAACCTAACCTCATTTACGTCTACAGGAATACTGGTATATAATACATTGTGATGTATGTACTACGCAATATAATTAGCATCTGAAAAATTCAATAAGAATAATATAAATTAACATAAATTAATCAATAAAAAACAAACTTGTTTGTTATTTTCAGTGCCTTCGTTACTTCCTTTCACAATTCGACTGTGGTAGTCATTCAATCTCTTGTTCCACAATTCCCTTGTCTTTTTCACATGTTCAGTTAAACATTCCGTTCTATCGCTATTCGACATTTTTGAAGTGGGAAATTGAAGACCAAAGCAGCGAAACTATACGCGCGACACAGCGCGAAGCGGCGACAAGTAGCGACAAGATTCAAACATGTTTGAATCTCGGCCGCCGCCGCTTGTAGCGCTTTCGTCGCTTCGTCGCGGATGTCGCGACGCAGGACGGCCGCATAAGATTCTGTGTGATTGAAATTTGTCGCTTGAAGCTGTCGCAAGATGTAGCTGACGCTACTAAACGACGTGAGTTCCATAAAATCCAGAAATGTCCCGTTTTTCCAACAATCTCCATACACCATATACAGTTTTACCAATTAACCAACGCAGCCAAAAACCCATCTAAAAGGACATGTTCCCAACCCTAAAACTTCACCTGCATTAAAATAACCTGTGATCCCCTCCTACACCTTAATTAAGATACCTATCTCATCCCACAATACCCTCCCTTTAACAAAATAACCTCTCTAAATCCTAGACCTAATAAATTAACCCATCTTCTCATGTCCAAAACATCACCCATCCATTCACGCTTCTCATACGCCATTCTCTCCTATCACCAGTTCATCTGGGGGATGGAGAGATAAGATAGATTGTTTTATGCACCATGCTTAAAATCACACACATGCTGATGAGTACAATCTCTGTACAGGCAGCACGACCAAACACACACATACGCAGGATGTAGCTGACGCAGGACACGGCCTAACGGAGATGCATGTTCTTTTGCTTGGGGCGTGCTGACCTCTGGTGGCGGCGTCGGCGGCGTGCACGCGCGTGCGCAGCAGGGCGAGCAGGCGGCGGATGAGCGCGTGCACGTCGCGGCAGCAGCGGCCCGGGTCGCGCCCCCCGCAGCAGCGGTGCAGGCGCGCCTTCGCCCTGCGCACACGCGCACGCTCCACACTCTCATGCTCCATACTTACGCAAGTGGACTACATGTTTTTTTTCACTGCATTTGATTGATTGATTGATTTTTAATGTTTTCGGGCGAGTCAACTGCTTTGGCCATTAGTCCGTTAGTGTAGTGCATGCTTCTTTTCGGGAGATGGCGGTATTCTTCCCCCGCTGGATGTTGAGAATGAGAACCGACAGACATGTAGGCACACTCGCCACTTTTGATTGATTGATTGATTGATTGTTTTTTTCGTGTTTCCGGGCGCGTCAACAGCTTTGGTCATTAGTCCCGTTAGTGTAGTGCATGTTTTTTCTCGGAAGATGGCGGTGATCTTCCCCGCTGGATGGCGAGATCCGGCGCCGACCTACCGTCGGCTAGTGGGGTTTCCCCCTAACCAGGACTCTCCCACCAACGGCACCGCCCCAGTCGGGACAAGCTCTAAGCTCCTGACCGGTCTCTCCGAATATGTGGTATAAATAAAAAAGTGCATGTTATAGTGAAGTGCATGTTAGTGTAAGTGTGTGTGTAAGGGAGAGGATAGGACAAGAAAGAGGAAGGAAAGATCGCGCACGACCCGTGGCCCGTTTGTTAGGGTCTGCTTCGGCATCCGCCTGGTGTTGATCGGAGAAACCGCGGAAAATAACCGATCAGAACAGCCGGCCGCTAGCATTCTCCTCCACACAGCGACTGAATTCGACCTAGCTGAAAAGCTAGTGTCGAAAATCCTGCCGCTGCCAGGACTCGAACGTACGACCTCCCGTCCTCAACGTTGTCCCTCTTCTCCCTTTCACACACACTTAGCATGCAATACACTACCACATGTAGCTGACACCGATCATGGCCCGTGAAGCAATAACATAGTTGACGAAAGCTCCTGCAGGTAGCAGTTCACGAGAGGAGAAAATCCTCCATTGAACTGTATAGGTACATTAGTAAACCTTTTTACTTTTGGCCGAAGGAGCGCTAAGGGAGATGGCCGACCAAGAAATGAGAGGGTGAAAGGGGGTTTGTTACTCAAAGCAATGGTGTACTTGCTGCACGTCGCAGAAAAGCACACATTGTTTGAAATTCGATTTGAATTGTTTCGTAGTTATAAAATGAAAATATGTTTTCCATTAAACATCAAAGAAAATAATTTATTAGGTAATTACACTCGGAAGAAAAAAAATTGAGAACGAATTTTCTCTCTTCCCATCTCTGAAAATCCTTACTAGTCCATTACGAGTCTACTTATTTTTAATCACATGGTATACAGAGTGAAAGTCTCGTACGATTAGCATCAGAAGAGGTGGCTCAAGGCATTATCTGATGTCATTGCAGTGTCTCTGACCGGGAGGTCCTAGATTCGAGACCCTACGGTGGCAGCATTTTAGACACCAGTTTCAGCTAGGTCGAGTTTAGTCGCTGACTGAAGGAGAATTCTAGCGGCCGTGTGCTCTGATCGGCAGTTTTAAGAGGTTTCTCCGATCAACAACAGGTGCAGAGCAATCTCCCTAACAAACGGGCCACGGACCGCGCGCTATCTTTCTTTCCTCTTCCTTCTCCTATCCTATACCCTAACATACAGTTACACTAACATCCACTACACTACCACATATTCCGGGAGACCGATCGAGAGTTTAGAGCTTGCCCCGCTTGCGGCGGTGCCCCGAGGGTGGGAGAAAACCGACAGTAGGTCGCGCAGATCTCGTCATCCAACGGCTGAAGGTCACAACGAAAATACGTTCTTACGTGACTAATGACCTTATCAGTTGACAAGCCCGGAATCAGTGACAATCGTCCGCTTAACGCTTGACCAGGTCGCATGCGATGCTTTCGCACTCACTTGGTGTGCAGCGCGGAGGCGTGCTGCGAGGGGTCGTGGTCCAGCAGGCCGTCGGTGTGCGCGCTCTTCACCATCTGCACCAAGATGGGCGTGAGCTCCCCCTCCAGCGCCAGCAGCCCCTTGGCGAAGGCCGCCGCCGTCATCTGCACGCGGCCCTCGTCCGACGCGTACATCTTGAGGTCGTGGCGGAAGGTGGAGTGCAGCCGCAGCAGCCCCAGCCCCTGCGTGCCCGCGTACTCCCCTGCGCAAGCCAGGTAGCGACGCGGACAGCCACGCCGCCCAACTAGGGCACACCGACTCATCAACTAGAGCACACCGACTCATCAGCAGAGACACAGCCAGGCGGCAATAAAGACGCACCACCGCCTCGGCAACATGGTCGCACCGACTCGTCTATACAAGGCACATCGACTCGGCAACTAGGGCACACCGACTCATCAACTAGGGCACACCGACTCATCAGCAGAGACACAGCCAGGCGGCAATAAAGACAAGACCACCACCGCATCGGCAACATGGTCGTACCGACTCGTCTATACAAGGGCACATCAACTCGGTAACTAGGGCACACCGTCTCATCAACTAGAGCACACCGACTCATCAGCAGAGACACAGCCAGTCGGCAATAAAGACGCACCACCGCCTCGGCAACATGGTCGCACCGACTCGTCTATACAAGGGCACATCGACTCGGCAACTCAACTAGGCACCGCTCATCACAGAGCCAGCGGCATAAAGACCACCACCGCTCGGAAATGGTCGCACCGACTCGTCTCAAGGGCACAACGACTCGGCAACTCAAGAAAGACTCACCGAGTCGTCTACAAGGGCGTACCGACTCTAAAGCACATCGATTCGGAAAAGGGCGACCGACTCGTCTTTAAAGACACTGAGTCGGCAAGGGCTCACCTACTCGTCTACAAGGGTATTTCGACTCGTCAACAAATACACTCCGAGTCGGCAATATGGTCACACCGGCTCATCAACAAAGACATAACGACTCGGCAAACAAGAACGTGACGGCTCGGAAACGAGTACCCACCGATTTGGCAACAAGTATACTCATAACAGATACAGAAGACGGACTAGATTTTAAATTCTACGAGTAAAACTTGTGATGTGTCCGTCCCAACAGTTATGTTAAACATAGTCTCAGAGTAGACCTTCGTTTTGAGTGCTGAGGGACTTAGATTTTGGGAATTTGGGTAAGGGTATATAGTAAGAGAAATATCTTACACAACAATGTATTAAACTATTGTTTCTTACTCATTATAGTAAGTCATGAATTAGAAAGAGCAGGAGGATATGTCAAGTAAGGGTGAGAAAAGTAATGAATGTTAATTAGCACTTCTTGACTGCTTGCAGATTTATACCTGCTGTTGCCTCTGTTTCCATTGTTGTTGAAGTTTTTTTGGGGTTTTGAATGCGTTCATGTGAAATTCAGATATAATAATGGGGTATGCCATTAGAGATTTGTCCTGTATGTTTGAGGGGTGAATAAGTTTGAAGGGAAAGAGTGTGGAAACTAAAGAGTGTTGACTATGCTTCGAAAACATTTTCCAAAACCCAAAGATGAAATCTGTTACGACTGTTACAAATGAATTTCAAATAATCCTAGTTCTTCAATTATTAGTTTTATTTATATTTTGAAATAGTTTAAAATTGAAATTTACAAAAACTTTGTGTGCTCTTTTGTTTACATTATAGATCTCTCTGATTTGCCATGTGACGGCAAGAATAGTCATTACATGGTGTACAGCCGGCTTAGTGTTCGTATGAGATATACGCAGTCACTACTTCTTCCTTCATACCCCCAAAAACAGTTCTGTCGATAGGTGTTGTGACAGTTGTGTCTTTGGCACACCGATTTATCGCTCTTCTGAGAGAGAAAAGAGTAATAGAATAGAAGAATGAAGAGTCGAGAGAAGAGAACCGTAGATAACTGCCAGTACCTTGTCCTCCGGGATACATGCAGCGGAACATACGCCCCAGTTGCTCGGCTTGGGCGCGTCCGGCGGGGGTCAACTCCCCGCCCCACTTGACCACCAGTAAAAGGCCCGCCTCCTTCTCCTCCTCCGTCCCCGCCTCCGTCCCCGCCCCCGCCTCCGCTCCCGCCTCCTCCTCCTCCGCCGTCGCAGCAGCGGGTTCCGCTGCGTACAGGACAGGAATTTCATGCTTTGCATGCCGATGGTTCGGCTGCGATGACGCGGTGACAACAAACTTGGCCGATGTGGCTTCTCTGCTCGGGAGGTGCAAGGGTTTGACTTTCGATAGCGGCGTGTTTTCGACACTAGCTCTAAGGCCAACTCAGCCATTGTGTGGAGGAGAATTCTATCGCGTAGCTGCTCTGATCAGTTTTCCGTGGTTTCTCAAATGACTCCGTGGTTTTGATTAAGCTTTGTCTCAGATAGCGTAAATGGCTGATTTATTTGCATTTATATTTCAATTTATTTAATTGTTTGAAATCCATGATTTATCAAAAATTGCTAAAGTATAAACATTTTTCGGCGTTTTCTACAACTGCAATATTGAAATTATAGATTTTTTCATGGTTTTCAATGGCAGATCTTCAAATATATAATGTCAGATATAATGTTCCTAAAATGTGAGTAGTTTTCGCGTAATATTGCATGAAATACAGGCAATTTTAAAACATTTCACTCCAAAAACTGCTCCAATTAAAAACAAAAATTACCCTCATATGTATTATAGGACGTTATAAAAATTCAAATTGGTGCTGGTCTCATTTCTGGTGAAATATGTGTATTTTCGAAAATTGAAATAACAATGCAAAACTACAAACTTAAAGATAGAGATTTTCTCTCTTAAACGAAATCTATTAAAAAATAAGAGATTTAAAACAGGTTAGGTACAATTTAAAAGAAAACCAGTAGTTTTTGCGCAATTTATGCTTGAAATTAATTCAAATAAAAAAATATTTTCTCAAAAGACGCTCAGAAGTTTTTCTTCGACATATACCCATGGATAGAAGAAAGGGCACTTAAAAGATTTGGCACGGGTCTTATTTTCGTTGGCATGTCTACATTTTCGCAAACGTTAGAAATAATGAGAGCAGTTGCTAGCACTCTAGTTTGTGTACAAAATTGAAGATACATATTTTCCTTCATATGAAATTTGTTGTCCATAAATAGTTCTTTCTTTAAGGCCAAGTTCATTTTGGTGTATCTTTTATTATTTCAAATAATAAGTCTCAAATAAGGAGTCTCTCGCCAGTCGCAGAGCCGAGCGGACGTGTTTTACTAAGCGCTCTACCTGCTGCAGGATGGTGTCGACGGAGCAGTGGCGCGCGACGGAGCAGTGGCGGTGCTATTGGCGATCGGTGGGGTGGAGCTGAATCCGGCCCCCTACTAACGTCGATATCATCGAGACTATCAAAGGAACCATAAGGAACTCTATTGATAGAATCGATGTGTTGCAGGCCAGGTTACGTCGGCAGAGACTTCAGTGCAGTCGCTGCAGACAGCCAACGAGCTGCTGGTTCGCAAGGTGGATTACCTTGAGAACCAGTCGCGACGTAACAATATCATTGTTACTGGCATCCCAGAGAAGCGGAACGAGTCTTGGGCGGACTCGGAGAGGTGTATCCTGGATCTTGCGGAGCAGCTGGGGGTCAGGTTGGAGCTCCAGGATATCGAGCGCGCGCACCGACCGGGCGGCGGCGCGAGGGACAGCCACGTATGATTGTGGCCAAGCTGGCTCTTTCAGGAAGCGGAGGAGCTGCTGCTGCAGCCCGGGAGTATCTCTCCCGGAATGGCAGGGTGCGCGTCCGTGAGGACTTCAGCTGGGCAGTGCGGCAAACGCGTAAGGCGTTAATTCCGCATTTGCAGGAGGCGAAAGCGAGCGGAAAGCAGGCGTCGATTCGTTTCGACAAGCTTGTCGTGTCAGGGCGCAGCTACGTGTTGGCTGAGCTGGCGGCCCGTCCGCGGGCGTGGGAGGGGCGGGCGACGGGGTCCCGTGAACTCGGCGAGGGGCAGAACCCCAGTAGGGCGGAAACCCTTCCGGGCAAGCGGGCGCTCTTCGCGGCCGCCCCGCCCGCGCCTTCGGCCGTGGCCGCGGCTGCGCCTGCGGCTGCGCCTCGTGCTGGGGCGGCGCGGACGACTCCTGACCCCGCGGCATCGCGGCGGAGGCGGTCTCGTTCGCGTTCGCGTCGGCGGTCGCGTTCACGTTCCCGCCGGAGCCACGGCACTCGGCCAGTCCCGGACGCTTTGCGGCTGACAGCCTGAGCGAGGACCTCTTACGAGGGCGATGGCTGCGGCAAACGCAGCAGCAGGAAGCTCGCGGTGAGTCGGGACCCAGCAGGTCGCCAAATAGGCAGGAATAGGCTTTAAGAATAGGATGCTGGAACATCAAAGGTCTAGGCTCTAAGCTCGAAATCAAGACTTCCATGGGTACATAAACACATTTGATATTGTCGGTCCTGTAGAAACTTGGTGAAGGAGGGTGAGACTTTAAATGTGTCTGGTTTACAGCCATATGCAAACTAAAAACGTAGAGGGAAAGGGTAGTACCTGGAGGTGTTGTGTGCATATTTCAGGATAGGTTAGTGCAATTTATTTATGAAATTACAACAAACTGACAATTTTTTTGTATTAGACTAGTAATGCAAAATACAGACCTCGCAATTGTATTTATATACCGTCACCCACAGGGCTGCGTTATTATTCTCCAGAAGCTTTGGTGAAATCAATAATTTCTTAGACTCGTTGAAGCAAAGGTATCCGAATACTGATTTACTAGTCTTAGGTGACATGAATGCTAGAATTGGTCTGAGCAGGAAGTATTTTCGGAGTTCGATCGGCAAGAAGCGAGAGCTAATTCTAGAAAAGCAAAGACTCAGTCATCAATAATGAGGGTCAGGAATTGTTAGAATTATGCGAGAGATTTAATCTCGAAATCTTAAATGGCAACTATGGACAGGATACTGAAGGGGAACTAACTTTTATTAGTGGAATGGAGGTAGTGTAATAGATTATGCTCTGTTGTCTCATGAAAGAATAAACAATTTATTAGATTTTGGAATCGAATTACGGGCAGAATCGACCATTTGCCTGTGTGCGTTCATTTAGCAGTAAATGCTACTGAACTGCCACAGGCAGTGGCACGGGCGGAGCAACAAACTTCACAATAGCAAGACGACGGTTTATATGGAAAGAGGAAAAGCGACAGGAATTTGCAGAGGCTATTCTTAACTCGGTAGGGTGGGACGAGAGGAGCGGTCACCGGAAAGGCAAGCAAAGAATTTAGAAAGGAGACTCTTTCGCGCAGGAGGGCATGCGAATGTGGGGAGAGGAGGAAGGGTACTGACCCAAGGATGGTTTAGCGAGGAGTGTCGGGTGAGCAGGCGTGAAGCAATAGTAGCCTAAGAATGTTTAGAACAGTGGAACTGCGGAAGCGAGAAATAGTTACTTGTTACTACGTAGGCAATACGAGGCCACAATTAAGAAATCGAAGAAATCTTGGCTGAGAGTGAGACAGCAAGAATAGAGGCAATTTTAGAAACAATCATAATAAATCAATTTGGGACGTTATAAGATCACTGCGAATAAAGAAATGTAAGTAATGCAATTTCATCAGACGCGTGGGAGCAGTACTTTCACGGGCGCTCGAAATAGCGAATATTGAAACAGGGATATATATTATCACGGACCGGGATGTCCCTGAATTAGACGAACCGATAACCTGAATGAAGTGAATAGGGCTATGCTAGCCATGAATAATAAGAAGGCAGGCGGCGCGGACGGCATTCCGACACAATTTATTTCGGAATTGTGGCACATAGACCCAGAGAGTATTCTAAATTTATTTAATGCAATAGTTGATTCTGATCGTATCCAGAAACGTGGAGTACAGCGATCCTCCAACCAGTCTTTAAGAATAAAGGTAATACGAATTGCCCACAAATTATCGCGGAATTAGTCTTTACCAGCTCTGACAAGCTATTTGTAAAATACTCAACGGGCGACTGAGTGAATGGGCGGAAAGCACAGTAAAATATCAGAATTGAAGCAGGCTTTAGGAGAGGCTTCGCGACTACCGACAATATCTTTGTGTTAGATACCTAGTAAAGCAGGCGCTTGCGCGTAAACGGGGCCACTTATATTGCAGTTTTGTAGATTTCGAAATGGCTTTGACTCTATCAATAGGAAAGCTTTATGGCAAAAACTTAATGAGCTAGGCGTCTCACGTAAAGTTTTAAAAGTGTTGCAGAGCAATACGAAGACGTAAATTTCGTGTCAGGTGCGGTGATGGTGTACAACGCGAAAAATAAAATCGACAGTAGGAGTAAGACAGGGCTGTCTCTCTCACCGCTATTGTTTATCTTGTTTATAAACGATTTATTGACGTGGTTACAGGATGCGGATACATCTCGCTGGAAATTGAGGCCTGAACATTCCCGGACTACTATATGCTGATGATTTAGTTTTATGTTCGAGACTATTGACGGCTTACAAAAAGTTTAAATATCCTAGAAACGTATAGTGAAACATGGGGATTAAAAGTAAATATTCAAAAAACCAAAGTAGTTGTCTTCAAGAATGGATTTATCTGGGTAACAAGGAGAAATGGTTTTACGCTCAGGAGAGATTGACTGTAAAACATTTACATATCTTGGGCAAATTTTCCATGAATGGTGGATGGAGTAATCATATAGTGGCGGCGCACAGTAAAGGAAGAATTGCGCTCAAAGAAATCGTTTGCGCAGTGCGCAGGGTTCCGGAATTGCCTTTAAAGGTGTCGAGACGATGTTTAAATCGCTAGTTCTCCAGCAATGAATTATGGGGCAGAAATTTGGGGAGGATAGGATAGATCGACAGAAAGCGTCGAAACAGATTATTTCAAATTAATTCTCGAGTCTCTAGATTCGCAGCAAATGCCGAGTCCTAAGAGAGGTCGGTAGTGTAGGAATTTGGAAAGATTTTAAAATGAAACCCATTAAACTTTGGATTAAATTAGCAGGTGAACAGACTGACTCACTTATAAATAGATGTTTTCGGGTGCAGTTACAGCGAAGCCAACCAACGCTACTGGTCGTATAAATTAAACTGCTACTGGAACGTTCAGGTCTGGGAGACGTTTCTCCGGAAATGGTGGGAGATAGGGAACACGTGACATAGAACGGTTAATTTCGGATAGACTTGCGGATATTAAAAGGCAAGAGATCCTGGCAGCAACGGCGAAAAACGTTCGCTAGTTGCGCAAATTCACGCGAGTCCGTTATGGGTTGCGAACGTTACGAAACACACGCAAAAGGACGCAAGAGGGGATACGCTTGGTTCAGGGTCGGGGGTGGATGCAACGTAGATTAAAGGACTCGAATGGTAATGGCATCTGTGTGCTTGCGGTGATAGGAAGACTGGATCCATATCCTTTTAATTTGCAGTGCGACCGAAACTTGGAGAGGAAAATGGATGGGAATGGGAAATTACTACTTCCAACATAGGAACGTAACGCTCGCCCAAAACATTCTAGGGGATAAAAGAGCTAACTTCATGAAAGAATTAGGAACATTTCTCGGAAAGGTTCGACCACTAGAGAAACGGAAATTAAGGAGGGAAAACAGCAGTGGTTAGTACGAGCAGAGCCTAGACTGAGAGAAATATGTAATAAATCAATAAACTAACAATAATTAAGTTAGTCAGTAAGTTATGTTAGGTTAGTAAACAGTACAAAAAAATAAATAAAAAAAATAAAATAAAAGTTATAAATTGTAGTCAATTGTTACGTATAAGTAGATAAATAAGTCAATAAATATATATATATATATATATATATATATATATATATATTAACTTAAAATAAGTAAAATAAGTTAAATAAATTAAAATTAAATTAATTTAAAACAAGTTAAATAAATTAAAATAAGTTATATAAATTAAAATTAAATTAATTAAAATAAGTTAAATAAATTAAAATTAAATTAATCAAAATAAGTTAAATAAATTATAATTAAATTAATTAAAATAAGTTAAATAAATTAAAAATAAATTAAATTAAAATAAAATAAAAGGAAACGGCTAAAATAAAGCACATTAGGGGGCGAAGGGAAGGGAATCGAAATGTTAGGCAGAGGCATTAGTGCGACGATTTTCTGTGGTGCTGTTTGTTTCAGGTGCGGTGGAGGCCAAACACTGGAAGGAGAATGCCTGACGCCCGCGCCAAATAAATAAATAGTCTAAAAACCGGATAGAGTAGCATGTACTGGCTTCTGACGGCAGGTTTTTCCCTTCAGGGTTTTTCCTCAGCCGTACCTTATGGTCTCTGTTTCCGGCTTTGAGGCGATGGAGAGACCATTGGGGTGAATACCAGAAGGCGAAAAGGTTAGAACTCGGTAGAATGTGGTATTGTAATGGACAAAGGCCTTCGGCCTAGCCACATGGATCAAGTTTCTAATTTGGCTGTAATAATTACCTATTAAATAAATAAAATATTATTTCAAAATTACAGAAATGTATTTTTTAAAATATGTCTCACACCGTTAATATGCACATTTCCATCAATTTATACATTATTGCCTTTGTGAATGAAAGTGCTTCAAATGACTTAAGTAAAGCTTTTCGAAAACTCAAAAGATGCTGTGAAAAAGAACTTCAAATTTCGCATTCACAGTAATGCTTAATCTGCCATTTTCTTAAAAACGGCTTCTTGTTTTCAACGAAAATTTTATTTAAGACGAGGTTTTACTGTAATATTATTAGTTGTACTATTAGAAAAGCAAAAGTCGAGAATATGTCAAAAAATGTACTTTGTGCGACGATAGATGGCAGCTAGCCAGAGAATGGAGCAAGATCTTCAAGCCAGTCCACGCCAAGGAAATTAGAAAACTTTACTACGAGAAAGTATGTGCCATTCATTAGCACTTCTAGTTTGCACTTGAATTTATAATAACTGATCTATTACAATGCGTGTTACATTCGGCAAGGCGGTTAATTTACTCTATTTTTAACCAACTGAAATGTAATTTATTTTCTCGGGCGTTGGGATTAAAATCGCCTGTAATACTCGTAAGTGCTACCGGGAGCGGTAGCTCAGTGCATCAACTGATGTCACTGCAGCGCCTATGACCGGGAGGTTCTAGGTTCGAGTTCTGACGGCGGCAGGATTTTCGACACTCAGCTCTTCAGCTAGGTCGAATTCAGTCGCTGCCTGGAGGAGAATTCTAGCTGCCGGCTGCTCTGATCGGTAGTTTTCCGTGGTTTCTCCGATGAGCACCAGGCGAATGTCGGAGCAGTACATCTACCAAACGGGCCACGGACCGCGCGCGATGTTCCTTCCTATTCCTTGTCCTATCCTCTCCCTTACACTAACATGCACTACACAATCACATATTCCGGGAGAACGGTCGGGAGCTTAGAGCTTGTCCCGGTGGGCGGTCCCCGCTGGTGGAGAGTCCTGGTTAGGGAACCCCACTAGCCGACGGTAAGTCGGCGCCGGATCTCGCCATCCAGCGGGGAAGATCACCGCCATCTCCCGAGAACAAGCATGCACTACACTAACGGGACTAATGACCAAAGCAGTTGACGCGCCCGGAAACAGGAAAAAAACAAACCAAACCAATCGTAAGTGCTCGCGTTGATTCTCACCGGCAGCGGAGGCGGTGGAGGTCTCCGGTGACGGCGACGGTGGGCGGGCGCGCGGCGGTAGCTGCTTCATCTGCACCTTGCGGTTGATGCCCGAGAAGTAGCCGTACCTGCAACAGCCACCCGCTCTGTACTCAGGGCATATAACATCCGCAAGCGCTCTTCCCTAACAACCATTCTGCGGGATGCATCACAAGTCATTTGCTTCAACCCACAGAACATTCTGAATAGAGCTAGGTACACACACTCCTTTCCGATCGCACTCGGCGACGAGACTAGCTTGCCGAGAAGTCTAGATTCTGCACTGCCATTATCGAGAACGTACGATAATGATGATACGAGGACTCTTTTCAGGGAAGAGAGCGAATGGATCGCACCTCCAGCAGCTTGTCCCGCCTTTCGAGCGCGAGGTCTGTGTGTGTGTCGTGTGGTGATAACGAATGGATAACGGGTGGATATCGAGCACGTATAGCAGCTCCAGCTGCTGGTCCCACAATTCGCGTGTGGAGTTCTTGTCTTTGTATGTGGAGGTAATGGCCCCTATCTCACGCACGTGTCACAGCTGCGGGTCCCGCGGTGGCCTTAGGCTTGTCCAGCGGGAAAAGAACGATGGAGTTTCTGTCTCCGTGCATGCGGAGAGTGTCAAATGAGTGAGAGGTCGCTACATCTAGAGCAATTGTCGCAGCTGGAGAAATAAGACCCGCATTTCGAGAGCGCAGTTTTTGTCTCCGTGCATGCGGGAGAGTGTCAAATGAGTGAGCGGTGGCTCACATCTAGAGCAATTGTCGCAGCTGGAGAAGTAAGACACGCATCTCGAGAGTGCAGTCTTTGCCTCTGTGTGTGAGATGGGGGGAGCGGAAAGGTATGGGTAACATTTCGAGCACGTGTCGCATATTTAGAGCTCAGAGTCCCTGTCTCTATGTGAGGATGGAGAGCGAATGGTAAGGTATGGCTCACATTTTGAGCACGTGTCGCATATTTAGAGCTCAGAGTCCCTGTCTTATGTGTAGGATGGAGAGAATGGGTAAGGTATGGCTCACAATTCGAGCACGTGTCGCATATTTAGAGAACAGAGTCCATGTCTCTGTGTATGATGGAAAGCAAGTGGAAGGTATGGCTCACACTTCGAGCACGTGTCTCATATTTAGCGAGCAGAGTCCCTGTCTCTGTGTAGGATGGAAAGCAAATGGGTAAGGTGTAGCTCACATTTCGAGCACGTGTCGCATATTTAGAGCTCAGAGTCCCTGTCTCTATGTGTAGGATGGAGAGCGAATGGGTAAGGTATGGTCACATTTCGAGCACGTGTCTCATATTTAGCGAGCAGAGTCCCTGTCTCTGTGTAGGATGGAAAGCAAATGGGTAAGGTGTGCTCACATTTCGAGCACGTGTCGCATATTTAGAGTCAGAGTCCCTGTCTCTGGGAAGGGTGTCTCCATTTACAGCACGTGTCGTACATATATTTTGAGTCTGTGTCTGTGCGCTAGATGGAGGGCGATTGGCGGTTGGCGGATGTCTCACATCTCGAGCACGTTTCGCAGCTGCAGCAGCTGGTCGCGCGTCTCGCGCAGGTCGGGCGCGGAGTCGTGCAGCAGCGCTCGCACGGCGTCCAGCACCTCCTGCAGCTGCGCGGGCGTCTTCAGCTTCACCTCCGCGCGCCCGCCGCTGTGCTTGTGGAAGATCTCCATGAACCTGCACACGCACACACATCGGCCCATTGAAGACCCACGCAGCTTCCACAACCGCCTTCTTTTCTACATCGTGGCTCATTCACAATAAAACATCGACGAAAACAATTTCTTTGTCCTTGATCTTACACGGGAGTCTCGTGACAATACGTCAGTTCGAATAAAATATTTGTTTAAGTCAGAATTTGGTATTAATTTCATCTTCACCGAGGTTATAGATATATTCTTGGAATTCATTATAGAACCTGCCGAAAACATTTCCCCAACCGCTCCGTGACGTTCATCCTCTCCATGACAACGGAGCTCTGCGAGCGAATTTCTGGGCTCCAGCATGGGGATTGGCTGGGGGCGGCCCGCGCAGCCACTGAATTGAACATCCCTGATCTAGTGTGGAACTAGTAATAAGAATGTTTTGTTTAATTGATCCCAGATAAACGGTAAACACCTTTTTTGCTAATCATTATATTGGAAAACATCGACCGTTCCCGTGCAGAAGTCTTCGATGACGTCAGTGAGAGAGAGAGTGAAAGTAAGAAACAGAGAGATAGAGAGAGATAGAGAGAGAGAAAGAGAGAGAGGAAAGAGAGGAAGAGAGAGGAAGAGAGAGAAGAAAGAAAGAGAGAGATAAAGAGAGAGAAAGAGATACAGAGAGAGAAAAGAGAGATACAGGGAAAGAAAGAGAGAATGAGAGAGAGAGATACAGAGAGAGAAAGAGAGAGAGAGAGAGATACAGAGAGAGAAAGAGATAATAGGAGAGAGGGAGAGAGATATAGAGAGAGAAAGAGAAGGGAGAGGGGAGAGAGAAAGAGAGAGAAGAGAGGGGGAGAGAGAGAGAGAGAGAGAGAGAGAGAGAGAGAGAGATTGTATATATGGTATAAGAACTAAAAGGAGATTTTAAGGTGTGTAAAAGTTGGCTTAAGTAAGTAAAAAGGAAGTAGTAACTGGAAACTTTTACCCAGAATTAAAAGACAACTGTAACCACATTGCCTCGCATTTTATTTAAATTTGGCACCTAACCACTTACAAACAATTATAAGCTCTCCTTGTAACACATTCGAGCGTCTGCTTTGGCCATTAGTCCCGTTAGTGTAAAGCATGTTTCTTTCGGGATATGGCGGTAATCTTCCCCGCTGGATTGCGAGATCCGGCACCGACCTATCGTCGGCAGTGGGTTCCCCTCTCCCACCAGCGGGCACCACCCAGCCGGGGCAAGCTTTAAGCTCCCGACTGGTATCGTGGCATATGTGGTAGTCACTGCATGTTAGTTAAGTGGTGGTAAGGAGAGGATAGGACAAGGAAGAGGAAGGACAGATCGCGCGCGGTCCGTGACCTTGGTAGGTACTCTCGCCTGGTTGATCGGAGAAACCACGAAAACTACGATCAGAGCAGCCGGCCGCCAGAATTCTCTCAGCAACTGAATCGACCTAGCTGAAAAGCTAGTGTCGAAAATCTTCCGCCGTCAGGACTCGAACCTTGACCCGCCGGTCAGAGGCGCTGCAGTGACATCTGTTGATGTACTGAGCTATCGCTCTCGGTATAAGTTACCGGGAGAGATGGCTCAGGGCATCAACTGATGTCTCTGCTGTCCCTTTGACCTGAAAGGTCCTAGGTTCGAGTCCCGACGGAGGCATGATTTTCGTCGTAGCTTGTCAGCCACGTCGAATTCAGTTGCTGTTTGGAGGAGAATCTGAGCGGTCGGCTGCTCTGATCGGTAGTTTTCCGTGTTTTTTCCGACCAACACCAGACGAATGCCGGAGCAGTACCCTAACAAACGGGCCATGGACCGTGCGCGATTTTTCCTATCTCTTGTCCTAGCCTCACCCCTTGCACACACTTACACTAACATGCACTACACGACCACACATTCCGGGAGACCGGTCGGGAGCTTGAGCTTGTCCCGGCCGGAGCGGTTTCCCGGTGGGAGATACTTGGTTGAGGGAAACTCGCTAGCCGACGGTAGGTCGACGTCGGATCTCGCCATCCAGCGGGGGAAGACAACCGCCACCTCCCGAGCAAAAACACTCACCACACTTTCGGGAATAATGACCAAAGTAGTTGACGCGTCCGGAATATCAATCAATCAATCAATCCACATGAGTTTGTCGGGGGCCGGTAATGCGTGAGTCGTGGGGACGAGTTACTGGATCAATTAATGGCCGGAAGCTTAGCGAGGCAGTCGCTGGTAGTCGGCTGGGGAGCTGAGGTTGCCTCAGAGTGTTGCGATAATGTACACATGTGTTAGCTGCACAATTTTGTAAATCCATCAATCTAAATAGCACCAGTTCGTTCTTTTCCTAGGACGTCGCAGTACCATACCAAGAGGAATGCGGGTGCTGACGATTAAGAAAAGGCGCGCTCACCTGAGGTGGCGCACCTCCAGCTTCATCTTCTGCTTGGGCGTGCGGTCCCCGTGGCGGATGACGGCGATGAGGCAGCGCAGCTCCATCCTGCGCACGCGCGCCTCGCCCCTCAGCCCCCCTCACTCGCTCTGCTACTACTCCAATTTGGATTTTTATTCAGGCAAAAACAGTCAAAAACTGTAGGTGACGTGTGGGGGAGAAAATCATCTGCGCACGCTTGCTTGAGTTTCAGAATCCTTCCCAACAATTTAAATAATAGTTGAGAGCTGAAAAATAGTAGTAATAATAATAATAATAATAAATAATAATAATAATAATAATAATAATAATAATAATTTTGTGAAAATGAGAGATTAACATGTCAAAAACCAGATATTTTCGTTTCTGAGTTTAGCAATTTTATCACAATTTCAACAACAAAACAACTACAGTCTTGGAAGAAGAAGAATTCAAAAATAACCCTAATGCTTCATTTACAGAATGCAATTTCCATCCATTTTCACTTTTACAAAACATGACTGCCAGACTGGATGAGTTTCGTATGGTGAAACCAAGTTTTCTTCAATTTACTAAATAAAATTCATACAATTTGTTCACTGCGCCGCGAGCCGTAACTTCAACTCAGTCTCAGTGTATTGTAAGGTTATGTTAGGCTACGCTAGTGTTTAACGTTGAAATTATTGGAAATCGTGATTTCCTGACCGATCCATCCAGGCAAGTCGCACGGCAGTATTACCAACGATGGAACTATAAATTTCGAAAATCGAAAAATCAAATGCGCGGAAATGGCGGTTTCATAAAGCGCCACGCGATATTCGATTTTACGAAACTAGAACTCCCCGTGATAGTCTGGTGACATATTTACATAAAAGTTCATTCAGTAGTGTAAACTGACTTCATCTTGTTTCTGTACAGAATCAGTATAGTGGTACTGCAGAACTTTGGTTCCATTTGTTTTTATACCAATCATTGGAAATTATACCGTGTAAATCAGGTTTAATCCTTCCTGCTCTAACCTTTGTAGTTCGCATAGACTACTAAGGGGGGGGGGGCAAATTTGCTCACGTAAACATGTAACAAAATCATTATTTTATTAATACTGTAACTAATCTATTCATGAAAATTTCCATTACTCAAACTTCCTGATACAAATATAAATTCATTAAAGCATAAAATTATGGTTTAAAAACTGAATGTTTACCAATATTTTAAGGCTCAATATTAATCTTTATTCAAATCGACCCTCTTCAGCTTCAGCAAACTTTGCTGCACTAAACTTTCAGCGTAATGTGAATGTGTTGATCTAAACAGAACTCAACTGTGTGAGTCAAAGAGTAATAATTACCATTCAGAAAAGAAAACAAATAGAAAAGGATTAATGTGCTGCACATGAAATCTGTTTGTCATTTGAATTTGTGAAGAACGTTGAAAATAACATTATCGTTTATCTGCGAACATATTTGAGTCGCTAATACGCAGAAAATGAAACACCGTGATCACATTTGCCCCCATTCTCAAACGTTCAGAGCCTGAGTCCAAAGAGGCAAAACTTTATTAATGGAAATAATACTTGAATGGTTTCGCACTTACATTTTACCGACTGTTGTGGGCACGATGGGCGGGTCGTCCAACTGAAAAGGCACCGACCACGGGATGTGTAACGTCGGAGCTAACTTTCTCAAGATCATGTTTCCCAAGATCCTCGCACAGTCGTCGTAATACTTGTTCGAATTCTTCACAAAGCTGAATCCATTCACGTCGCAGACGTAAGATTTTCCGTTGGCCCTGGCAAGAAAGAAAAAAACAATAATAAACGAAGATAAATGGTTTTTTTAACTGTTAGGAAACAAACGATCAAAACATACTGTAAAATCATCAATTAAATTTTTTATTGATATTCCACTCCAAAAAAAAAAAATCCAATTGTTAATCATTCAAGAAGCTGACGATGTTTTAAGAAATTGTTGCGTCTACAACTTGACGCAACGCGTCTCCAAGCCCCTTAAGGGGCGTTGAGCGCTTTGCGCTGGGGAGTAATCCTCCATTAATTTGCGCGCTTGGGGAGTAATCCTCCATTAACCGTATGCCATGTCACGTCACGTAGCAGTCAGTTGTCAAGAGGACCGCCAGGTAGCATCTCCGCGTACGCGCCTTCCTGCGGACTCACCGGAGCAGGTCAAAGCCGCACACGGTCTGGCGGAAGGCCAGGCACACCTTGCGCGAGATGAGCTTCTCGGCGTTGGACAGGATGACGGGGTAGCGCACCTCCTAGCTAGCGACGTCGCCTATGCGCCACGAGCGAGCACATGAAAGCAGCGCACGCGGACTCACCGGAGCAGGTCAGCCGCACACGGTCTGCCGGAAGGCCAGGCACACCTTGCGCGAGATGAGCTCCGGCGTTGGACAGGATGACGGGTAGCGCACCTCCTGGCTAGCGACCTCGCATGTGCCACGAGCGAGCGTATGAAAGCAGCGGACGCGGACTCACCGAGCAGGTCAAAGCCGCACACGGTCTGCCGGAAGGCCAGGCACACCTTGCGCGAGATGAGCTTCGGCGTTGGACAGGATGACGGGGTAGCGCACCTCCTGGCTAGCGACCTCGCTATGTGCCACGAGCGAGCACATGAAAGCAGCGCACGCGGACTCACCGGAGCAGGTCAAAGCCGCACACGGTCTGCCGGAAGGCCAGCACCTTGCGCGAGATGAGCTTCTCGGCGTTGGACAGGATGACGGGGTAGCGCACCTCCTTGGCTAGCGACCTCGCTATGTGCCACGAGCGAGCACATGAAAGCAGCGCACGCGGACTCACCGGAGCAGGTCAAAGCCGCACACGGTCTGCCGGAAGGCCAGGCCTTGCGCGAAATGAGCTTCTCGGCGTTGGACAGGATGACGGGTAGCGCACTCCTTGGCTAGCGACTGCATGCCACGAGCGAGCATATGAAAGCAGCGCACGCGGACTCCCCGGGAGCAGGTCAAAGCCTCACACGGTCTGCCGGAAGGCAGGCACACCTTGCGCGAGATAGCTTCTCGGCTTTGGGACAGGATGACGGGGTAGCGCACCTCCTTGGCTAGCGACCTCGCTATGTGCCACGAGCGAGCACATGAAAGCAGCGCACGCGGACTCACCGGAGCAGGTCAAAGCCGCACACGGTCTGCCGGAAGGCCAGGCACACCTTGCGCGAGATGAGCTTCTCGGCGTTGGACAGGATGACGGGTTTGGGGACGTCCCTGCCTCTCGGCGTTGGACAGGATGACGGGTCAAACGGCTCCTGCAATTCAATGATGCCTTGTTTTACGTGGCGAGATTGAGACCATGTTTTTACTCCTGTCCTCACAAATTTCGCTATGTTCCTTCCACCATCTAGCGGAGACAGAAACGGCTCCTGCAATTCAATGATGCCTTGTTTTACGTGGCGAGATTGAGACCATGTTTTTACTTCTGTCCTCAAATTTCTAGTTCCTTCACCATCTAGCGGAGACAGAAGTATGTAGCTTACTGACATGGGCGTCGAAACAGGATTTGAATTTTTGGTTCTATCTACAACTTGCAATCGTTCGTTTTTTCCCAAGGAAAGAGAAAGATTTTTTCGCCCTGAAAAACCCCATGATTCGGTTAGGTGTGTATCTGCAAACTTGGGTATAACAGTCCGATAATCCAATCCTTTCACCACCGAAGCCGCCTAACGTATTTACGTAACGTATTTACGTAACGTTACGATTTACGTAACCACACGTTTTCTCACTTTTTCTCATACGCAATGGCAAGGAATTCAAACGCAAAGGCTACCTTCTGGCCAAGGGGAGAGGCAGGAATAATCGAGGCTGCTTAATAAAAGCTTGTGATCAGACAGCCGTAGGTAATCGGCTAATTTATTTGACAATTTACGCTTCCCACCTTGACGTCGGTTCCGTCGGTCGGCATGAAGTCCTCGTAGATGTAGGAGCCCGTCTTGCGCACGCTGGACTCTGGCGAGTACACGCTGCTCCGGCTGCCAATCTGCGCACACGCGAGCACACGTTCAGCCAGCGGGGTGTAAGCGATGAAAACTGTATAATTCACATTCTATTGAGAGTTAGACTGTTTGATTAATGGTTTGGTGGTGTCAGTCTGATGAGAACACAATGAAATGTAATATGCAGGCAATATAACGGCTGCATAGGGTTGCACAGGTGGTTAATATACGAGTCTCACCGGTTTCCAATTTGCCGAAGAACATCCGGTTTTGACTCAAGAATCTTATTTCACCGATGCCCAGAACCTTATTAACGCTTCAATTCTGTTTGGGCTCATTTGTAACCCCAGGACAAAATAATGTTCATCAGCACATTGAAAATTATTCTCATGACCTTTTCCTTTTAGATAAACTATTTCTATTCAGTTTCATATGTAATGCAGAGTTTCCAGTTTTCAAGATTTTCTTGGTTCGATGTAATTTGGTTCCTGGACGGGTGACCGTCTGGAAACCCTGGTTACTAACGGCCCCGAGCCCCTGACCGACGGGAGAACATGCACTGACTGCCTGCGACATTACGAGATAAAAGACAAATTTCGAGGAGGATTACTCTCTCTCTCTCTCACTCTCTCACTCTCTCTTCTGTCTATTTACATACAGACGTACGCTCACCCCAATACCAAAATATGGCTAAGCACCGTAGTTGCAAAAAGCGCAACAAAATTTTAAAAATGAAAATCTTTTTCTGATAATATTTTATTAGTTAATTATTAAGCATTGTAAGTGAAGTAAATAAATGGCATTGTTTTTAAATTAATAATTCCTTTACAGCTCTGCATCAATACTTGTAAAATATTGGTAAACGTAGGGAGTCGAAACTACCCCATACAGAATCAATGTAGAATGAAGAAACAGTGTCGAAGGTTTGTCTGTAAACTTTCATCCATTTAGAGTTTTCTTGAGAGTTATCACACAACACTTTATATTGACCATTTTAAAGAAACGGAAAGATTTCAATCATTTATTAAACGATTAGTTGACAATTTTGTATTAGAGCAAAAGGGAGTTTAAAATCTGTCCGTTTCTTAAATGTAATATAAATGTTTATAAATGAATATAAGGGACATTATTACAATATTGCAAAGTGTTACAAAACAAGAAGATTAGAGTGGTAGAAGTAGATACCTGTAGTCTACCACTCCACTACGAATTCTCTTCATCAGGGGGACAAGTCCTCGGGGTGGGCACCTTGGCCTCTTTGGGCTTATATCCGCACCCCTTGCCGACGCGTTAACGCCGGCAGGCTGATGGCCGGATCCAGCTGGAACCCAGTGTACCTTCGCGGCAACCTCCCCATACCCTGCCTGGGTAGGGGCTGCCCGTTTAGCTCAGAGCTCCTACCTATCCAGGCTAGTAGCGAAGTCTCGACAAAGCGCCACTCACATGCGCCCGGAACAAGTTCCCTCCTCTTTGCCCAGAGTATCTGGCCACTGCCACGACGAATCCGAGAGCCCAACTGGGGGCCACCTGAACTAAGGTCCAGGCAGCTTAGAGCCCCCATCCCGTCTCCCCAATGCTTACCGCCAGCTCACGTCGTGGATAACGCCGGAACCGGAGCAACCTGACGTAGTTTCCCGCCGGACTAGTTTCCCGCCGGACTTTAAAGTGGGATCCCGAATACTCTGAAAAGCATCCTTCGCCAATTCTGCCCAAAGTCGACGCGCATAGGCCCAACTGGTGGGTAGCCGGGCGAACCCGAATACCAGGAGCTTCGCATCGCCTGTTCACCGCCTGCACCTTCAGACTAACGACGTGAGTGAGACTCAGGGACCGGGTGGTCGTCTACGACACTCCACCAGAGACCCTGACAACCTACGCCATCGTGATCCCCCCTGCGGGAAGGGTGTGGAATGGGCGTACCTTCCGAAAGAGGCGCTGGCTGCCGCCGCCCGCGGACGTGGGGTAGTAGATGTAGATGTTGTGGTCCTCGGCCGACAGGGGCTTCTCCACGAAGGGTTTGTTGAACACCACGCCGTTCACCACCACGTGATCCTCCGACTCCTGCAGGTCGCACTCTGCCTCACGCGCACGCATCACGCACAACGTTAGGCGAAGGTGGCGCGCATCATGCACAAATGCACAATATTATGCCGAGGTGGCTCAGCGCATCAACTGATTGCCTATCCCCATCGGGATATTCTAGGTTTCCACTCCCGGCGGTGGCAGGAGTTTCGAAACTAGCTAGATAGGTGGGTTGAATTCAGTCGCTGTCTGGAGGAGAATTCTTGCGAACAGCTGCTCTGATCGGTAGTTCCCTTGATTTCTCCTGCCAACACCAGGCAATATCCGGCCCAGTACCCTGACAAATGGGACACGGACACTTCGCGACCTTTTGTTCCCCTTTCTTATCCTATCCTCATCCCTTATTTACACACGGACTCTCATTTGAGCTACACTATCTCACTTGTCAGCAGACCAGTCGGAAACTTAGAGTTTGAAGCAGATTGGATCAGTTGGAAGCTAATGCACCTCTGGAGAGAGATACCTCGTTGTGGAAACCCCCACAAATGGACGTAGGTCGGTACCGGATCTCGCCAGCCACCGGTGGAAGATCACCGCCACCTCCCGCTTTAAAACGTACACAACACTTACGGGAATAAAGACCTTAGCAGTTGACGCGCGGAATCACTAATCAATCAATAAATAAAAAAATAACGTTATGGACACTGCACGCCAATGGGGACAGCGGGAGGGTGAACGGTAGACCCAAACATAGTTTGTCCTCCATCTATGGTTAGGGAAGGATTTGCTGTTTCATCGTTTAGGACTTTCATTACTAGAAACTTTCATATCTGTAAGAGGCAGTTCCATCTTTCCTATGCTTTTCGGATGTGTATTCAATTAATTCAAAACCGTTGTTGGCTCCGTGGACACTCTCCGGCGTTCTCTTACAGCCAAGCTAGCCCCCAAAACACCTTTTAACCTTATTTTAGTACCTGTTCATGTAGAGAACAGTTGTAGCGCATTCGGAGCAACATATGAATGACGTACTAGTTCTTAAGAAAATACGTGTGATGCCGTGGAAAGGACCGCAAACACAAAAAATGTTCAAAATATATAGGACCTTACCATACCTCAAAAACTGAAAATCTTTTAATACAAACTTGACGAAAATTATTGTAATATGTTAAAAACATGCAACCTACAGCCCTCCCCTCATTGGTATCCTCCGGGTACCGAAATGATATTGATATGCAACAATTAATGTATGTCCGCCCGTCTATCGGTCTTTGAAATGCGTTTGTATATCCGGGCATCCGTCTCCATGTCGGCCCGTCAGTTTGTGTCATGCCGTGCGTCTGTATGTAGGTCCGGCGTCTATCTAATAATATCGCTAGCTCGTAAACCGTAATCAGAATTGCCTCTTAAATAACGAATATTCGATCTGACCAAACTCAAGACCCTTAGATTTGGGAACGAAGCTTTTAATTTTTCAGAGTTCATCAAATGAAGCAAGTCTAAATATTCTTAAAAAAAGAAAAAAAAACGTAAATTTTTGCTTGATTAGAAGACAGCGCAGTTATCCTAGAAGTATATACAATATTACAGAAGTTTCATTAAAACGTCTGTAAATTTGAAAATTCCATAAAAGCATTTTTTTTGGAACCCAACCTACGCGAATTATTTTAAAGCTCTATTTTTTAGTACAAAATATGTTCCTCTGTATTAGAACATTAAATAATATCTTGAGCAGTTTTTTTCCAAATTATGAGTAGTTTTTGCGTTTCGTTTGTGTTCCTCCTGACACGTTTTTTGAAATACGTTCATAAGGTTCTCAAAAGGTCACATTTTTTAATTTAAAATTTTGTAAGAGTGAAGCCGAATATTGAATGGTGTTGACAGTTTTTCTGATAAATGATGAATGAAGACAATGAAAAATTAAATTGAAAGAGGTGTGAGCAGTTGCAAGTATGGCGATTTTACAAGTAAAGTAATGTACCATGGCAATTTTACTATTTTTTCTGTTTTTCAATATGAATTCAATCATTGTTGATTTTCACGGCTGAGTTCCAGTGAACTGCACCCGGTCGAAAAGAGAGCGAAATTGAGAGCGAAAGTGAGTGCAATCGAGAGCGAGCAAGAGAGAGCGAAAGCGGGCACGCGGGGGTCGGCGGAAGCGCGGTCCAGCAAGAGGGAGCAAGAGGATGCCCTCGCTCTCCAGGATGGAGTACACCTTGCGCCGCGCCTGCAACACAAACGCCACGGCACGCGCCGGTGTGAGTGTGTGGACGAGGCATTTCATGTGGTTTCGGACTGCCAATGGTGAATTCAACAAATACAATTTTCGAGAAAAACCGACATGACGACCTCAAAAAAGAGAGTTTATACCTAAGCCAATATCTTTTGAGTCTATTTGTCATTATACTACAGAATTAGCTTATATATTTCATTATAACTTACACCTGGCATCTTTGGTAATTTATTTTGAACTTTGTATAGACCTCCCCTATTCACTCTCGTCCTCCCACCACCTCACCCTATCGTCGAAGAAGAATTTGCCTTCCCTTGCGTTATTCCGGAGCTGGCTCAAATATAAGAAATTATTTTTACAATTTTCTTTTATATTTCAACTTCAACGGATTTATTGTTCAAGTGGTTCTCTGAACTTTTACTGGCGAAATTTGTTTTTCGCGATTGAAGAAACACCTCTAGGGTTACTTAATACAATGTTTCTATATATTGTTACGATGCTTTTTATCTCGGGTCTTCACATTGGTAGTAGTGAGATTGATAATTTAACACGAAAAATTCCCAAGTCTTAGAAATAGTTCATAAGTAAGGAGATACTTATTGTTGCTTATCATAACTTGTACCTTAACTCTTTGTTCTTGTAGGGCATGTGTGACATGCCCTCCCATGAATTCACTCTGTGCTTGGAGATTTCTGAGCAAGTCGTAAGGAATGTCTAAGATGACAATGTAAAATGGCGGCACAGCTCGAAGTCGATACTCGGCATTCCCCCGTTCCAGGTCGATCTTGCATTAACATTATTTAAAAATAGAAAAGTAGCATGGATTGATTCAACAATGAAAACTTTATTTTACATACCAGGAAAATACTTGGGTATCTGAGACATGCTGTACGAGTCAATTAGGGATTTTGGAGTGACATCTGAAACATGCCCTACGAGTTGTAGGGCATGTAACATTACATACTGATACAAGCTAGTAGCCGTTATTCCCGTGACATCTCCGCCATGGCGTACGAGTTGTAGGACGTGTATTATGCTCGTTGCTTACGAGTGCAAAGGGGTAGGGAAAGAAAGCTACCGTGACAAGCGGCGACTCTTCTCGAGCCGCTGCCGTGTGCGCGTCCGGCCCTGGTGATCAGAGAATGGTGCTCTCTGAGTAATAGCGAGGAAGCACCAGTTGAGAGGGCTCAGCGCAACTACTTAATGTCTCCGACCGAGAGGTCCTAGGGTTCGAGTGCCGACGGTGGCTAATTTTCACAACTAGCTAGAACGTTAGGTCGAATTCAGCCGTTGTCTGGAGGAGACGTTTAACTGCTGGCTGTTCTGGATGGTAATTTTTCGATATTTTTCAACTTGCAGACGATTGCTGGAGCAGTACATTAAGAAACGGGCTACGCTTCGCGTGAGATACTTTCTTCCTCCCTCCTTACACACACATACACACACACACATACACACACAATTCCAAGCACTAACTACTACACACAAATCGGTAGACTAGCCTTAAGCTTGTTTCCGGCGGGTGGTGCGCCGTTGGTGGAGATACCCGGAAGGGGAAACTCTGCAGGTCGGCGCAGGATCTAACATGCAAGAGTGGCAGGAACACCCTCCCCTCCCGAGGTATGACATGACTGCTCTTACGAAACTAATGGGAAAATATATAGTATGAAACGGGAAAATATGGACGTAAATATGTAGTAACAGAAATGATAAGAATATGTAACAAAAACGTAAAACGTGACGAATGTAATGTGAGTAGACTCCCGAGTATCCGGTCTAATGTGGAGGAAGGGCAGCTCGGATAACAAAAAACCCGGATAGGCCGAAGTTCTATGAACTCATTGTTTAGATCCACTAACACCAGAGGTCAAAGTTTTTATACCAAAACAAATTGTATACAATAATGCAAAATAATACTTATATGCATCATATCAATACATGCAAAATAATACTTATTTTGTCACTTCTTATCTAGTGCAAAGCCCTCCATTTATCTCAAGTCACGTATAATGTGAACACAGCCGTGATCCGGTGAATCATAGAAGCTGTTGCTGATAGCGTATCGAGTTAAAATAGTAGTCAAGAAACGTAAGTTAAAGAATTTATTCTGTTCACATTTTGATACAAATTCTATAATGTCTAATTTAAATGCAGGAGGCATGAACAAAAAATTACCATAAATCGTAGGCCTAGTTATTAGGAGAATTGATTGAAACTCGTTTTATTTTTCACCGATATGTGATTACACATACATGAAAAGGTAGCCCTTGCATAAGAGTCAAAACGTACAGTTTTTAGTTTTTGAAATATATAACTGCTTCTGCATTTTAGCTCACTTCCGCCAAGCAATGTCTTTCCTCTTTAGCAAGCAGCTGGCGATGCTTTCTCCTACTGACTTATATTCTGCGACGCTACCTGAATCCTCTTGACCTCTTCCGAATGTGAGATGAGATTTTCCTGCCATCTCAGGGTTGCTGCTCCTCTTCGTCTATTATGTTCCCTTGTGAGACCATTTCTGTAATATCGTTGTCAGTTATTTCATAAACTTCGTCGTTTGCCAGCCAATCTGTAATTTTCTCTGCAGTGATAACCTCACAACCCGGCATTTTTCAGCAATGAAACAAGTTAAGCGTTTTCATCTTCCAATTCGGTTTCGCACATTGGTTCAGGGTTGAAATGTCCATCTTTATGGCCCAAAATAATTTTTTAAGATATCAAAAGTGATATGTTTATAATCTTTTCTCGTTTCCGTCGACCCCCTTGTGACATCTAGCATATCAATCTTTTCAAAGTGGTTACATAGTCTTTATTATTAGCAATCAGTATCAACTGAAAAGACAATAATTTTTCTTTAGTTGTTCAAGAAATCTCTGGTCTATAGGCCTGACTAAAAGCTTTATAGTTACTTTGGGTGATACAATAAAAGCTTTGATGTCCCTATCTGTGAGTTAATCAGTGGTCGGATGAAAAGACGCGTTATCAGGAATTAACAGTGCTTTTCTTAGCAAATTGTTATTTTTCAAATGTTTTTCTACAGTTAGTAGAATTCATTTTGGAACCAAATTTTAAAAATTTCTGTATTCATCCATGCTTTTTTTGATGTGCATGATATTTGCATGATAATTGCATTACTGGCAAACAATCACTGCCTTCATAGTACTACACGTCTACGAAATCCAATATCTCTTACAAATTGGTATCAAAAATCAAGAAAGACGACGTCACTGATTTCTACACCTAAAGATCTTATTCTTAATGGTCATGCGCACTTGTTTGGAGCTAAAGGAGACGGTTTGATTGATTATTGTTTAATGATTGCGGACGTGCCAATTGATGTGGTCATTAATCCAGTAAGTGCAGTGCATGTTTTTTATCACGGGAAGTGACGGTGTTTTTCCCTTTCTGGATGGTAAAATTCAGTCGACCTACACGTCCACTTGCGGTTATTTCTATCCAGGTATCTCCTACCAGCGGGGAGCCGCACCAGCCGGAACAAGTTCTAAGATCCCGACTGGTCTCTCGACAAGTATGTTATTGTAGTGCATATGAGTATGTGTGTGTGTGTGTGTGTGTGTGTGTAAGAAATGGGTGATTACAGGACAAGGAAGAGAAAATAATGATAGCGCACGGTCCTGGCCTGTTTGTTACGGTACTGATCCAGACTTTTGCCTAGTGTTGATCGGAGAAATCACGGAAAACTACCGATGAGAGCAGTCTGTCGCTTGAATTCTCCTCCAGACAGCGGCTGAATTCGACTTAGCTTTGTAGCTGGTATCGAAAATTCTGCCACCGTCGGGACTCGAACTCTATGACCTCCCGGTCAGAGGCACTTGAATGACATTAATTGATGAGTCTCCCAAGCCGGTTTTTCAAAATAAGTAAATATAAGCAAAATATGTAACAAAGTACAAAATTTGTAAAAATATTTAACGAAAAATTTGGATATTGTGTTAGTATTCGCCCCAAGATCACAATTTTGAGAAAATCTAAAAAGTGAAAATATATGCAATTTCATAAGAAGCGGACTATTCTAATGATCATAACAAGGAACCGAGAAATAAAAATTAATAAAAAATCATGGAGCAATTTTTTTGAAAATTAGTAAAGTGTCTCAGGGGTTTCACGTAAAGTACCCTCCAAAATTAAAATATCGCTTTCAATTTCAAGGGGCCGTGACATGAGTTAGATCGATTGGGAATATCGATTTTGGAAAAACTCGCCCGAACGGTTTAGCCGCTCACGTTGTTCACAAACATATTTTTGCCGTCGTTCGATTTGTCAGTATCTAGGACCCTCGAGACATGGCTTCTGGCTAAAGGAGGTTAAAGGAGGCGAAGGTGCGGTACCTGGATGTCGAACTGCATGTGCAGGTTGTTGATGATGAAGGGCGAGCGCAGCGCCGTGTACGCGATGGCCTTGGCGAGGGGGAATCCCCGCGAGTGGAACGACACCAGGCAGTCGCACACCGGCCACTGCTCCACCGGGCGCTGCGGACACGCACGCAACCACACTTGGACTCATTTAACGGGCGCCTCACTGTCGTCCCATCGGAGCTTCGTTTATTTATTTATTTATTTTACGTAAAAAAGCTGCGTATGACGTGCTATGGGGAAAAGTGAATTGTGTGCACATTTTCAAAATTCTGTGATCCCTACACTAAGTCATTTACTACTTGAATTTTGAAGAAAAAAAAAGCTCCCATGTAATAAAATCTATTTTCAAGGATAAATAAGCAATAATTTTTGGGTTCTTATCCATGTTGTCCATCGGAATAATACTTCCTGCCGCGACAACATGGAAACGATAACTGAATAATAGTATTTCCCTGAATTCTAGAAGACGTGCACAGAAAATGAAGTTACATTTATGTCCAGAAGCAACATAAGGGCCATCTCAGCATTTGCTCAATGGATCAGGAAACTGGACGAAAAACCTGATCGAGATGGGTCATTGACCCGGAAGCTGTAGTACAATAGTTGTTACAGGTTGTTTATACTCATTTATACAGTCCAAATGGTAAATAATGCATTATGTATCATTGTTCAAATTAATGTTACTTTTCTTGTGATGCTCAGTATAGTCTCGAATTGTATAGAAACAGTTACGCAGCAGAAACGATTTCACTTGGGATTTAAACTTTTCTATTGAATTTAATCGTTTAATGTCATCTGGCAAAGTGTTGTAAAATAATGTACATGTATTGTATGTGATTTTTTGTAATGAGCAGTTGGTACTGTTACGCTTTTGATACTTCGTTACGATTTAAATTCTTGGTTTGGAGCTACCGATTGGATGACAATGTGCACCTCTCCTTCCCCTTGTGAACTTGAGGCGCCATGTTAAATAAATCAAACTATACAAGTGGATTTATTTAACGAGGCATCTGAAGGTCACGCACGAAAGGGAGAGGAAGGCAGACTCAATGGGAAGCTGCAGCGTCACTACAGCTCCGATTCCTATGGCTCCTATTGGTGTCTGCCTTCCTTCTCCCTGTTTTGCACGTGACCTTGAGATGACACGTTAAAAATCCCAAGTATAGTGGTGCCCCAGAATAGCTCGACTTTCTCCCCAGTATTTTCACGCAAAATTACGCGAAAAGTAATCAAATTTTCAAAAATTGTACATGACCTTATTTCAAAATCTACATCTAAGGAACAGATTTCATTAAATGGAAATAACTCTTGTCTTTATGATTGTAGCTGCAGGAAGACTAAACAAAATTGAACTTATGCAATTTTCGAAAAATCAATCTTTTCAACCAACATGAGTCCTGCACCATTCTCTTAAACGTCCTCGATACTATCCAACAACAAAATTTAATCAGAAATCATGAAGAAATGTTTTGGACATTTGGAAAATGTTTCAGGGCTTCATGTAAAGTAACCTCAATATTAAAATATCACATTCAAATTCAAGGGTCGAGACATAAGCTAGATCGATTGGGGAATATCGATTTTGGAGAAAATCGACTGAACGGTTTAGCCGCTCGTGTTGTTCAGACGGACAGACATTTTGCCGTCATTCGATTTCTCAGGATCAAGGACTCACAAAACATGGATTCTGACTATACCGCGTGTTAAAGAATTTTTCTAAATTTAGCTACTGAATTTATCCACTTTTTCGTTACCAGGGTCCTGTAATAAGTTGTCAGGGCCTATAATTAGAGACGAAAATTCGCTGTTTTTCGCGCTGCACTACATAACTTTCTATCTACTCCGTAGAGAAAGTAACTAGTCGTGTCTCAGAATGGCACGGAGCTTCTAGCGCTTATTATTTTCTAATTTCTTTGGTCTGGGCTAGGTTTCCGGTTTTGTCAACGAGCGAGAATGGCTGAAGCGCCTCGATCTTCGCAGAAAAATTAAGCCATATTTTTGCTGCCAAATCAGCGTTCTCTGAAGAAACAGTATTCTAGAATTCCATTTGGCGCTGGTTAAGGCCGGCTGGGCGGAGCCGGTCATAATATAAATCCTCTTACTCTGTGTTCAACGACCAAAGACCAATCATTTAAAAATATCACAATTTTTAAGGAGAAACAGTTGAGATACTTTAGAATCACGTTGCTTTCTGCATCGTTATTGTCATAAGAATGGAAGATGAAGAAATGTTATTGTAGCTTTAATTGCTATATTGTATCTATATTGTAGCTATAACGCCTGAAAGTTAATTTTTTGGAAATAAGAAGCTAACAAACAGATTACAAATGAGGCGGCAAACTTGAAAAATGATATATTTGTAGTTTGATGACTGCTATTTTTAGTTATATGAATATAGAAATAAGATCTGATACAACACGTCGATTAAGTACAACAGTTCTACACGCTACCATGAGGCACTTCTCATGTTTTGACTACAAAAATATGGCGGTCCGAATTTAGTCGAGCTTCCACCAAGAATGTTGAAACCATAGGGTCAACAACTCTATGTAGTATATTCTAGCTTCTAGGATTTACCTCACCCTCTTCGGACTGCCAACTGTCACCGTCAAAACATTTATTCATATTTTCTAATTTTTCGGGCATCAAAGAGTATAACTCAAACATGACTTTAAGAATATTTTAGAAGAGTAAAATCTCGTCCCAAATGAAATGAAAAAATACTTTTGTTCTGCTTTTGAAAACAACAACAAAGTTTATCATGTGACATTTATGCTATATCATTTAGTTCATTCAGCATAATCCGTTCAAAAATGTAAATAAAAATAAAGCTCTTCTGAGAGAATGGCGTTTGAGCGTTTCTGAAAATTCGTCATTTTGAGCTTATCTTCACAGAAAAGTTTTGATATTTTCGAGAAACTCTATAAGACATTTAATAGAATTTGTATCACTCCGGCTGCAGGATAAGAGGCAAAGTCAAAGAACCGGTCTGAAAGTACGCGGATGAACTTTGTATTTAATTTCCGTATCGCGAATTTCGGCAATGGTCTCTTTTTACTTTCTCGCTACAAAGTAGACAGAAAGTTATGTAACTCTGCGCGAAAAACGGCGAATATTCAGTAGAAAAAATTATTACAGGACCCCAGTAACAAAAAAAGGATAAATCCAGTTGCTAAATTTAGAAAAACAAAATCCTCGAAGCATGTGGTGTAGTCAGAATCCATGTTTTGTGGGTTCTTGATATTGAAAAATCGAATAACGGCGAAACGTCTGTCTGTCCCTCAGAAAACAACGCTAGCGGCTAAACCGTTCAGACGATTTTCTCCAAAATTGATATTCGGCCATTAATCTGCCTGATGTCGCATCTCCTTGAATTTGAAACCGATATTTTAATTTTGGGTGTACTTTATTTGAAGTATCTGGGACATTTTTAATTTTTCAGAAAATTGCACCATCATCTTTGATTAAATTTTGTAAAGGACGTTTAAGAGAATGGTGCAGGTGTTATGTTGGTTGAAAATCCTACTTTTCGAAAATTTCAAAGTTCAAAATTTTTTGTAGTCTTCACACAACTAAAATATTATTAATAGGATTTTCCCTTAATGAAATCTGTTCCATAAAGATAGATTTTGAAAGAAGGTCATGTACTACAAGTTTTCGAAAATTTGAGTACTTTTCGTGTAATTTCGTCTAAAAATAGGGGAGAGAAATTGTGCTAGATTAGCACCACTAGTTATTTCGTGCGTTTGTGTAGAGTTTGTTGCAATGAAGAGATAATCTAAAAATATCTTCAAAAACAGGTTTTTACAAAGGATGAAAAAGTCAAAATATCCAGCCGATGAATATTAGTTTGATTTTTAAGAATTTACGAAGATATCCTTTTAGCCACGGACAAATCATTCTTTCGAGCTAATTTAGGAATATTTTCTCAATATAAGCAATCTTGAAACATTAATTGTAAGTTAATTTGTGGATTAAATTGTCTGAATTCGTTATCTGTTTTTTCTCACAAATTATTCGGTACCTAATGAAAATTTTAAAATTTTGTTTCACAAACAAACGCGTTTTTTATGTTAAACGCAGAGGCCAAAGACTTTGTGACTTTGGCGTGTTAAGTCCAGAAGCGTCCCAAAATTTTCGAAAAGAATATAAGAAACCATTTCGTTCACGGATCTGCGTTGTCGTTTTCCGTGTTCTCGCAGTAGTGAGCGATTCCTTCGCGGTACACAATACGGGATAGTAGACAAAATGTTTTAAATCTATTTGGAAGAGCCAAAACTTAGTGCAAGGTTCCGTTTAAAATTCGAAATTTATCCTATATACTCGTTATATTACTATAATATTAAAACGATACGTGCTCTATAACTACAGTATGCATGAAAGAGTTGATTTATATAATAATAATAATAATAATAATAATAATAATAATAACAACAACAACAATAAGATGTTCTGGGTAGCCCAGATCGCTAAAGCAGTAGTGCTGTGACGATCTCGCGCGGGTTCGAGTCCCGCCTGGGGCATGGGTGTGCTTGTGTATGTATGGTGTCGCCCATTCATACTTCATTATCATCATTCCATATCCCATGCCCTCGGTGGTAGCAACTCTGGGGGATACAAATTGCATTCAACATACGAATGCTGATTCCCCCAAAAAGGAGTCACGGTCACTTACCAGGGGAAAATGTTACTGAGCCTCGATAAGTACGTTCGCCTGGACCCAGATGACAAATTCGCCACCAAAATAATAATAATAATAATAATAATAATAATAATAATAATTTTTGATAAAGGTAATGTAGAATTTTGGTCGATTTAATGTTATCTGTAATGATTCCAGAATATCGAAAACAGCAGTGAAACTTTAAATATCAGGAAGATCCACCACCCTTACTCGCTCTAACGGGGGAGGGGGCTTACGGACTGACAGATGTCCCCCTCCCACCAAGTAGAGTTAGAGTTTCAGATGATGGCAGCGCTCAGCACATTGGGGTCAACGCAGTGTATACTTTTCATTTTATTTTCAGTGACGTTTTCACCACGTTTACTGGGAGTAGTGCTCTGTGCAAACACACTTATTCTGATGGTACAAAAACTATATCAAGATACGTTTGAGGTCATTTTAACAGTAAAAACTCTACCTCATTTATCTCTATATCATCTTTATTTCATTTGTACAGTGATTTATTCACTGTTATGCACTCACACAAGCTTTATTTGGTTTTCTGAAAGCTTTCCTGCTCTCCATGCAGCGATAGGTTTGAGCCCCCAACGCACAACTTCCTCTACGCTTGCCACAGCCGCAGATGACACATTTGCTACAAAATGGCGGCATACGTAGTATAATAAGCCATTGTCCTCACGGTTCAACCATGGCGCCCCTTTTTTCCCGTGACGTTCGTCGAAGTCAACTTACGGAACTAGTCTTATTTATATTAGATCATCTCCTTTCACGTCCACGCATCTCTTGCTTTACTGTCTGAAAAGTAGGGAGAAAATAGAAAAGAGAGAAATTACTTTCAGTTTCACATTGTCCACAACCCCTGGGGATTGACGTGTATAGACACAAATATACATAATATGGGATGCACCCGACACACAGGTCTTCAGCCGTGGAGACCCGAAATTTGAAATGGAATTTTAGTCCTTGCAGAAAATTAAATAGAAATAATAGAAAAAAAAATATCGAGAAGTTATGTGCTAATTAACCAATGGCAAGTCTCGGGAGTTGATAATTATTGATTTTTCTGTGCAGGTAGAGTTCTTACATCGTAATTTCAGGCGTTTATTATCAAAATCTGATACATAACTTTTCAACAAAAATGAAATGAAGTCATGATGGTGCCTTAATTACGGTTTGGCATAAAATCCATGATAATAATCGTCACATTGTCGTAATACATTTCAAATTGAAAGAAACCTATGCAGTTCCCAGATAAAAATAATATTAATTGTTTGTCTATTCTCATACTGCGCGAACCGATTAAATTCTCATACTTAGAGCGTCAATGCATACGACACATGTCATCGTACGATAGTAAGGCTCCAAGGAAGAGACCGTCTGTTATTAAATATTTGCAATTCCCGTGTCGCGTTTTTGGAAAAGCAATTTTTTTTATATTCTTATATGAAAAGATCCAAGAATTACAATACCATGTTATTCGTGACAACTGTTTTTGTCAAAATATATAATTTATTATCACGTTACAAGAGAGTTTTTTATTTGCTGATCTTGAGCAGTGTGCTTGCCACTTTTACTTCAAAATCACTTTGTGGGGTTTTACTCAGCAACGGTTTTGCTGCTGCAGGTCACCAGTGAATGACTAATTTCTTTCTTTCTTTTCTTTATTGTGAACTACTTCCGACTCTACATTCAGACTATATGAGCATCTAAAAGGATGTAACTTGCTGCAAACAGCCGTCCGCTTTTACAATGAACAAACTTCAGTGGAAAACAAAGCTAGCCACATATTCCATGACAAACTAGCCGTAGGTTTTTTAATTTTTTTTACTCTTTTAAGGTCGCTTTTCAACTCCTAAAATCGTACAGCGATCACTATAACATTGTTGTATGTAACAATTTTGTAACACATGTAACAATTTTGTAACTTTGGGGGTAGTACGAAATGGAACTCGCATACTCATACACACACAAACATTGATGCCCCGGACGGGATTCGAACCCGCCACCCTTCAGCCTTAGCGACGTCAGCTATCCAGGCCGGCGAGGCAAAGGTTTATGATGTGCGCAGACTCGCCTAGTTGGTCGTGGAAAGTGCACACGAGCAAGGCGCCTGCCACGAGCGCTCTTTCGCGCGAAACGCAGACGGGCCCCGCAGATGGACCCTGGGCGTCGCCGTGCTGCGGAGGGGGCGCGCGTACCTGCAAGATGACGTCCTCTGGGAAGACGTGCACGTGCAGGAACTCGAACTCCTGCAGGCGCGTTAGGATCTCCGTCATTGGCTTCGACTGCGACTTCTTGGCCATGGCGCACACGCCCACTACCACGTGCTTGCGCGGGCCCGCCTCGGGTCCCGCCTCCGGCCCCGCCTCCGGCCCCCCCGGCGCGTCGCCTCTGTCTGAAGGGCAGACCAAATTTATTTGTTAATTAATGAATTTAGTACTTTTAATTTATTCATTCTTTCTTTTTCTTTTTCTTAATTTATCAATTCTTTTAGTTCATTTATTTTATTCGATTATTAATTTATTTTATTCGTTTACTAATTAATTTTATTCATATATTAATTTTCATTATTAATTTACTTTATTCATTTCCTTATTTATTTAATTCATTTAATTCATCTCGATCAGGTTTTTCGTCCAGTTTCCCTGATCCATTGAGCAAATGCTGAGATGGCCCTTGTTTGTTCTGGACATAAATGACTTATTTTCATGACGTCTTCTGAATCTTAGTGGAAATAAATATTTAATTATCGTTTCCATGTTGTCGCGGCAGGAAGCAATAAGAGCCAACATTTATTGCTCATTTATCCTCTAAAATTATTTTATTATGGTTTGCTTTCTCCTTTCAAAATTCAAATTATTGCTTATTTATCTTGAAAATAAATTTTATTACATGGAGTTTTTTCTCCTTTCAAAATTCAATTTATTGCTTATTTATCCTTGAAAATAGATTTTATTACATGGGAGTTTTTCTTTTTCTCCTTTCAAAATTCAAAATTTATGCTTATTTATCCTTGAAAATAGATTTTATTACATGGGAGTTTTTTCTCCCTTTCAAAATTCAAAATTTAAGTAGTATATGACTTAGTGTAGGGATCACAGAATTTTGAAAATGTGCACACAATTCACTTTTCCCCATAGCACGTCATACGCAGTTTTTAACTGTTTTTTTGACGTAAAATAAATAAATTAATAAATAAATCATTTTTATTAAATTATTCAGTTTTTTATGTCATCTCATTTACTATAAAAACAGCAAAAACTAAGTGGCTTATCGTAGAGTGAGGTCTTCGCAGATATTCTTGAGGTTCGAAATTCCCTCAACAGTTATTTTACCATAGTTGAATTGAAACTTAAGAAAGCAACTGCAAGTGAGCTACACATTTGATTAGATGGTACTGCTGATGAAATAAATACCCTGTCCTATCGCATTTAGCAAAGTGAAAGTTCAAAGAACGTGTCTAACCTGCCTGAAAAACTATGGACACGTATGGGAAAAAACAATTATGAGGCTCCTTAACGTTACATCAAAAAGCAAAGATGATGTACGATTCACAAATGTGTGTAGGTCTAATTACTGTGAAAGTAATTAGAGACGAAGGTTTTAATGTCAATTTTGAATGTGGAAAAGAGCAAACAAAAATCGAAGTGAGCAAATTAGGAAAGAACTGAAAACGTAGTAGAGGAAGTAAAATAATATTAGCGGAAATGAAGTATTGTAAGACGAAAGGAAACAGCAGTTATTACGGTTACACTGCAGACGTAGACAAAAGGAACGGAGGCAAATCGATTACCTAGATTAATTTTTTGTTTCCAGGCGCGTCAACTGCAATGGGCTTAAAAACCGAAAGTGATGAGTATGATATATCCTAAGAGGTGGCGGTGTTCCTCCGCGCTGGAACGTAAGGTCCGGTGCCCATGTAAATGTGCAACAACAGGCTAAGGCCATTCGTCCGTAAGGTGAGTGCATGCATTTTCCTTGAGGGTTGGTAATGATATTTCCCCGCTGGATGGTGAGATCCGGCGTCGACCTACCTCGCTGCGGGTTTTCCTAAACAGATATCTCCTACCAGCGGGGCACCGCCCCAGCCGGGACAAACTCTAGGCTCCCGGCCGGTTTCCTGGCATTGGTGGTAGTGCGGCATGTCGGTGTGTGTGTGAGCGTGTGTGTGTAAGAGAGAATTGGACGAAGAGGAAGGACAGATCACGCGCGGACCGTGACCCGTTTGGTAGGGTACTGCTCCGGCATTCGCCTGGTGTTGATCGGAGAAACACGGACTTCCTGATCAGAGCAGTCGCCGCTAGAATTCTCTCCAGCAGCCACTGAATTCGACCTGCTGTAAGCTGTTGTCGAAAAATCACCACCGACGGCCTCGCAACTAGGACCTTCCGATCAGAGGTACTGCAGTGACATTAGACGATGGCCTGAGACACCTCTCCCTGACCCAACTAAACTTCGGCTTGCGTGATATATCTCTAGTTTATGCAATCTCATCCAGTGGGGCCCTGCCCTAGCCGGAACTAGCACCTAGTTCCCGACTGGTAGTGAGTGTGTGTTATATCAAATGGAGGACTGACAGTAAGAGGAAGGAAATCTCGCATACTGTTCACGCTTCAGCTTAGGCCTGGTATTGATCGGAGAAACCATGAAAAACATTCGCCCAGAGCAACCGGTTGGTAGAATTCTCCTCCAGACAGTGGTTGAATTCGACCTGACGTACAGTATCCGGTAGCGCCTGTTTCAAAAATATTCCACTTTTCATGATAATTTCATGAAGAATGGTATATTCAGTTTTTCCGAAAAATAATGTCATCGAGACAATTGAGTTTAAATGTTCCTTCCGAGCGCGAAATGGAAACCGGTTTGTCCTGAGCGTTGCTGATCACAGGTTGCTGAACGTCCTCGTTGAAACTCTTGTGGCTAACTCCGCTCTGCAGTTAGGAAAGGCATTATTCCTGATAAGCTTTGGTCCATTCGACTAGACATTCTAAGACCTTCTTCATGGAAGAGTTGTCTTCATGTGACGTTGTTCGATAGGTTATGGACTCGCACGCGGCGCAGACAGACAACTGATTTTACATTGTCTCTGTGAAAAGCAAAACTCACATATCCAAGCACTCGAATCTGTTGATGAGAAATACACTAGTACCAGTTTGTTCACACGACCAATAAAGTGTATGTGATCCGATAATACTTCCTTCAGAAAAAAATAATTGCCATGACTTCTGCCCCAACCGTCGTGTCATACTCCAAGATTATCACTAAGCAATAATAAATTTGATAGGTTGTTTTATAGAAACTCATTAAATACCCACTATTCCTAATATTATTATTTTCTCGCATAACGTTTACGCAGTTTAGGGAAAGCAGTGTAATGTTGCGGGAGAGAAAACTCACTATTCTTCAACAGATGAAGTTGGCTTGGTTCCTGTTCAGCGTTAGTTGTTACGGGGTGCACATTGAGGTTATAATTTATAACAAAAATACAATTTAAGTAGTTTTAACAGATTAAATTAATAAAACACATAAAACTCATGATAATATAGAAGTACTCTAGTGTGCGGCAAGTGATGTTTTCTTCATTCGACAGTTTCGCGAAAAACCGTGGAGAAACGATGCAACACGGACAAACGATGCCGCGATACAAACGATGCAACGCCATTGGCAGACTCGACCACCGGTGTGAATTTCGCTCCCGGAAGGAACATTTAAATTCAATTTTCTTGAAGACTTTTTCGTTCTTCGGAAAAGATGGATCTGTCTTTCTTCATAAAATTCAACATAGAATTTGAGATATTTTTTGTAATTGGAGCTTCCGGACGCCTTGCATAGTAACTAGTGTCCAAAATGCGTCACTTTCGTGCCTCTAACTCTAGGAACTCCGGCCGGTAACGCTGCGGTGGCAATAGCTGTTGTCCTCAGCGCAAAGCTGACCATCAATATGGCACCTGCAGCGACACTTCACTGCTTGACATTATATTGCTTTTCTATGAAGTAAAGTTACAGCAACACCGTTCCAAAGCCGAGAGTATTGATATAAAAATGGTAACTAAAACATTAAATTTCTTTTGCTCGCGAATAGACCATCTTGGTCCACGCAGGGCTCAGTATCATTTTATCACGTTGCATGTCTTGCATATAACTAATCAGGGTGATCAGCATTAGACTGAATCCAATTTTTATACCTCAGGTTTGTTAGTCAAGGGGATGGATAATGGAAGATGGTATGAAGGATGAATGGACGCCTCAAACAGACATACAAACCACCCTGCCCGGGAGGCAGGACTCGAACACTGATCCTTCCGTCCGAGATCTTGCATCATTGAGCCTGCCTTAGGGATATCGACTATCTGGACTGACTAAATTATTATTATTATTATTATCATCATCATCATCATCATCATCACCACTTTTGTTGGGTCGCGAATTGGCCATCTACGACCCATGCGAACGCAGTTCTACCCAATGAGGTCAGGGGGGGGATCAGTATTTCTATACTGCGTCCATTTTCACATCCCAGAGTTGTTAGCCCTGGGGATGAGGTGTGGAAATGATGATGAAGGATGAAATTGACAATCACAAACATTCAGACACACACAAGCACAATCATACCCGACTCGAATCCGAAATCCTTCGGTCCAAGACCGCCACGGAACTACTGTCTTAGCGATCTCGGCTACGCGGATCGGCTATTATTATTATTATTATTATTATTATTATTATTATTATTATTATACGAAGTTATTTACTACATATGCGAGAAAGAATTATTCGTTTTTACAGTATCAGAAACTCACATCACATTTTTTTCTCTTGTAAACATATGTATTAGATATCGGAACATATTTTACCTTCTACTTATATATGTTGTATAAGTGCAACTTTTTTAATCGAAATTTATATTTAATTAATTTTAAGTAAGCTTATATTATACAAGTATGCCCTTCAGTATTTTCATGAATATCCTCAAACTGTGGATAGATGAAAATAATAATAGTATAAATAGAATACTTAAAAAAAATTTTTTTTTTTGCACTTATCTAGGAGGATTGTTTATAAACTAGTAAATGAACTCATTACATTTATTTCATTTAGAAATGATCTCCAACACGCATCTATGCATCTTCCAGATATAAGAACATTTTGCTTCATTTTATTTTACTTCACATTCTCGTAGCGATAATAAGAACTGTAATACGTAGTACGAAAACTCTTAACAGAAAATGCTATATACTGATACTTATTCTTTCTACTTACCAAACCATGGAGGAATCGTGCTAGTAAGTTCTTTCTAGAATACACAGATATAAATTAATCCAATTAAATTAGTTATTATCCAGTATAAAAAAATTGTCTATTAGATTTGCACTGCATGTGTTTCGTATGTAGGTAGGTATTACCGCATAACCTATTTATTTCCGCCAACGATCTTCAGTAGATTTGTTTCCTCTAAACGACATTCGACACTCACTTCTTCCAAGCATTCTTACCTGAAGTATTTCATCATTTGTATTTTCGTCCATCACGTTCACCTGGTATCTGACGTCGATAGAAATGCAATAAATAAAAATCTTGTTCCTTCTCCGGTGAAAATAGAAGAAAGGTTATGTATATGCTCTCTTGTTACTTTGATTTGGATTTCAAATTCTAGTATCCGAATGATCAAAGAAACGTTAGAAAAATCATAAAGGAATATCTCTCCTTGCGTCTTTTTACATTTAAATAATTAACATTCTAAAAAAATATTTTTCTTTGCTATTTTACTTAGAAAACAAAACTATTGCCGTACAAGTGAATCATCTAGCACTATCTGGCGGTCGTGTTAGAAGTTAGCTTCTAATGGTTCCACTGTTAAGTTGATGCTTAAACCAATGATCTCAATATTAGATCTCACCGATGATCTCAACATCTCAACTAACAATTCTAGTTCACTGTTATAAACATACAGGAAATAAAGGACGCTTCCTAAAGCATTGAAAAGGGTAATATATTCAATTAAAGAAAATACAGTTCTTAATTGAATTTATTTATGGTAATAAGTACATTTGTATATTATTTTAATTACGGTAATAAGTATAATTTAATACATTAACTACTTATATCAATAATTACCTTTCATCAAAGTAGTTCTAAAAGCATTTGAGGAAAATGATACATGCTCCTGAGGTAAGAAAACCGCAAGATGTTTTATATTAATATCAAATGTAAGTATGAAATTACAGACTATTTATAAAAATTATTCAAATGTAACTAATCATTTCCATGGCGGACCAACATTACTTCATTGTAAATATTGGAAGTGAGCATTGCGTATATTATTTGAATGCTAAAGGATGTAACGTATTAAATTGCATGGAAAAGGTCAATACATTCACGCACTACAGTAAAATGCACATCCGAAAGTTTACTCATCTTCATAGTCATCATCAGTTTTATCATCGTCAAATTCGCATTTAAACACTGAAGTTGTACACCACAGCATGTCGCCATCCATGGTCCCATTGGCCGTAACGAAGTAGTAACCTGGTTTCACCGCGGATACAAATTGAAAGGTATCAAATGGCATCCCATTCATTTTGTAGCAGCCCTAGAATGGAAGGAAAACGAAGAAAAATCATTTGACTGATTTTGAGGTTGGTCGAAAAGTAGTGGAAGCATAGAGAACTAATGTTAGTCAAGCTGAGTTTGAAGGAATGTAGCTCTCGTAGATCAACAAGAATTTTTGTATCTTGCAATGCGGGCTATTTTCTGTTTGGAAAATGTATTAATAATTGTTGGTTTCAATTAATTATAGTGGTTTAGTTAATTTTGCCTCATTATTATAACAATTTACAATGATCTTTTAGCCAAACTAAGATCCAATAAGATGACTCTTGTATTCAACATTTTCTAAACGATAAAGTTCTTTATTATTTTACGTAAAAAAACAGTTAAAACTGCGTATGACTGCTATGGGAAAAAGTCAATAGTGTACGATTTTTCAAAATTCTGTGATCCTACACTAAGTCATATATATACAATTTGAATTTTGAAAGGAAAAAAACAAAATTCCATGTAATAAAATCTATTTTCAAGGATAAACAAGCAATATTTGAATTTTGAAGGAGAAAAAATAAAAACTCCCATGTAATAAAATCTATTTTCATAAATAAGCAATAAATTTGTGAATTTTGAAAGGGAGAAAAAAACAAAAAAAACTCATGTAATAAAATCTATTTTCAAGATAAATAAGCATACATTTTGGCTCTTATTACTTCCTGCGCGACAACATGGAAGATATTTGATAATTGTATTTCCATAATTCTAAGACTGCACAGAAAAATGAAGTTACATTTATATCCAGAAACAACAAAGGGCGCATCTCAGCATTTGCTAATGGATCAGGAAACTGACGCAAACCTGATTGAGATAGAGGGTCATACCGGAAGCTGTAGTACAATAGTTGTTGCAGGTTGTTTATACTCATTTATACAGTCCAAATGGTAAATAATGCATTATGTATCATTGTTAAAATTAATGTTACTTTTCTTGTGATGCTCAGTATAGTCTCTATTGTATAGAAACAGTTATGCACAGAAAGATTCACTTGAGATTTAAACTTTTCTATGAATTTAATCGTTTAATGTCATCTGGCAAAAGTGTTGTTTGTTCAAAGTTCAAAGTTTGTATTCCTTTCGTCTTCGTAAGCCATAAATCTACACCGTCAATTAAACGATTTTTTAACTACTTACTGCTGGTATAGGGCATACTGGGTTCATATTTTCGACGTAAGCAGCCTTTTCTTCAATTTCTTGCTTGTACTGGACCATGGTGTCATTGCACACACTGTCTGTATATTCCCTGTACATCTCTACAGGTTGAGTTCCATCCATGGTCTCTTGATATCTCACAATGATACCGCCCTATGTAAAAGAAAGTATTATGTTATAAAGAATAGTACTTTAAATTAACAAACAAAACACCAACACATTTCGTTAACTTGATCATAATGCAATGTGAAGAATGTCAAAGCATCTTGCATGGATCTCTTATGCATTCACATGCGGCCAGCTTCTCGTCTCTTAGAAAAACATACCAATACTACAATGCGTAATTAAGGAACAAAGCCGCACTTGAAATATAAACGACGACAAGGCAATCGAAAAATGGACAATGCAACATGGAAAATGGAATGTACAAGTCATAACACAAAACGCATTTAAGTTTTCAAAGAGTTAAGCAGACTGCAAAGCAGACTGTAAAGTTGTTATGCAAACTAGAGGTGCTACAGAATCGCCCATGACTTTCTGTGTAAGAGTTTCTAATTTCCTTGGTGTGGACTGGTACTGTACAGACTTGTCCTTCCTTCTTGCCTACTTCCCTCTCCTGCGGCACAAAGAAAATGTTTTTGAAATTTTCGCAACTTTTCGGTTTCCAAATAGTATAACCTAAATTATATTTTCGGAATATTACAGAAGGCTTTAACGTCATCCTAAATAGCAATTTTCATTGAAAAATTCGAAGTCGTTTTTAAGAAAATGATGATTAAGCATTACTGTAAAGGCGAAATTTGAAGTTCATTTTCACAGGAATTCATTGAGTTTTCGAAAAACGTCATTTGAAATCATTTAAAGTACTTTCACTCACAAATGCAATAGTGTATACAAATCTATGAAAATATTCATATTAATGGCGTGAGAGATATTTCAAAAGAATTACATTTGTGTAATTTTTGAAAAAACAAAAGAGTACATCAAAATGAACTTTACGTCATATTAAACAGTGCAATTAGCACTATCCATGGGAAAATTTTGAAAAAAAATTTGGGACATTTTTGAGAAAATGGCGTTTGAGCCTTTTGAAAATGCGGACTTTTGAGCTCATTTTTACAGAAAATTATTGAGTTTTCGATAAACTTTGTTCAATATTATTTGAAGCACAAGTACTCATAAATCTAATAATGTGAAGAAATTGCCTCTAGTGTAAATATTTCTGACGTGAGAGAAAAAAAATTGTAATTTTTGAAAAAACAAAAGAATACAGCAATATGGCGTTTATGACATTGTATAGAATTCATTTGCCACTAACACTACCAAACATTTAAAGAAAACATTTGGAGTCGTTTTTGAGAAAATCTTGTTTTTGTAATTTTTTAAAATTGCAAATATTGCACGCACTATTGCACGAAAAAGACTAAAATTTCCAAAAAATATTACATGACTTTGTTGAAAGAACTATTTATTTACGACAAAATTCATTTGAAGGAAACATTTGTTTGCAATTCTGTAGTTGTAGGAAGACGTGGAAGAAAATTGAAACTTTTGCAATTTTCAAAAATTCAGAGTTAACCATCAAAATTATATCTATGCCATCTTTATAAGTGTATTTTACTATATTCTTACAAGAAATTTAAAGAAAAATTTGGAACCGTTTTTGAAAAAAAAAAAAAAAATTGAAAATGTCCGGGGGGCTTCATGTACCATCATGTACCTTCATCGCCAAATTTTAAAGAATGATTTTCAAAATTTCAAAGATTTAACTAGAGCCAGATGGACAGGGGATTATTCAATTAGGAAAAGATCGTACGTGTGGTTTAGGCGCTGTGTTTGTTCACATACGACAGACAGACGGACAGAGAGACGGACAGATACACGACATACGTTTAAAAAAAACACTTTTTCAGTATCAAGGGACCCCAAAACGTGTATTTCCGTTAAAATCTGGATATCGATTTTCCGCAGCATTACATCACTTTTTCTATACTACGTATATTACACATGTATATACGTATGTATACGAGAATGTATACTAGATTCAAGGGTGCACAGAGGAGAAGATTCTGGCTCAGATCACTTCCTATTAAGATCCTCTGCCCTCTTTTAGTATGCAAATCATGTAGATGAAGATTGTAGACAAGAAAATAGTATTTCCAAACAATGTGTTTCATGTACGGAAGCTTCAGAATGGTTCAACAAGGTTTAAATATCAATAATACTTCGCTCAAGGTACCATGGGGGGGAAACGCCAGACTAACGTACCAAAATCTCAAACACATTATAAAGAATTCTGAAGAATTAATTATCGGTATCAACGGAAATGTGCAGAAAAGATGTGGATGAGGGAATTAATGACTTCAGGAAATGATTAAAGGAAAGAAGAGAAGCAAGGAAATTTGTCAATACAGTCTGGAAGAATAAAAAAAGATCATTGAAAAGTGGATTCAATTGTACTGGGAAAATAGAAAATCTACTACGAAGATCTACTAACTCAAAATAGAACAGAGTATACGAACATTTCATATGAAACTCAAGAAACTGAGAAATATGATTCGCAAATAACATCATGGGTAGTTAGTAAGGCCTTCTTGGTGGGCGAGAAGAGCTAGTGCTCCGGGATCTGGAGATATCGCTGTTAAATTAATTAAATCTACCCCTTCAAGTGCCGTAGATATCATGGCACCGATTATCAATAAATGCTTAGAAGGATATTTAGCTCCTGAAGAATGGAAAATGTCACACATTTCATCTATTTATAAGAAAGGTAACAAGAACGAACGTGAAAATTATAGGGGCATTAGTGTTTCCAGTACAATTGGAAGACTGGATGGCCGGATATAAAGGTTATGGTTGTGATAGCAAACATGTTTTAAACAAAACAAATAGAGGTAGAGATGTTATAAGATTTTTACTTTCATTAACATGGAATTTAAACATAACTAATGGTGCTACAGAATGGTACAGACTTTTTAGTACCATTAGATTAGTGTCCTGTTTTCTGGCATTTCAGACCTGCCACTTACTCTGTAAAAGTCAAACAATAGCTTTTTGCCATGATATCGCGGATGCACTAGATGAGGGTGATAGAATCGATGCGGCAGTAATAGACTTTACGAAGGCTTTTGATCGTGTCCCCCATGATAGACTACTTGAAAAACTAGACAGAAAAGGGCCAGAAACGAGAGTGATACTATGGATTAAGGATTTTCTAAATAAATGCCACCAAAGTGTGAGGGTGGGAAACAGCCTATCGGAATGAGTTAGGGTAACGCGGAGGAGTGGTCTTGGACCTTTATTACATTTAGTGTACGTAAATGACATAGCAGAGGGAATGGGCTCAAAATTAACCTTTTGAGAAATTTTTAGGAAAATTTTGAAAATGTCCCTGCGGCTTCATCTAATCTCTTAGCGGTAGTATCGTGAATTACGTATTATTTGGTAACACCTTTTTTTCTCCAAGCTCTACTGCTACCAGTGTCAAGATGCTCAAGGGAAGATCTAGTGCGACTCACAAATTATATAAGAAACAAATGGCGACTCATTTCGTGCGCCACCTGTATATTTGAATGTTTTTGTACATTTTTCACATACCGCCCACGAGCCTCCTACATCGACTCTGGCGCACATGTCAGCATTGATGAGGTATTCCGTCTTGTTGTTGCGAGTTATGCTGATATTTTCCATGTAAAAATTGAACTTTCTGTCCTCGTAACCTTCGCACTGGTATATGCTTTGCAACCGAAACAGGAAGCCTGCATTGGTTGGCCTTAGAATGCAAACCTCTTCGAGCAATCGGAACATTAAGTATCAAAACAGAAACAGAATGTAGAGATAAAATAGTAATAATAATAATAATAATAATAATATTAACAATAATAATATTGGAATTGATATGTTTTCCTGTTAATCCTAGTGTAATGATGCAGATAGATGGCACGTTTCAAGTAGTTTTGGACCATACAGGATCTTACGTAGGTACCAGGAATTAAGATTAGTGTATTTTATATATTTATTATCAGCTCAACGTTTCGCACATTTAGCATGTCTTTTCTGGAGTAATATAGCTATTAAACAAACGGTTTGATGCAGATAGATGGCACGTTTCAAGTAGTTTTGTAGCATAAACAATACATTTTTTCGGAATAACAATTGCGCCCATAATTCTCAGCTGAGGTCGCAATACCAACCCTGCATAATTAAATTGATAGTCGATAGCATATGTACGTGCATCTTAACGGTGTTTTACTCGAACGAGGCGAGTCGCCGCGAAACTTTATTGGGGTTGTATGACACCAGGGCGCATGTTTCTTGGAAACCAAACATACTTGACTTTATTTATTTCCTTTGGTAGTCAGAATTCTTGAGGAATCTCGCGCTTGGTTTTTCACTGTTCCAACCATTGTCAACTTGGAGTCACAGTTTCTGTGAAAAGGGAAGAGTAGACCAGTTATCATAGTAACGTGTTCCGTCCTATACCTACGATTGGTTTACAGAACCTTACACATCTTCCAGGGTTTATTGCTAATTTTGAAAGGCCTGTCTGGTTGCATTTTATACTTCCATATTGTTGGTATAAAATGTTCGTTCATACTCAAATGACAGATTTGTATCCAGTAGTATTGCCATTTACTGGGGATATACTGCCTGAAACCGCTAAAGCCTCTGAAAGGTTGAGTTTTCTATCGATTTATTTACTTATTTTATTATTTTTAAAAATTTATTTTATTTTATTTTACGTAAAAAACAGTTAAAACTGCGTATGACGTGCTATGGGGAAAGTAATTGTGCACATTTTCAAATTCTGTGATCCTTATTAAGTCATATACTACTCGATGGTACCATACTCGGATATAGTGTAAGAATTCTTACATTTTTCAAAAAGCTCAAACAATTTTCTTACTTTTATTGGTCTCAAGTTCATCAAGTTGAAGGAAGTCGAGCTATTACTAAAAAGAAATAACATAAATAAAATCAAATTAAATCCTCCAAAAATTGTCGTGAAGTATAAGATATAAAATAATATTAATGATTTAATTATGAACTACTATAGTAAATAATTAATAATTTACTTCATTCTACATTGTCATATGGAAATCGAATTATGAGTAAAATTAATTGTACTAACAATTTGTGTATCTAATTCGATTCCATACGAGACAAAGACTGTCAAAAGAAAGCCTCGGAACAAAACCACAAGCACACGTGTCTGTTACCCGACGCCAATGGTGACGCTGGGTCCCTCAGACCCGACGTAGGAAAAAACGACTTCTGCTCAAGTCGTTAACATAGATAAGAATATTCCGAGTCGTGATTATGCCGCTGCGTAAGGAAGCGATGAAAATGACTGAGAATCTCAATGTGTTATCTGCGAAACTCAATCCACTACAACCATATCAGGAATCTCATGGGTCTGACACACCCAGCGTCACCGCTGAAGGGTTAATAATAATTTACATACCCCTGTCTCACGTTTGGGAGCCACTGTAAACCTATGGATTAATTCTACTTACTATTAATTTAATGTTAATAGTTCTTTCGTCATAAGCATGGTCAACCTTGTCAATAGAAGAATTGTGAAATTAAAAAAAATCCATTTAATAATGTTCGCTCCATGTTTAGGTTATTCTGTCTTTCTTTTAATACTAATCAATCTTGGTCTTGTATTAATTTCCAGCAAAAAGTTCAAATATAGTTAAAAATCATTCACTTTTCAGTACTGTAGCGATGCCAAGCTCATCTTCCTTCATCCCTCGCTCAGGGAATCGTCACTTCCGTTCATTTCTTCATATTTTCCACCTCCCATCCACAACATAAATCTTTCAATGCAAATCAAAATTGAAGAAAAACTGGCGACCTGCCATTCAACAACCTATTTGTTTCTCTGTCCACTACCATTGCCCTTTAAATTTTTTTACTTATTTAACTAATATTATGTCGTTCATTTCTATCATCGTCTAAAGTTATTCCATTAGAGTTTGTTTTTTCCCTTAATCCTTTTATAATTGAAATACATCCCACAAACCTTTTCAATTCCGCCCTTTCAATTCCAACAAATATTGTTCTCTTGACATTAAAGTAAGGATTAAAATGCAACCTATGAAAAATGTCACTATCTCATCGACATATGTACTGAAAAGCGACAAAGGGTATTTTCATTTCTTTTTGTGTTGGCAGTTCTTGTTGCCAACATTACCAGAATTACCTGATTATATCGTAATAATGCGAATAGTGTCTTGTTATTGATTTATGTTTGAAATTTAAAAAAATGACGACCTCCGGAGATTCCGCCATTTCAAACTATATCGTGATATTTCACCATTATTTCGAGTGACTTGCGCTATTATTTCCATAATTTTACATTTATTTGTTTTATTTTAGTCTTTTCTCGACTTGTAGTGTTTTTTTTTGATCAGTTATTAAATTTATTGTTATAAGTTATCTTTCATATTTTTTGGTTTATAAATTACATTAATTCAAAATTTGCTTCAATGGAAATAAACACTGCTGGTTATGGAAAGAATTAATGGATGAAGGGACTTCGTGTCACCAGCATTATGGGTATGTTACATTATGGGTGGCAAAATTATTGGAGGTAAGTGAATTCCATTTGTGTTACCAGTTCAATATTTTTAAACTGTTTATAAGAGAACTTTCTATATAGAGAATTTTTGTTGCTAATAATCATAACATATAATGGTAATAAATATAATTATGTTTTATAAAGGTTATTGTGTGTTTATAGGTAGGTGTGATCTCAGTTGCATATGATAATCGGTTGCAGTATCATATGAAAATTCAAAAAATAAAATAAAAACGTCTCAGCTCATCTGAAGAGAATGTACTCTGCCATTGGAATGAACATATTTACTAAGAATGCTTCTGCAATCAAAATCTTCAAGAGGTTTAAATCAGGTTATTCATAGAACAGTCTAATAATTTATTGTTTGCATTAGTTGATATTTTATGAAACAATTATCTACAATTTATAATATAATCATTATCCTCTTCGTCTCTGATTGCCAAAATCTTTAAGGATAACTTACTGAAAATTCTCTATTAATAATTCTACAAAATATCATCGCTGACTTCTTATAATTATACAATTCTTATCAGTACAACCCTTTGGAAATCTCCCAGTTTCTGTAGGTGTATGACGAAGAAAAGCTCAAGCAGGCGGATCTTGCTAGTTACGGTGAAGAGAATACGTCGTGTTCGCCTCATGTCGCTCTTATAGGAATTTAACTAGGCCCAGGCAAGGGGGACACAGTTAGCTGGCCGGCAAAGTCGGATTGATTGACCCAAACGCCAAATATATACTTACCAGTATTGCATGACTTTGTTAAAGTGATAAATAGGTAATCTGTTCTGCTTGTTGGTCTATTAGGACTTACTTTAAATACATACCTAATTGAAAAGAATTGAAGTTGATCTACAGAGATCTAATTACTTAAATCAATGTATTTACTTTATGATTTCATGTAACCACAGTTGTGAATAGCAATGTTACTATTAAAACATTATTAAACAACTTTGGTGTGATATTTTTCTGATTGATTCAATAAAGTATTTTTTAAGTATGGTACTTCTTATTACTACAAGTCCCCATATAACACATTAAAACATTTATATTAGAAGAAATAAGACCGCCAGAGGAAGTGTCTGTCAAGTAAGAATGAACTACATAATTAATTACGTCTTGCTGCTAATATTACTCATTTTATTAAAATCCTTCCACTATTTTGTTTTTGATACTTTCAATAGCTATTAATATACCTAGTAATGTTATGAGTGTTATTACTGCCAAGGCGAAAAGTTAAAAATCGAGGCGGTGCCGAGATTTTTAATTTGGAACAGATAGTTGTAACACTTTAACATTTCGTGGTTTGTTCCGCATTTTATCGGGCAATGCTAAAATCCTCAGAATTATCGAAAATTTGAATTTCTGCGATAATAAACATCATGACTTATGTTACTGCTGCTACATTATATCGCTGTCACTGCAGCGCCTCTGACCAGGAGGTCCTAGGTTCGAGTCCTGACGGCGGCAGGATTTTCGACTCTAGCTTTTCAGCTAGGTCGATTCAGTCGCTGTCGAATTCTGGAGGAGAATTCTGGGCCGGTGCTCTGATCGTAGTTTTCCGTGGTTTCTCCGATCAACACCAGGCGAATGCCGGAGCAGTACCCTATGAAACGGGCCACGGACCGCGCGCGATCTGTCCTTCCTCTTCCTTGTCCTATCCTCTCCCCTTACACACACACTTACACTAACATGCACCACACTACCACATATTCCGGGAGACCGGTCGGGAGCCAGAGCTTATCACGGCTGGGGCGGTGCCCCGCTGTTGGGAGAGTCCTGGTTATGGGGAAACCCCACTAGCCGACGGTAGGTCGGCGCCGGATCTCGCAACCCAGCGGGGGAAGATCACCGCCATCTCCCGAGAAAAAACATGCACTACACTAACGGGACTAATGACCGAAGCAGTTGATGCGCCCGGAAACACGAAAAAATCAATCAATCAATCAACGTTAGTACGATATTGTGGGGTCTTGATTTCGATACATCGAGTATATTCAGCCGTAGCCGAACATATGCCTCGCCCACGAACCAAACCCGAAACGGCGAATCGAAACGTTGGTTCAGGCTAAGTTAAACGTGGCGCGTTGGTGACGTCATCGCCTGACGTCGGCGTCGGTCAAGTGGAGCGAAATCCACGAGGGCCAATGCAAAATTCGCAAGATAAGAGCATGAACTAAATCTAGCCATTGGCTCCTGAGGAAACCCGCGGCAGGGGTATTTTTGCGTTGGAAGAGGAGAGCTCTAAAATTGCTTGAGGAGAGTAGTCGAGTTCGGGCAGTCGGTTAAAATTTCCGAAAGAGAGCAGTCTGTTAGAATATCTGAAGAAGAGTAATTGAGAAATCTGTTAAGTTTTTCTGTAGAACTGTTGAGAAGTCTGCTGATGTGTGAAGAATTGGAATGATTTTCGAAGCGTGATTGTGTTCATTTCGGAGTGCCGTTTCGTAAAGGAAAGAATCCAGTTTTCGACATGGTCAGGGAAGCCTTCGTGTTAGAAACGGGAAACGAGTGTGTACGCAAGGCCGCTTTAGTGGTCAAATAGAATTGGACTGACACGTGAACGGACGGAGGCGACGGAACGAAGAAGCGTACGACATGAGCGGAAGTAAAATGTGCTAGACATTGCTGGATGTCATATTAAGCAAAATAAACACCGGAAAATCCCGCCGGATCACGGCCTACAATTAGCACATCACCCACGCTACTACGGGTGCAGATCCGTCTCCAGAACATGCAGTTTCCGACCGTCGTCTGCTAACGAGGGAATCGAAGCCACCGGCCACGCAGAAGAACTGGCTGCAACCGAGAAGTGGCGAGCATATCGGTGGGTCTAGCCGAGGACGCGCCCATTTTCGAGGCTAGCCCGGTCACCGACGCGTCGAGGTTGCTGCAGCGCTGAGAGATCCGTATCACCGCGATGCGAGGTCGCAAGGATCGCGAGCCGCCAGCCGGCGTTGGAGTCCAGCAGTGTAGCCACGCCAGAAGAACCCGCGAGTCGTTCAACCCTCCCACTGCGGAAGCGTGAGTACCCGTGCGTGAGAAAGCATTAACGATTGAAAAGACTTGCATAATCGATTAACGAATAACAAATGTGAGATGAGAATTAAAGAATGATCTGTTTTTCAAGCCATTTCTTGAATGAGTCAAAGCAAAATCGATATTAAGTCGAGGAATTGTTGTAAATATGATAGGGTATTACATTATTTCATTGTGTTTGTCATACTGTTTAACGTTAAATATCGTCCATAAGTCAGTGGGAATTGTAAATAGTTTAAAGGTATAAATAAGAATTTTGTGTAAATTTGGTAATGTCTAAAACAAATCAGAGGTTAGGTTAGTATTTGCACCAGCTGGTTAACTAGACTAAAAATATAGAACTAATCTCAAATGAGAGTATTTATTTTTAATGATCATTAAACTTAGTTCAGACATTAAAGTGGTTCTTGTAGATTTAATCAATTACGAATGTCAATTACGTCAGCTATGTCGTGTTGGAGTATCGAACTCCAGATAGTAGAGTTCAGTCTTTTTGTGTGTGCTTAGTTCTAATTGAAGAATATATGAACTTGTGCCTCAGATACAAAATCTTTTTCTTTGTCGTAAACTTGCCGGTATGCTTCCTAACGTGCAGACCCGGTATTAATCTACAAAGAACAATTGAATTAAATCAACTCGACAGGTCTGACGGCGGACCGGCAGTGAACTGTCGGACGTCGGAGGCAACACCCACGCGGAGCAAAGCTCACTTAGGGATAACGACGCCTGGTCGAAAGAGCTGCAAATGCAGGACGCGCCCTGGGAATTTTGACGGCGTGTTCCGTGACAATATAAACATTATTCGTATATCGTTGTTCAAGAAAGATGCATGCAAATAATTCTCCTGAACCCGAGGATACCTAAAGAAATGACATTAGGTTAGAACATTGGCGCGTTGACTTTCATTGGTGACACCTTGACTTCGCCTGTAAATACGATTACCGGAGTAGTTTCATTTGGTGGAATGTGAGGAAAATGAGATTATTTTACCTAATATACATTTTTCTGACTGTACTATTAATAATATTACAATTAAGAATAATTATTCTCCAAACCAATGTGAATTACTTTTTAATTGTTTGAATCTGATTTGTTTGTACTTCGCCATCTTTTTTTCTTTAACAAATATTTGACTTGCGATAAATTAATGGTTGTTTTACATTGCTAAGAATGTTAAAAACTGTGCTAAGGATGTTAAATTTCTTAACGTACAGGTAGATACAAGTGCAGTTAACAAACATGGAGGGTTGCATGTTAACAGGGGATAAAGACGCGAATGACCAATAAACGTTATTAACCCGACAAATACTAATACACAGTTAGGACTTCCTTTAATTTGTGTAATTAACACAGACGTTTCTCAAGAGATCACTTTTAAGGTTATGTTTTTATTTGCACAAAACACTCGTCAATTGCATTACTCGAAAACGAAGTCTTATTTCGATTAGTTGTTTACTCAATTCACGATCGTTTATGGATGAGATGTTTCATTCTAACAAAAGACGAGACAGGAGGATTATTACATAACAAAACATACTTCCATGGCGGACAGTCTGATCCTGACGGACAGTCTGATCCTGACGGACAGTCTGATCCTGACGGACAGTCTGATCCTGACGGACAGTCTGATCCTGACGGACAGTCTGATCCTGACGGACAGTCTGATCCTGACGGACAGTCTGATCCTGACGGACAGTCTGATCCTGACGGACGAGGACAACAATCAATAGTATGCATTCTATTAATCGGAGAGTGGTCGTATTCATAGTTTCAAAAGTTGATGGTTCTGACCGGTAGTAGGTTCAGACATTGAAAATTCAATCCTTGCCGTTGGACGAATTCAGTGCTCTCTGCATTATAACTGGATGCACAACTGCAGTTCTATGAAGTGCTGAAAATCGCGACGATCGTTTTCGTTAGGTTGGCTACGTTGAACGTCTACTTAGACTGTTTTACGAATGAAAGGTGTCGTGTATTGTTACTAATGCTTACAATCGTTTCTGTAAACAAAAATGCCAAAGTATTGCGTAGTATTCGGTTGTAAAGAACGTCAAGAAACTGTAAACTGGATGCAAATGTTATTAGATGAGAAATTGTTTGGTAGGTATTACTTTAGTTTATTTAACTTATCGACGACTATTATTTGCTATAAGTTGATCTAACGAAATTATTAAAGGTATGCAAACCAAAAACATTCCCCTGCATGCATATTAACAACGTCTCCAGCAAATGAAAGACTGGATTTTTTTATTATATGTAACCTGCAATTTCAAAGCATTAAATATTGGTTATTTTAAACTTTTTATTAAGTTTTATTGATTATAAAAGAGAATAAATGTTGAAAATTGAAATGAGACTATTACGCTAGTTTCTGCTATTTGGTTCTAAGATAACTAGGACAGAATAGACGTTCACCATTGTCGCGTGGCTGCAGACAGCTGGGGTCCGCGTAAGCATATTGCGTAGCTCCGCCTCGGAAAGAGCGTCTCAGCAGTAAAGGCCTATATAACAGCGGGACCTCTGCTTAGCGGGGGGACGAATGCTACTCGTGAGCTCGTCGCCCGTGTGCACGGACCTTCCACTTCTCCGTCGGTTCAGATCGGCCCAAACTGGCCCTGCCGACCTCCCTTCACCCCTAGTCGGTTCAGATGGCCCAAACTGGCCCTGCCGACCTCCCTTCACCCCTAGTCGGTTCAGATCGGCCCAAACTGGGCCTGCCGACCTCCCTTCACCCCTAGTCGGTTCAGATCGGCCCTAACAGGCCCTGCCGACCTCCCTTCATCCCTTGTCGGTTCAGATCTGCCCTAACTGGCCCTGCCGACACTCCTCCGCCCCGCTAGTTCAGATCGACCTTCCGGGGTCCTGCTAGCAGCTTCCCGCCCTCTCCCCTGACCGCTGTGCAGTTCGTGTGTCGTCTGATGGCCGCTGCAAAGTGTCTCTTCCGGAGAACAGTCCTTGAAGAGGCTGGGCAACGTCAGGTGCCAGTAAGATGTATGTAAATATACCACCCCACTAGTGCTGTTTGCCATGACTGGGGTCATCCCTGTTCGTATTGCTCCCTCTCATCCGCCTTAGGTCATTAGGAGAATAGGAAACGGCCCAGAGAGCACCTTCTGCCCTTACCGTCCTTCCACTTCCCCGCACGTGGTGCCAGACCCATCCATCCCCCCCCCCACGATACCACCAAAGCCGACCGTCACGATTTCTGAGTATAGAGTGTTGTCTCCAGCCTATACTAGGCTCACTGGGTGAATTAAACAATACGGTGACATGCCGGAAGAGAAAGAAAACAAAGTACCTTGTAAAATATAAAGAATAAGTGTGTGGGAGGCGTGGTGAGGCATAGAAAGAAGAGTTCGGCTCTTTCGATTGCTAGCAGTGGACAGAGACATATCACTTTCCGATCGCCATCAGACGGATGCTCGATTTGGGGATCGCGATATTATTTCAGGTATAGGGAAATGTCTAATACGGAATTGTGTTCGATATTTTCAGTCTACACATCAGAAACTTAAAGAATGTTAAAAGTATTTTAAAAAATAATTGTAATTTGTAATGTATTAACATTCGGAGACGAAATTAGCATTTAACAATTATTATGGAATATTAGGTAGTCGCGAATAGATACTCACACGTGGTATAGAATGGTGAAGTTTCGCGAGCGCGTGATAAATTATAGTAATTATTTGTTGAACTGATAGCGAACTAACAATATCCCACGTGACATTTTTAACTAGAATTTGACATTGGGAGATATTACGGTAGGCTGGGCAGCACCAAATAGGCAGCACCAAATAGGCAGCACCAAATAGGCAGCACCCCAAATAGGCAGCACCAAATAGGCAGCACCAAATAGGCAGCACCAAATAGGCAGCACCAAATAGGCAGCACCAAATAGGCAGCACCAAATAGGCAGCACCAAATAGGCAGCACCAAATAGGCAGCACCAAATAGGCAGCACCAAATAGGCAGCACCAAATAGGCAGCACCAAATAGGCAGCACCAAATAGGCAGCACCAAATAGGCAGCACCAAATAGGCAGCACCAAATAGGCAGCACCAAGAAAGAAGACGCAATGAACCTTCCAACAGGAGAGCAACTGAGAAGTCTCCAGTGTGCGCGCAGAGATCAGTAAGCCACGAACTTTAATTTGACCTTGACAGGAAGGATAATTATTTTATAAAAGAAATGTTACAAATCTCAATGAGATGAGCTCTTTTAGAACTGTAAATTAAATTGTTAATAAATGTTTAATTTATTTTCTTAGAACAATGCTAATAAGTTTTAGTCCGTTGCCATCAATTATAAAAAAAATATTTAATTAACAGAACTTCCGGAAATCGTAAGTCTGTATAGACAGCATGCCCGCATGCAACAAGGTAAGAGCTAGCATGTTGTATGTCGATACCCACAAATAAATGGTAAAACTCGTACAATCAAATTAATAAATATTTCAATATAAAGTAAATCTATGGGGAGAGTAGTACAAATCAATTACGTATACATGATAGTCCAGGTCGGTGTAAATATTAATAAACAATTATCATGCGAGTTTCAATAGTGTGTTCAAGTGAGAAATATTAATCAAATATTAATAGATATTAGTTTATAACGACAGATTTCAATATATAAGCTAATGTTTATGTGATTAAATACTCTTTTTTTCTATTTAGAAGCGTCTCATTTATAATTGCCACTTATCCCAGATTTCGCGCGATTTAAGTACAAAACGTTTTATTTTTGTCTCTCACTCAACTGTTGTCACTTTCGGAATTATATATTTTCGTATTAAAATTATTTTGTGGAGGTGTCCGGATGGATCGTCACAAATATAAGCGCCTACAATTTGTTTCTGCTTGTGTAGTTCCCAAACTACTCTCAGAGGAAGTAAACTTGTTTAGGGATTCAAGTCATTCCGCTGCGAGCAGTCGCACAGTACGGAGCTCCGCGCTCAGCGCTGCGCCTCGTCTCGAACCTGTGTTCTATGTGCCAGTGTAAGATAAAGTGCTACAATAATAGTATTCATCAGCACTTCTAACTGTGTGCGCTAATATTGCCATCAATTAGTGCAACATTTTCGTTAGACAACTCTGGCATACGCCTGTGTATCGCAGATGCCCTCGCCCAGGTCTACCCGACCGAGGGCGAAATGGAGGTCGCTTACCAAGAAGGCGACGTCCGTGAAACATCACTGAAACATATTCCAGATCATCTACCACAACATCAACTAGAACAGCAGTTACCTCAACCCCCATCACATCAGCTTCACATGCTAAGTGGAACAACCGCATCTCCACTTACCGACCAGCAACGCCTGACCTCTGACCATATCCCAGTATTACTTATTTGGGATTAAACAAACTACCACCAACGGCAATTGCGTACTTAAATAACATATTCAATTCAGGTTTCAGAATCGGATATTTCCCTCATAAATGGAAACATGCAATCATCCCCATAGCAAAGCCAAACAAAACCCCCATCAAACCCCGAGAGTTACCGCCCAATCAGCTTATTAACATCTCTTTCCAAAATATTCGAGAAAATCATATTGCGAAGACTGAAAAATCACCTATATTCAACCAATGTTACCCCCAAGGTACTGTTTGGATTTACAGAAAGAATCTCAACGCAACACCAGCTATTAAGAATTTTAGAGTACATTTATTCCGCTTTTCAACAAAAAAACACTACTCCATAGCTCTATTTATTGATATTACACAAGCTTTCAATCGAACTTGGCACCAAGCTCTTTTATATAAACTAATCCAAATAGGCACTCCACAATACTTAAAATCAATAATAACAAGTTTCTTAAGCAATAGAACTTTCTTAGTGAATGTTAACAACCATTTATCCAACCCAAGAACAATAAACGCTGGACCTCCCCAAGGCTCTCCGTTATCACCCACCCTATTCAACCTCTTCCCACACTTGATAAAATCACTATCGCTCAATTTGCCGACGACACAGCCATATTTGCCTCCGGTACAACCCTCACTGAGTTAAGAACCCACTTACAACTTTATTTAAATATGATAGACAGCTGGGCTGCTAAACTTAAAATTCAACTAAATCCTAACAAAACAGCTGCTAAAATATTTAGTTTAAGACCCCACTCTCCCCCACTTCCTCTCACTCTAAATAACAAATCAATAGAATGGTACCCCCAATAAACCTGTAAAATATTTAGGCTTATATCTTGATACCAAGCTAACTTGGGGAAAACATATAAATGCCAAAGTGACCCAAGCTAAAATAAAACTGGCACAACTACGAAACCACACATTTTAGACCATCAATTAACAAACCAATTTGGACAATTCTACTAAAACTAACATCCATAAACTAAAATTCATGCAAAATAAATTCTTAGGAATAGGTGCTCATGCCCCATGGTATATAACCAACAATCAACTTCACAACGAATTTAATTTGGAACCCATTGAACAATACATCAAATCTGGCCACCAACTTTTATCATAACCTACCTCAAATCCCAGCCCTATCACCATTTAAACTAGCCAAAAACCCCAATTACCAAACACGAATCAAAAACAAATATCCATATCGCGTATTCCTAAAAAAATTTGCAGATTTAGATCCGGAGTGAGGACCAGAAAAGGGATTTCCTCCCCCTTGTTAGTATGTAAGATTATATTTAAGGTTAGCAAATAAGTTTGTAAATACATATGTATAGTTATTTTTACTGAGCTATGTAAATTCTTCAAAAATTAATAAATAAAAAAAAAAGCATTCAAGAAGCGAGTTAACCTTCAATTTGGATCCCCATTCTTTATTAGCTGTCGGAAGGCGGCAGGATTAAATTACGCGTTTTAGCACTTTATCATTTTACGTAAATTTCTATTTTCATTAATAAAAACTTATAGGCATTAAAAACGTCGTGGAACAAGATTAACATGTAATCCTACAATTGCTTTGAATTTCTTAAATATTTAAAATTTGTTAGATACAACTATGTGTGTACTGTTAACAAGATGTTTTACAGTTCATTCATTAGTGGTATAATATGCAACTACTTTATAATGTTAAGCGTTATTGCATGCTTTGAAAACGAGCGACGTTAGGAGAGAATTTTTGAAATCGTACGAATTAACTACAGCAACATTATAAAGGAGTTGCATACGTTATTGTTTGTTTGTATAACAAAAATATAAATATGAGTATCTAACTTAATTTTTGGAAAGAAATTTGTGACGTCATGAGTATTTTACATCTGTGCGAAAAAACGATAGTCGACTGTTCGGTTTAAAGCTACCCCCTCTCGATGCTGCAATTGACTGCATGTGAGGTGACGCAATTATCCGTGCCATTTGCGGCAAATACACCATAACATGTGCCATAAGAGGTCATTTTTTGAACGATTACTTGAAATTATTTGAACTTATAGTAATCGAAAATAAAAATAGTAGTTTAGTTATAATTATGTTTACACTTTCCGCGTACTTACGGTTACGTACTCACTTTATTGAGTATGATTCTTGTCAGAATGTCCACCTTAACTTTTTTTTACTTATAAAATGCAATATTTAATCTTTCACTTGGAATGCGTCAGTTAAAAGTAGTACATTTTAGTTTCATATTTATTCGAGAAATTGGTTCTGAAGGAGTGTACCCATTGAAACTTGTAAATACATTTTGAATATAATTAATTAGTAATTCAGTGAACATCGTTATTTTGTCTTTGAACATTTCTGTAGATAACTTTTTCTTTTTTATAATAAGAAAACGGGGAAGTATTTACTGTAAGAACTATGTTAAATAATAATTCAAAATATTTTACATTATTCATTACCTTTAATGTTTACCTTAATGAACATTTAAATATTAAAAAATCCCAAAAATATTTGTAGTCAGACTTACCGAACATGAGGTAAACGAAATCCCCCACGCACAAAACTGCAAATAAATAGAGAGCGTTTTTTGAAGTACTCTCATTTTGGTGAACTGAACAACTGAGATTGCTACAATGGACGATAAATATATTTTAAGTGGACTTTATAGCTTTGATGTGCCAAGGTCTTTTGTAATAGCAGGACGCACGCGAAAAGGCATTCTGCCGATAAGCGTCCAAATTTGCTGCTGCGCACGCGAACTGCGACTGTTCACTTCAGATCAGTGATTCTTTTTTCAAGGGACCTTCGAGCAAATGAGTAGATACGTGATTTGGACTTAATTACATTATGGTTTCGAACTTTCAAACCGCAGCAACTGTCTAGAATTGAAGCTTTATGAATTTTTCGATTACTCTGAAAATTGAAGCTTTATGATTTTTTCTAGATTCTGATGAGCTATGATACAACTCTCGTTGCTGAGAAAAACCTCATTCATTATGATGGTAATACTTTTAAATTTTCCCCATTCTTTGGATTTCATTTCATTGTTGTATATGTTTTTCGGTGTTAACAATGGCGATAGAACTTGAATTGACAATGGTTATCGCCATCATTATCTTCATTATAGGACAATTTTATTTTGAAATTTCCTTGGCCGTCATGACTGGGCGAGCCCTGATGTCCTCTCTGATGTCTTCCCTTAAAAAATAATCGTACACAAGATCTTCCATCACAGCAGCGCTTCTGTCCGGGAGGTCCTAGGTTTGAGTCCTGATGGCGGCAGGATTTTCGACACTAACTTTTCAGGTAAGTCGAATTCAGTCGCTGTCTGGAGGATAATTCTAGTGGCCGGCTGGTCTGATCGGTAGTTTTCAGTGGTTTCTCCGATCAGCACCAGGCGAATGCTGGAGCAGTACCAGTACCAGCGGTGTAGAAGGGCTCGGTAATACAATGGGAAACAATTGATTCCAACAGACATGTTCATCGTGGTCTAATTCTTATGGCATGAAGTCACAAACTTGAAGCAACGATCCGCTATTTTACTGCGCCCAAAACGCTTACATACTTGGGTTTTCTTAACGTGGCGTCTGAAGGCCACACACTAAGGGGGAGGGAAGGCAGACTCGAATAGGGAGCCGCAAAAATCGGAGTTGTAGTGACGTTGCAGTCCCTCATTGGATACTATCTTCCCTCTCCCATCTTCGCGCGTGACCTTGAGACACAACGTTAAGAAAACCCAGGTACAGGTGTCCTCGTGTTGAAGTGTGTAATTTGTCATAGTTTATAATATTTAAAGACTTGATCGGTTAGCTTAGAAAACAGTTCGTCGTGGTTACTTGTGTGGCTTACTGCTGTACAAATCATTCGGGGAAGGCGTGGATTACTTTTCTCGTGTAAGTACTTTACATGGTTTGGACGACATAGTAAAATTTGAAGATGCTGGCTAATTTTCGTGATTATTAAATTCCATTGAAAAATGAGTACTATCAATGAACTAGCTTCACTTGCGGAACATGGCAGGGGCTTTGGATTCGTGAGGCCCAAATAAGGCTTTCTTGAATGGCGAAGTGATTATTTGATCATATAAATTAATGTTAGAATCTTTTTGTGAAATATTGCTCAGATGGTGCAACTTTGCTCGGTGTAGCATTAGATGTGCTAGGAACAAGTAATAAGGTCAGTTCTGGTCAGTTAAGGTCAGTTAAGGTCAAATCCGTATTAACATCAATGTGATCGGAATTACTGGGTGTTTCTTTCTGATTAACAACAGCGTTCTTCTTAAGTTTCTTCTTTAATGGACTTCCACAAGTAATATAGGTTTGTTTCTTCAACAGTACCTGACATGTATTGTCAGACTGAAAGAACATTTAGATTTTTTCTGGACCATTTTTGCGCTCAAGGAATAAAAAGCGATCAACCATATCTGTATTACAGAAAAATCATGATATTGCTTTTTAGACATTCCTGATTCCTTCTTGATTTTTTTATATTCTGTAGGAGGTTAAATTGATATAGTCCGCATGATTTAAACACATTTTCCACAGTCGATGGCAACTGGCGTCGCTCTTCTTATAGCGTCAATAGCATCTTTCATTTGTTGAGGGGATTACTTTAAAATTTTATTCTCGTTAGGTGCCATAATTGTCATTTCTGGGCAGAAATCGAATGAGAAACACTTTTACTAGATTACACATTATCAGTTTATGATATTTATAATAAAACAATTCTACCGGATAAATGTTTTGGGAATTCTGACCCGACAGCATTAGGAACACTGTGTAAGTGTTCCTCCAATGCCTGGCACCCCGTGTTAGCTATTGGTAAATATTCACCGAAAGCACCAAGAATTTTGGAAGTACTGTAACTGCTCTTTTCCCCTCATATATTATACAGGGAATAGCTGTTATCAGGTAAATTTATATTATCGAGTGTTCGATAGTCTGCCTCAACAGGAATTCAGTTAAAACCAAAAATATTACGTAGTGTTTTAAGTCCCCCCGCTTAGTATTTATTACAGGAAATATTATGATGTTTTCTGCTCCTATTGCTACGGTTCCAGTTGTACCTAATATCACCTTTGCTGTGACTAACAAGAAAAACAAGAAAAGAAAACAAACATATACACTTGACACAACAATTTATTATTAACGAAAGAACGTTTTTTACGATTCCCCCTCTGGTTGCATGTTCGGCCGTTCCCTCCTTATAATTAATTCTAAAATATGACAATACAATTTAATTTTAATTATCCTAAGACTTGATCTTCTTACATTAATCATAAAAAAATTCAATCAAAGCGTCCTCGTTTTAATCCCTTTCTGAAGTCTCTGCCGTCTTGACCGATGTGTTGTTCGTTCCGATCCCATTTACCATATTTTATGCTCCCTTGATGTCCACACGCAAGTTTACTTCGTTACTGTCTTTTTGTTCTATGGTATAAAACACCTCCCACCTTGTCACGCTGTTTACACTCTCCCATTTTTAAAACTTAACTACGCCGACATCACGAGCAACCCCCTCTGTCAATCCGCTTGCTATCAGCATCAGCTCTGCTCTCCGTCTTCCTCAACTCCCAGATCGGTTCTCTTCTTTTGTTCATAATGTGCGCCTTTCATTTCAATCCGCGCACGAATTCCTATCCCGATTGGCTGTTCGTTTGTCCATGTTAATTCCTCGACCTTTGCCATCTTACTTCTTTCGTAAACTACTTATCCTACGGATTTTCTCACGTATCCTTTCTTACTTGCACAAAATATTTACGTATTCCCTCTTCAATCACTCGTAAAACGATCGCGTTTTCGCATCACTTTCTTCGGCCATTTTTGCGCTTATCGTATTTACTGCGATATGTTACATTTAAATTATTCTCCCTTGTGATAAACCACCACAGTACGTAAAAATGAATACCTGAAACAATGAATGGCGGCTATAAAGTGTGAACATCCAACTTACGAGTATACTAAAACCTCACATCAAGAGTCAACCGTAGGGACACCAAATATATTCTCTGCATCAATACCTAACTCACACACTGTGAGCTTCCTTAACCTCAGTCATGTAATAAAAACTTGCGTTTACAATAGTTTGAATCCTTCTAAAACAATTAAGCCCAAAATACGTTTGGAAAAATAGTAAGCTTATCAATTTCTAAACGAAGACCGCCAAATATCAAGAGCCTCACACACTACCTTCTTACATCATGGCATCCATCCTGAACAAAGCATTACTGCGACACATGGACATAGTGGAGTTACCAACATACGAGAGAGTCAGATAAATGTTCATAAATTCTAATGTTGCTATTTGCAACCTTATTTTGACGTTCTGAAACCGAAATGTCAGCTATTGGGCCACTGTTAGCTTTTGGTGCACTTACCTTATCTGTCTTTAAAACATACATTTCCACAGGGAAAATATCTTAATCTTTAATACTATAGTTGTTGGAAGGCACCAAACAATTGAAACTTTTTTGCAATTTAAAAAAACAGGGATATTAACTAAAATGATACCCACACCATTCTCTTAAGCGTCCTTTACACTCTCCATGGACAAAATTTAATAAAAAATGGAGCCATTTTTGCGAAAATTTGAAAAATGTTGAGGTTTTGCGTAAAGTACCCCCAAACATCAAAATATCCATTTCAATTTCAGAGAACTTTGAGTTCACTTAAAGCAATTGTGGATTATTAATTTTGGAGAAAATCGGCTGAACGGTTTAACAGAGGTTCAAACAGAGGTTTTACCGTCAAACGATTTTTCAGAATCAAGTACTCACAAAATATGAATTCTGACTGCACAATTTACTAGAGGAAGCAATTTACTATATATAAAGGAAGAACATTAATTCACTTTTTCGTTACAAGGGCCTAGCAATAAGAGTTTTTGCATCAAAATTCAGGAGTTTTCTGGCGCACGATTACATTATTTTCTTCTTATGAAGTAAAGGGAGAGAGTAAAATGCGAGGAATTGAATTGATGAATATAATGGATTGAATTGATGAATGTGATGAATTGTGAGGCGACCGGACAGCCGACATGGTTCAGACATTTAAGTTCTTGATGCTCTGTGGCTCACAAAATTTATAACCTAAAAAATGAAGGCTAGAGGAGTTAGAAATTGAACTGAAAGTGAAGGTGGCGCTTCCTGGAAGCGCATGAAGGGGCAGAGCGGTTCAACTGTTAAAATGTTATGTAACGCGCACACGAGCGTCCGATCGTTTCGAGGAAAGAGGAACTCTGCTGACCTGTACAACTGGAGCGCCGCCGGGGGGTAGAACTGAGAGGGACATTGACATGAAACCGATCGCCGGTGCCTTTATTTACGGTTATGCTCGGTTTCCCCTGAGGCTTGAGGAGTAAAGCTTGCTCTTTCTGACGCGCCGCAGAAAGTTCTAGATTATGTAGTACCGTTTTATCTCATTCTAAACGACACTCGTGGGCGGGCCTGTGATTCAGAAACAGCAGTTCACCTTTAAGGGTCAGGTGAGATTTCAGAAGCAGATAGCACAACACAAGTGGTAGAACTTTTCTTGACACAGCAAAGAAGTGTGAACGTAGTGGACGGTCTTGGTAAGTGAACTCCGCTTAACTGTAATTAGGATAGAAGGGTGGAGCAGATGAGTATTGCTTCATAGAGCAGGGACAGATACAGAGTTCTCAACTCCAAAACAGGTTGAGGAGGCAGGGACAGATCTAATTTTCTTGAAGGACATTTCAAAAATATCTTCTTAATATTTGCATTCAATGTGTTCACCTCCGGAAATAAATATCTCGCTTTTCTGTCACTGTGAAATGCATGAGGTACTCAAGTCATAGCATAGATAGAAACAACACTTTGATAGCATTTGCTGCTCTTTTCAAATATGGCGTTGCATCAATTTAAAGAAGTACCTTGTTGTGATGAAATTCATGGAACTTTAATAATCACAATGCATTTGTGAATAACTGTGCGATTGTTGAGTTATAGCGTTTTCTAAACATTCAATGAAGACGAAAAACGACTTCAATGAATAATTTGATAAAGAAGAGTCTACAGAACTAATGAGAATTTTACAAAAAAGGGTCAGTAGTAAAAGGGCGGAAAATTTGAAATCGTTAGGTATTCACAGCGCTCCGAAATCGATATCCTGTCAGATAAATATTTTTTTTCTCTTTTCATTTCATTTCCATAGCAATCGGTGAATCATTTCAGGCATTTTAATCAAAGAAATTGATGAAATGTTTTTTGTCTTAAAGTGCGAGAAAATATTGTATTCCCATCGTTTGAGACTTTAGTGTTAAAATGAACAAACTAAAGTTTAAAAATATTCTAGAAATGAAAATCACGAATTTAGAGAAAATTGGTATTTGTTTTTAAACAAGGATCATTTGTTGAGATTAGCTTTAAAGGTTTGGTAACTTGTATAATTAAAAATATATTGTCAAAGGTCAATTGTGTCTAAGTTTTGGTCTCTATTACAAAAATGAAATACGTTACCGTATATATGTGTAAAATCCTCAACTTCCATTTTGGCATTTTGGCATATAGCAAGAAAAATGGTTACATGCAGGTCTACTAACAAAATTAATTACATAAAAACTACTGGTATTTGGAAAACTTGGTATTTGACCAATATTATTTAGATTCAGGAGAGTGTTCATAATATATGGAAGACTATTGAATTGAATTGTGTCTAAATGTTTTGACTGTTGTGCAGTTACTGTTTCTCACTGTAATCACTGGTTGTTTATAAGATTATATTTTTTCAGATTTTCGTTGTAAACAGGTCACAAATTTTCAAAATATTTTGACTGCGGAAGACAAATATTTGTATTATTTCACGTTCACTGGCAATTCAGAACGCTAGCAGCCCTTTCGCTCCTATCAGAACGGATCGGCAACAACTATCAGAGATCATAAATACGGAACCGTGAATATTTATTTGAAAAATTAATGTAATAATTTTCTAGAAATCATATTTTATTCCTATATATAAATTAAAAACATTTCTATGAATTATGACAAATCATAAAAGAGAATAAGTGTACACTTTTGAAATTAAGAGTAGTACAAAATTGACACGGACCTTCTCGTATAAGTTGCGAGATTTCACGTTTCCTTTTTTTTGTTTTGAATTTGTTGCGTCGTAATCATCTTAATTATTCATTCTTAATGGCCGCAAAGCGTCTCTTGGGGCCTACTGCATTGATTGATTTTTCGTGTTCCGGTCCGTCAACTGTTTGGGTAATTAGTCCGGGGAGTGTAATGATGTTTTTTCAGGAGATGGCAGGTTTTTTTCCCACTGATGGCGAGACCCGGGCCCCGACCTCACCGTCGGAGTGGGTTTCAACCAGGACTCTCCCACAGGGGGAGCGTGCTCCACCCGGGGAGGAGCTCTGCCCCAAACCCGGTCTCCGGAATATGTGGCAGTGTAGTGCATGTTAGTGTGTGTGTGTGTGTGTGAAGGGAGATACGACAGGAAGAGGAAGGACAGATCGCGTGCGTCCGCGGCCCGTTTGGTAGGGTACTGCCCGGCTTTCGCCTGGTGTTGATCGGAGAAACCACGGAAAACTACCGATCGAGCAGCTGTCCGCTGAATTCCCCTCCAGAGAGCGACTGAATCTGACCTAGCTGAATACCCAGTGTCAAAAATCCTGCCGCCGTCAGGACTCGAACCCAGGACCTCCGGTCAGAGGCGCGCAGTGACACCAGTTGATGACTGAGCTACCGCCGCGGGCGCGCGCCTGCTCGAGCTTTGGGAGCGATTTTCCCGGAGTAATTCCAAATTCGTTATTTATCAGCGTTTTCTGTATTGGGAGGTCGCTGTATGGGGTATATCTCGTCTCGTCGGTCGATTGTCCAGAGAAACGCCAGGTAGCATCGCGTACTTACCTCGCGCCCCTACGTCCCCATCCAGCGCCCAACTTTGGGGAAGGTATTGGGGGACTAGTCCCAGTGAAGCAGGCAGATTTATTTTTGGAAAAAAATTTTTACATGAGTTTGTTTGGGAATCAAAACGCGGACGTCCTTGATGAAAGGCGAGCGACTTCCCCTCAGAGTCACGAGATATCCATTTATTCCTCTTGATGGGGTAGCTTGTGGCTTTGCACCACCTCTTCCCAGCTGTTATGTACGGCGCGGCGCCTAGAACTCTCTGGCGGCCCTGTCGCTCTTCGGGGGACTTTCCAGTGAAGAGAAACCCCGCACTCCTAAATCGCTTGATCTCTCTCGGTACTTTTACTTGAATTGCTATTACTTTCTATGGAGTTTTAGGCCAGGCTTGAGAAGACACCCTTTAAACTTATTGATCACGTGACTAACGAATAGCAAAATGAACAACGTTCAGAAGAGCTTTAGTAATTGCAACGTTGGTTTGATTATAACGAATGAAGATTAAAGGGGGACAAAAAATTGATAATATATCAGAGTGTATAGTTAGTGGAAAAGACATTTAAACCACAATGAGTCAAAAGTATAACACATTTACATTGCAAGAAGTTTTAGAATTGTATCTCGAAGAGAATGGAGTCTGAATTTTTAATGTCTTTATTGAAAATGTAGAAAATATCTTTAAAAAAGCTGTTATGAGCAAAAGACATAAAAAAACCCAAAGATAAGATTTCAACTTATTTTTGCGAATTTTTCCTGTCACCCTCTCCTACCCGTTCACCTCTCCTTAATTCTTGCCAGCTTTGTGGAGTTTGGGAAGGACTAATTGTAACTGCCTTAATCCGAGACTCGGTTATCCGAGTTGGAAATATGCAACCTTTTCCCGATTTTAAAGGCCATTTTTCTGCTTACAATGTGACCTAGAGATTCTCATATGCATATTTATGAAGGTATAAGGCCCTATCTTATGCCTAAGGTAAGACGTTAGACTTAAGGTCCGAAGGACTGTTAGTGCATAATGCCGTACTTTACGCGCGGTGCTAAACTCCTAGTATTCCTGAGCCCCATCACGGTGTTCCCAAATTTTTCTCGTGAATATACCTAGTTCCTCAATTAAAAAAGTAGTTTCCTATCCAGCAAGATATTAATTGCTTTCTTTTTACCACGTTATTACCTGAGTACGTACACGATAAAGTAAAATATGAATCTATTCTTGAGAAAATCTTTTTTGTGAATTTTTACTTTTTGCCTTACTACGTAAGAAGAACATTTTGTTATCGTGCTTGGGAAATCGGTAATTTAATAACTTACTTTAGGGCTTCCCGGTAAGAAATATGAATAAATTGTTCATTTATGTAGTAAAGGGTCACCGATAAGATGGTAAAGTCCCTATAAACAAAATGACATGTGAATAATTTAACTATGCCTTAACATTTAAAAAAAAGATTCGAAAGGTTTCATGGACTCTTTTTACCATCACCGTCACCACTCAGCCCCCAGTAAATAAACGTGTTTGATGTTAATTTTGTCATCAACTTAACATTTTATCTGATTGAACAAATATAAAATAAGAAAAAATGTAACTTCATTTTCTGTGCAAGTCTTCTAGAATTCAGTGGAAATAATATTATTCAAATTATGTTTTGATGTTGTCTCGGCAGGAAGTAATAAGAGCCTAAATTTATTGTTTATTTATCCTGAAAATAGATTTTATTACATGGGGAGTTTTTTCTCCCTTAAAAAATTTAAAATTTAAGTAGTATATGACTTAGTAGGATCGACAGTATAATGTGCAACACCACTTTTCCCATAGCACGTCAATACGCAGTTTTTAACTGTTTTTGACGAAAATAAATAATAAAAAAAGAAAATAATTTAAACTGAAACTGGGAAAAAAATGTGTCCTATCCGAAAAGAATTTCGATATTTTCGGTGCCAAATGCAAAAGCAAAATATTTTTGAAAAAATAACAAAAAAATTTTTTTTAACTCTTCTAAACTGGCAAGAGAAAATTTCAAAATTTACTCTTAAAAGATCAATTATTATGATTTTTCTCAGATATTTTGATAGCTGGGTTCCCGTTAAAAATAAAACTATATTACCTTTGATCGCCATTAAATCACTTATACTTTAAATACACTTTGAAAATAACTGCAATAATTTATACATTTATTTTAGTGTTTATCATACATTTGATTACATTGGTTGTATATTTGTATTCATTGTCTGTTTTTTGCAAAAGTTTCTAACCAAAATAACAGCTTGAATCCTCTTCCGGTTCGACGCTATACTTAGGTTTCTTTTTTGGCATCCAAGGGCGCGAAGAGGAGAGGGAAGAGAGACTCCAATGGGAGCTGCAACGTCACCCAACTCCACTTTACGGTACCCTATTGGAGTTCCTTTCCCTCCCCCTCTTCGCGCGAATCTTTAGATGCTACGTTAAAATAATCCAATGTGGGACTGGGATGGAGCCAGGGATCAACTGATGTCACTGCAGCGCTCTGACCGAGAGGTCCTTGGTTCGAGTCCCGAGCGGCAGGGTTTTCGGGCACCAGCCATTCAGCTAGGTCGAATTCAGTCGCTGTCTGAGGAGAATTTAGCGGCCGGCTGCCTCATCGGTAGTTTTCCGTGGTTCTCCGATCACACCAGGCGAATGCCGGGGCAGATCCACCAAACGGTCACGGACGCGCGCGATCCGTCCTTCCTCTCCTTTTCCTATCCTCTCCCCACACACACACTTTCCAACATGCACTCACTACACATAATCCGGGAGACCGGTCGGGAGCTGAACTAGTCCCGGCTGGGGGGGCCCGCTGGGGAGAGTCCTGGTTAGGGAAACCCACTGGCCGACGGTCGGGCCGGATCTCGCCATCCAGGGGAAGATCCAGCCATCTCCCGAGAAAAAACATGCACTACACAACGGGACCAATGATCCAAGCATGACGCACCCAGAAACACGAAAAAAACCAACCATCCTGATGATAGAAAATTTGGGATTCATTATGGAAGAAGATACAAAAATAATTATATGGCGATCCTTCAAAAATCATAACCGTAGATCACTATGGCAGTCGTTTGTCTCAAAGACCGAGTCAGAATTTTATGATCTAAGGAGGCCAATGAGGAGCAGATTCAAATGCCTTTTATTCCTAGGACACTTTCTTTCTATCACTGTCTTCTTCCCCTCCTTCTTCCTTCCCCCCGCGTCCTCTTTTTCCCCTGTGCGACCATCTCTTCCCAGTCTTCAAAGAACTGATTTTGTAGCTGAGGGGACATTCCGTGGCGTATTCTATGGGCTACCGAGGCTACCGGCGGTAGCCCGAGAAAAAATAGGAGAATAAAAATCTGACTAGTTATATTATATTAAAAATAATTATAGGCAGTCGTACGTCAATAAATAGGCCGGGGCTTGTTCTTATTTGAATTGAATTTGAATTCCGCCATCTTAGACTCGTGGTGGGCCAATAGCGTCGAAGGGCGCAAAATGTGCGCGAAATCTACAGGCCGCACCCATCAATTATTCACGTCCTTTGTGGGGAAAGGGGTCCAGTGAACGTTTTTGCGTTATATTTCTGAGTTCTGAGACGGTGCTCTGTGCTGTAAACTGAAATGCCCCAATTTAGGCGTTTTGGGACCCACTGCAGAAACAACAAACATAAGGAGGGGACGGCAATTCTTCTGGTTTCCAACAGATCCTGAAAGGTAAGAGGTATGAAATGCTTAGCATGGTTCCATAAAAAATATTTCATGTACTATTTAGTGACAGTAAATTAATTATGTAACTAAATAGTACATGAAATTAATTTAAATAATGTAATTATATGTCGTTATTAAACGCTTACAAATTATGAACATCCAATATTAAAGTCATGAAGCATTGTGCTTAAATAATCATATAATTGTTAAGGGTATAATAGCTATAATAAATTTGATGATTTTGATATAACTAGAAAAATAATAAACATTTATTATTAATTGTTGAAATGGTAAAGGAAATTGGGAACTGACTTTGCATCTTGTCCTGGGGAATTCGTTAAGGTATTTATGCATGAAGCACTTTACGACGGAAATTTCACTGGCAGGCAGACAGCACATAATGCAGAACCAGTAACTTTGCTGATGGCGTCCTGAGTTTCCGAAGGAGCACCCCGATCATTTATAGGCTTACCACGAAGGCGTACGCTCTGTTGTTGTTGGCGTCGTCGTCGTCGTTGTCGTCGTCGCTGCGTTGCCCTCGTCGTTGTCGTTGTCGTGTCGCTGCGTTTTCCCCCGTTGTCGCCCTTGTCGTCGTCGTCGTTGCGTCCGTTGTCGTTGTTCGTTGTCGTCGTTGCCCTCGTTCCGTCGCCGTCGCCCTTGTCGTCGTTGTCGTCGTTGCGTCGGTCGTCGTTGTCGCGTGTCGTCGTTGTCGTCGTTGTCGTCGTTGCCGCCGTGTCGTCGTTGGTCGTTGTCGTCGTTGTCGTCGTTGCTCGCCGTTGCGTCGTTGTCGTCGCGTCGTCGTTGACGTCGTGTCGTCGTCGTGTCGTTGTCGTCGTTTCGTCGTTGTCGCGTTGTCGTCGGTCGCTGTCGTCGTTGTGGCCGTTGTGTCGTTGTGGTCGCTGTGGTCGTCGTGTCGTGCGTCGGCGTCGTCGTGGTCGTCGTCGTGGTCGTCGTCGTGGTCGTCGTCGTGGTCGTCGTCGTTGTTGTCGTCGTTGTTGTCGTCGTTGTCGTCGTTGTCGTTGTTGTCGTCGTCGTCGTTGTCGTTGTCGTTGTTGTCGTCGTTGTTGTCGTCGTTGTTGTCGTCGTTGTTGTCGTCGTTGTTGTCGTCGTCGTTGGTGGTGGTGGTCGTGGTGGTGGTGGTCGTTTAGCAACTAGAAGATGTAATAAGAAAACTTTTCTCTTTTTTAATTTAATTAAACATCCTTATTTCTTTTGCAGGATCTTCTCTACATGTAGTGGACAACATTTCTCCTGAGTTCTCGGTTGTTAAATGAAGAGAAAACATCCTGTAACACGCGGTGTAGTCAGAATCTCGGTTTTGTGGGACCTTGATGCGAAAAACCAATTGGAAGCAAAACGTCTGTAGTATGTGAACAAACCTAGCGTCTAAACCATGCGTAGAATTTTTTTCAAATTGAAGAAACCCCTGTCAATATGTCTGTAGTAGAAGCTTTGAAATTTTAAAAAACATTCCTCAGCTTTTGGGGGAACTTTATATGAAGCCGTAGGAAATGATTCAAAATTTTCTCAAAAAATGGCTCCAAATTTTTTGTTTTAATTTCTTGTAAGAACAGTAAAATATACTTATAAAGGTGGGTGGCAAAGGTTCGATTTTCAGGATTACCTCTGAATTTTCAGAAATTGTAAAAGTATGCGTCTTTATCGGCAACTTCTTACAATTACAATATTGAAGATAGAGACTTTTCCTTCAAATTAAATTTGTTGTGCATAAATAGTTCATTTAAGGAGTGAAGATTTTTTTTGTAAATTTTAGTAGTTTTTGGGCAATTGTTGTTGAACTATTTGCAATTTTAAAAAATTACAAAAAGAAGCTTTTCTCGAAAACTGCTCCAATTTTTTTTTAATTTTAGGCACGGTTCGTGCTAAATGAACCCTATACGATGACAAATGCCATATTGCCATATTTTTTTATTTTATTGTATTTTATTTTTTCAAAAATTACAGAAATGTAATGTCTGTGACTTGTCTTTCATGTCGGAAATACTTTAGATGAGATTTCTGCACAGTATTATATTTATGCATACATGCGCTTTAAATAATGTCAAGTAAATTTTCTCGAAAACTCAACACTTTTGTTCAAATGAGCTCAAAATTACTCATTTTCAGAATAGCTCAAACGCCATTTTCTCAAAGGTGGCTTCAATTTCTTTCTTTAAACTATTTCAACGGATAGTGGTATTGGTACTGTTTAATATGATGTAATGTTCATTTTTGAGTATTCTTTTGTTCTCCCAAAAATTCCACAAATGTTTTTTTGTTATTTTTTTTTCAATATCTCATGCCAGTAATATGCACATTTCAATGGATATATTATTGGATTTGTGAGTGGAAGTTCTTCAAATTACTTCAAATGAAGTTTTTCGAAAACTCAAATAGATTCCGGAGAAAAAGAGCTTCAATTTCGCATTTACAGTAACGCCTAACACCATTTTTTTTAAACGGCTTCAAATTGTTCAATGAAATTGCTATTTAAGACAAGGTTTTAGCCTTCTTTAATACTCTTAAAATAATATTTCGGTTTTACTATTTGGTAATCGAAGAGTGGAGAAAATGGCAAAAGAATGTATTTTGGGCGGCGATAGATGCCAGCTGGCAAGAGGATGAGGGAAGACCATAGAGCCGGTCCACACCAAAGGAAATTAGAAAACTTACCTTCGAGAAAGTCTGTGCTATTCTGTTGCACTTCCAGTTACTGTATGTAATTTAGTAAATCCAAACTGCAGGACCACTTGCTTGTAGACATGTACCAAATTGAAGTTTTTTAGGATTCAATTTTATTTATTAATTGTATTTTTGAGGGATAATCATTTGGTGTTTCTGTAGCCGTAAATTTTTATCTCAGTTTTTTTTGGCCCACTATCTGTCTGAACTATGTATAAGTCTTTGTGTAACTGTTTGACATTTTTACCAGGAAGCATAAGCTATTTTCGACACATGTTTCTGATGGTTCTTGATGTCTGTTGGATATAATCTCCTGGGTATGAAAAGTGCTTTTATTTGGTTATATTGTTTTGCAGAAATTGTGTGCGTTATAAGTCACATAACATGATTGGGAAAGACATGAAAATATTTTTTTAGTAATTGAAAACTGTTCAATACCTGCATCAAATGTTCCTTTGATTTTCATCCACGATCCATTGAGCAACTAGCCATTTGGACAAATATGTAGCCTGTGATATTGGAATATTAGTGAAACCTAGTAAGTCCAAGAACTCTGCTTTGAGATAAATGAAGTTGAAGTAGAATCACGTGATTTTTTTTACTTAGTTCATCACTTGTAATAAGTAGGAGGTAAAACAGGTTTCTTGTAATGAAGTTTAATGTGTAATATTGCTTTTTTGAAGAAAGCAAACAAAAAAAGATAGATTTTGTGGACTGTTTGTGCAGATGCAAGTTTCTTGTTTATTTATAAAACTTATCAAGAATATTCATTTGTATTGTATCTTAGTAGCAATTTTGATAATAGGCTGAAATTGGACAGGTGTTGATAGCTGGAATGTCATTTTAATAATGATGCAATATTAAAGAAGTAATGGTCACTAGTTATATTTGGACAATTGTCTAAATTCATGGTTTCAATATTTAGTCAATGGCAAAGTAAAATAATCTCTGTCTGATTACTTGCTTACATTTATTTTGTAAAAAATTGTATTATGCGTATTATTGTTTATATTGTGTATGACTATTTACATAATTTAGAAATAAATATTGTGTTTATAAAATAACTTTTTATTTTGCAATCCCTGGACAACAATTTCATTCAGTGACTTAGGATTCCAAATCCTAATTTTAGTCTTCTAAATTGCCTAGCGTATTTATTTTACATAAAAATAATGTATTAATTTGACGCCATTTTGAAAATACTTCATTTTAAATTTCCCGGTCGTCAGTACGCCCCACCTCCATTGGTAGAACGCCCTTCGACGCTATTGGCTCACAGACTGGGTCTAAGATGGCTGCTTCCCCCTCCATGAAAATTAGAAATTTGAATAAGAGCGTTGGGATTAACGTTCAGTACCGCCTCTATTACTATACTCTCTGAGCTGTATGAAACGGTTTTAACGGCCGATTTTGTGTTGATATTTGCTTTAATATAATTATTTTTCGTACCTAATGTTCTAAGATGTAATGAGTAGATAGGATATCCATACAAATACGTTTTTATTTAAGTTTCCTAGAGCTTCCATACTTAATAATATATTCCTTGTTTATTAATGTTACAGTTTGATGATGGGAATAAAAATCAAACTCCCGAAATATCGCATAATGTGCTCTTACAGAATAAATAAAAATATTCATGAAATTCAACCAGATTTTTTATATTCATTTAATAGTTATTGAGTGCCTGTCGTTAATGAGGAAGGGCACATTTATCTATATAATTATATAAATGCAATACGAGCAAAGTTATCTATTACTAAAGTTTATTTATCTATTTATATTTTTAAAGTTATCTATTAGTTCTACTATCTATTTCTAAAGTTATCTATTAGTTATCTATCTTATAATTGTAAACTACGTTGACACTAATAAATATACTTACTTTAAAACTATGTTGACACGATATTGAGCTCGCGTCTCCAATCACAACCGTTGCTGAATCGAATTTGGAAAATAAATATTGCATTTTTATGTTAGGTAAGCTTTAAATTGATTTTAAACTGCGTCATTTTAGTTAAATGTGAAAGTGAATCATTTCGCTTTACCTGTTAACGTGCGAGAATGACGAGTAATACGTGTAAAAACGAGTAGTTTTATAAATATTATAATATTATGAGTATTTAATTTTTATATTTTTCTATTCATTTGTTGCTAGCGGTATCAAGAATTGTGATTTGCAAAATGTGTATGTCACACGAAGCCAGTGGCCATGGTTGCTTTGACAACACCGCCCTGGCAGCAGGGAGTGGTAGTGACGACCGCCGCTGGTTCGTGTTATTATATTACTATTAGTTTTATATCAGGCTAAATACACATCGGATATAGAAGGATTTTCCTAAGAATGAGCTGAAGGGACAGCTAATGCTGGCAACACATCTGAAGGTTCTGTAGTCGTTGTGTCCTTGAGCCCATTAGACTCCCTTCCTGCATTCGTTCGTTTGCAGTTGGCTAACTTACAAATGGCTTCGACGCTTCCTTTTGTGATGTCCTCGTCTGACGAGAATATTTTTATTATTTTTTTATTTAGTCAAAAACTGTATGTGACGTATGGGGGGAGAAAATCATCTGAGCACGCTTTCTTGATTTTCAATATCCCTTCCCAACAATCTAACTATTAATAGTTGAAAGATGAATTAATAATAATAATAATAATAATAATAATAATAATAGTAATAATTATAATCAATTTAAAAAAGCGAGGGATTAACATTTCAAAAACTAGATATTTTCGTTGCCGAATTATAGAAAACTTATTTTTATTTTATAAATAAATAAATAAATAAATAAACGGTAAACGAACGGATTTGATTTTTCTGTATTGCTAACAAAATAGAAATACACTAAGCTCTACTACCACTACAAGCAAAAGGAAAGTTCAACAAAACGTGTACGTAGTGAGCTACATTTACGTCCGGAAGCAAGTCAAGGGGCCATCTCAGCATTTGCTCAATGGGTCAGGGAAACTGGACAAAACTCCGATCGAGATGAGGGTGATTAGGGGAATATAGTGCGTCACGAGAAATAATTGAAATGAAGTGCAATGTTGTGTGTGCTCTTCCTTAAAAATATTTTTTTTATAAACATTCCATTGAATTTACTTCTTTTGTGATAAATATGTTTATTTTAAAACCGAGACTTGAATGTGAGATGCGTACTGGAGCACGTATCCAGCTATTGTGGTTGTGTAACGAGCTGTGGTCGCTTTCTATTTTCATTCGTGGCAGTTTTCTTTTACTGATTGTGAGAGCATGTTAAGAGATTTTCCACAAACGTAATTAAATTTAAATATTTCCCTGACTCGCTTACGTGTATATACCTCAGCGAAACTTTTTGACTTCTGCATAGGGATGTTTTTACAGGAGCCATAAAGACTTTACGATCAGGCGTGGCTGAACCAAAGATATTCGATAGTATTACAGCAGTCAGCTGTAACTGCGGGCTGAACAGCTGTAGCGATGGAGAGATACTTTTCTGAATTACATGTGATGTTCACTTGTTTAGGGAACTGTCACTTTGGGTCATTCTTAGGAAAATCCTTTTATATCGTTGGTACATTTATGTAGAACGTGAATCCACTGAATTCAATGGCACAAAGCTATTTTTGATTAAACATTTGAATTAAAGTGCAAGTATTTTTAGCCCTTGGTTAGTTTAAGAATTTTTCATACGGTAGCTAAAGTGTAAGATAGAAATTGTCACATTATAATATGACAACTATTAACAAAATTACAAGCAAATATATACTGTTAAAGCACTACTAATTTAGTTATCAAGGACCCTCAGAAGATGAAATCTGACCACATCGAGTTAGTGGAAGTAATATAGAATAGAACAATTTATCCACTCAACACTACGTAAGTAGAACGCGAGATTTGGATTTGTTTTTAATTTGCTACACTTCTAAAACCTGAAATATGGAAAATGATTTTGTCGACTAATATTGAATTCTTGATCAACTGACTATCGCCATGTTGCAGTATCTGAAGAGGGTACTTGAAACACAAGTATGTACGCCGAATACAAAGATATTTATAAGATTGAACACTTCATCTATTACAAACTGCATAAGAATAATAAAAAAAATTAAAGGAAACAATTTTAAAATTGAATTTATTTTTAGTAATAACTATTATTTGATACATTATTTGAATTCGTATTTATTATTATATTTATCGTGGTAATTTTAAATGTGATTGAGGGAAATGAAGCGTGTACCTGCTGTAACCAACGTATATGATGTTTTAAATAAATATCTATTTTAATAATCAAAATGCAGTGTATCCATTAAGACTGTTTGAAGATCACTAATTATTCTCCGAGATCGGGACAAATGTATTCATTACAAATACTGCAAATGAACATGTGTATGTGTAATTTGTGTTGTAAAGGACAATATATTAAAGTGAACGGGTACAGTCAATATAAATACTCACTACAGAAGAATTGTATTTCTACTAGTTTACTCATCGTAATCATCCTCGTCATGGTCATCATCAAACTCGCATTTCAATACCAGAGTTGTACACCACACGGTATCGCCGGACATGGTTCCAAGAACCGTTACGAAGTAGTAGCCTGGTTTCACCACGGCGTTAATTTGTGAGGTGTCAATAGGCATTTCTTTTATCTTGTAGCAGCCCTAAAATGGAAGGAAAGCGAAGAAAAATCATTTTGAGGACTCAGAGGTTGGCCGAAAAGTAGTGGCACCGCAAAACACTAAATGTTGGCCACGTTGAGTTTGAAGGTACTCTTAACCCTCTCGTAGCCTTCGGCAAAGAATTTTCATACCTTTGCGATACGTACTCTTTTTTAATGTTGGAAATTGGATTTCAATTGTTAGCCTCAATTAATTATAGTTTTTTAGTTAATTTTGTCTCAGTGTTATAATACTGTGTACTTATCTCTTAGTCAAACTTAGTTATAATAATTTGACTATTATTTCCTACATCTTCTGAATGATAAAGTCCAAATTTTGTATTCCTCTCGTCTTCATAAGACTTAAACCTGCCCAATTAAACACACAATATAGTAACAACTTACCGGTGCAATAGGACATTTTGGATCCATATTTTCGACGTATTTAGCCTTTTTTTCAATATCTTCCTTGTAATTGACCAAAGTGTCATTGCACACACTGTCGGTACCTTTCTTGAACAATTCAGCGGGTTGACTTCCATCCATAGTCTCTAGATATGCCAAAGTGACAATACCCTATGTAAAAAGAAGAAAAATAATATGGGACAGCTTATTAAATATATGTAAGAAAGGTATAAAATGGTTAGTTTGGTTTCCCATTCATGATACTATGTGAAGAATGTTAAGATTTTCGGTGCACAGATCTTTTCAGCATTCTCAAGTGGCAGTTTGATTCCTGGATAACCTCACTCCAATTTTTGGATTATTTCCGTCTAAAGGAAAGAATTCGTTAGCCATGTATGTGAATTGTGTATCTCAAACGTGTTCCAGTGGGTCAGAATCATGGTTATGATGCACAATCATCGTTTCAATTTTACAAAGACAATGGTAAACAATCCTAAGAACAGTAGTGAATGCTTTCGTATGTGACAAATGAACTTATCAATAGCGACGCCAACAATGAGTCAAGTAAGAAGAAATTAAAAATAGAAGTAAAAGAAAACAAGAAAGATCCAACTACGTTGCTATCAATCCATAGCTCACAACCCACCCCCCAAAAAAAGAGAACAATCTTTAACAAACAAAGAGGACAATCTCTATTTTCAATTTTAGAGTTGTAGGAAGACGCCGAAAAAATCCAAACTTTTGCATTCCGAGTTAATTGTGAAAATCGGACTAATGTCACCTTTATATGTGTATTTTACTCTATTATTACAAGAAATGTAAAAGCCGGTTTTGATAAAATTTTGAAAATGTCCGGGGGTCTTAATGAAAATAGTATGTCACAATTTTAAAGAATGTTTTTCAAAATTTCAAAGCTTCAACTAGGGCCAGATGGACAGGGATTTGCTCAATTTGGAAAAGAGAGTACGAGCGGTTTTGGCGCTAGTAGTGTTCACAGTCGGACGGACAGGCGGACAGAAAGATGGACGGACGTTTTGAAAAAAACGAATTTTTTGGTAGCAGGGAACCCTAAAACGTGTGTTTTCGTTGAAATCTCGAAATCGATTTTCCGCAACATTGCATAACCTTCTCTATACTACGTATATTTCTCCCGTATATACGCATGTGTTCGAGAAAGTAAAAATAATCCGTTTGGAACTGCTAACTCAGTTCGTTTAGATAAGGAGAATTGGAGAATATCAATTTGGGAGAAAATTGGCAGAACAATTTATGCGCTGGCGTTGACCACAGACGCATAGACAGACATGCATTTTGCCGTCAGTCATTTCTCGGTATCAAGGACCCATAAAACATAGATTCTGGCTACACCACGAGTTAAAGGAAGTAATTTACTATTTACAGAGTGAGTCACGTAACTTTAGCACCTCCTGCAGATTTTGAACGGTTGAAGTTATTGCAATGCAGTTTTCACGGATGTGGAAGAGCGAATGATGGATGAATTCGTTGCTATTTTATCAGTTGTATTTTACGAGATATTAGGTAACTTTGTATTTTTAAATGGAACTATACACTTTTTTTAGTCTATCATGACAAGCATAAAACGACGAATCTAATGGTATACATATTGTCATAAGTTTGATAAGCATTTTTTTGAGTAATTTTTTTATTCGAGAGTCGTGTTTCATAGATATTTTGAATATAACAGTCCGCCACCGAACCTCTTGCAGTGCTCTGCTGCTAATGCACTAGGGCAAGGGAAACTGATCGAAGCGTTTGAAGGTACGAAACGTTTTCCAAATTTTCACAAAACTGTTGCTGTTGCAAGGACCGAGTCAGGGCCTCCTATTAAAAATAGTAATGATGTTAGCAAACTGGTAGGTGGGAAACAAGTGAAGGGGACAAAACTTCATGCATCAGTTACGATTGTGGTGAGTGGGCATTTACGTTTCCTTTTGTTACGCGGTGCTATCCACATACTTTTGTTACAAGCAGAAAGTTCCACTGCGGAGAGACTTTCCTGGCGCATTGTATCACTCTGTTCTTATTTACATATTGTGTTATTCACTTTCCATAACAGTGAGGTTTGCATTACTTCAGAATTGGTTGTGTATAATGACAACGAAAAGCTTTTTTCTTGCTTGTAATTAAAAGCACATTAAAAATATTATAAAATGTAATATAGAGTGCGAAGGAAGCACGAAGATATTGATATTTTGATTACGCGAAGTTGTTTTGAAATTATCCTACACAGTAAACACCTGTCAGACGGGAATTGCGGGTTTCATGTTGATTTGTTTGGTTAGTGATTCCGGGCGCGTCAATAGCTTAGGTCGTTAGTCCCGTAAGCGTAGTGCATGTTTTTTCATCGGGAAATGGTGATCTTCCCCCACTGGATGGCGAGATCCGGCGCTGACATACCGTCGGCTAACGGGGTTTCTCCCTAACCAGGACTCTCCCACCAGCGGGGCACCGCCCCAGCCGGGTTAAGCTCTAAACTCCCGACCGGTCTCCCGGAATACGTGCTTGTGCATGTTAATGTATGTGTGTGTTTAAGGAGATAAGATGGAAGAAGGAAGAGGAAGTAAAGATCGCGCGCAGTCCGTGGTCCGTTTGTTACGGTACTGTTCCGGCAATCGCCTGGTGTTGATCAGAGAAACCATAGAAAACTATCGATCAAAGCAGCTGGCCGCTAGAATTCTTCTCCAGACAGCGACTGAATTTGTTCTAGCTGAAAAGCCAGTGTCGAAAATCCTGCCGCCGTCAGGACTCGAACCTAGGACCTCCTGGTCAGAGGCGCTGCAGTTTGATTTTGAGGAACGATTCTGGAGCTTAAGGAAGGCGTACATGCGCAGAATCGCTTCTTAGGTTCAACGTCAAACCGCGCATACGGACATTCGTTAAAACTTCCGAATCATTCTCCCGAAGAATTCGGCGGCGTCGGTGATGTAACGGTTAGCGTTTCGAAATTTTATATCCAAGTTCGCGGGTTTGAACCACATCAAAACTGTGCATGTTACAGACAAAATTTCCTTTGTACGCCTGTCTTAAGAGGGGGAATAAAGCTGTCTGTCCCTTGCTGTAGATTTACTGCATGTAAGAGATACTCAAACCTTAAAGAAGTCTATGAACTGAATTCAAATTGCCTCCTCGCTTCAGCTGCGGGCCAGAGCAGTCGCTCCGTTATCAGCAGCTAGTATCGTTCGTGCCGAGTCAGGCCGACTAGTCTCGGTCTGACTTCAGTATTTGTTTAGTGTTTTGTCCGTTCAGCGAAGTATAAATTGTATCTAAACTGTTCAAAGTGCTACACAATCTGCACTCCGAAGTTAATTTAAACTAGTGAGTGCAGTGCGTCCATCAATCGCTCGTTACTCTCATTCATGAGCAACGAAAACAATGCCATCACACGGGAGCTAATCAGTGCCGCCCTAACCACATTGAACGGTGAAGCATCATCATCGCCAGCCAGCAATATGGAATCTTACTCAGCAGGTCACTCCAGCGACTTCCAAACGGCCGGGAATTACACGCCCCCCACAACGTCACCGATGGACATTAGCCCCCCGGCTTCATCATCAGGCGTCCCACCAACCTTCAACCAAGCGGCCGCCGGGACTCTATCCGGTAAAAGATCGATAGAGACCTACGATGAAGGTGACAGCAAACGCGTGGCAACGCAAGATAACACTCATCAAAATAGTAATGCAGACCTACAGAAACAGTATAACGTAATAGTTTCCAATAGATTTAGCTTTATCAACGAACAATTGCCGGAAGAACCACCCCAACCAAAGAACATTCCACCAATTTTTGTTACCGCCACAAGTAGTCACGCCGAACTTATTTGTGAAATTAAAAATAAAATATCCAGTAACTTTAAAACAGAATTCAAGACCAACAAAATTAAAATTCTATTCCGGACCGTACAAGATTTCCGTAGTGCTGTGAAGTATTTCATTGAAACAAACAAACAATTTCATACCTATAGTGATCCCTCTTGTAAAAAATTTTAATTAATTTTAAAATTTTTAACAATTACCAAAGAAGAAATATTAGCAGACATAAAATCCCAGTTTCAGTCAGTCATTAAAGTGACTAGATTAGTGAAAAACAATGTACCAATTCCAGTTGTCGCAATAGATTTTAATGGTAAAGACAAAATAGAATCAGTCCTCCAAATCAATAACGTGTGCAACTCAATAGTCAAACCACAGAAAAGAAAAAAATCAAAAGGTCCAATTCAATGCATGAGATGCTTGGATTTTGATCATACCCGTAACGATTGCAATTACATAATGTCGTGCGCGTTTTGTGCCGGAGAACACTTCACTGCGCAATGCCCTACCAAAAACAATAATAATCTAAAATGTAAACTCTGTAATGGAGCACATAGGGGAGACCTTCGATCTCAAGAATGCGCTTACTATTGTAAGCTAATTGAAAAAAGACAAAATATTTTGTCTCAGAGAATCGGAGAAAATCCGTTACCAACGCCATCACCCCCATTAAATAATACAAACTTCCCATCACTCCCACTAGTAACAGAAATCCCAAACTTCACTCAAGAAAACTACAACAACCAATCACAATCACCCCATCCTAACACTACCACAAACCAAACATTTAATTCAACCAACAACAATCATCCTACGAACAACAATAACACATTCACACCAACTCTACAGAATATAATCCACTCAATCACTAACTACATATCAAGTATTATATCTTCAATAATTCCAACCATAATACAAAGCATACAGAACTCAATAACCTGTATTTAAGCAACAATTACGGCCAACCATTCCCTTAAAAACGTTATCATTCTCAATTGGGAACTCAAATAGTATTTCAAACAAAAAAACTGAACTAATCCATTTCATCAAAAAAAAATCAGTTGATATAGCTTGCATAACAGAAACTCACCTCAATAGTTCAATGAACTTTTCAATCCCAGGTTTCAAAATTTACAGATCTGACAGAGAAAATGATCAAGGGGGAGGAGTCCTAATCGTAGTTAAACAAAACGTTCCACACTATCAGTTCATCCCACCACCCACCCCCGGCCTCGAAACTATAGCAATTAAAATTCCATTAAATAATAACAGTGATCTCAATATAATATAGCATACAAACCTCCCAAAATTAAAATAAACAATAACAATTTATCTACATTGTTGCAATTACCCACCCCAACAATCATCATAGGAGATCTCAATGCTAAGCACCACTCATGGGGATGCCGAATCACCAACCCGGCAGGCAACTTCTTACGTAACTTACAACATCAAATACCCTTCTTTATTATTGCTCCCCCAGATCCCTTCGATTCCTAGAAAAATCCAGACATCCTCGACATAGCACTCACAAATTTCAGTTCCCCAATAAAGTCGCTTACGTACCATGAATTGTATTCTGATCACATCCCAGTCATTATCTCTACCGTCTCCCCGTTCCCCCACCAACTCCCCTCTTCGACATACCTAAACACACTTAATATAAATTGGAAAACATTTAACAGAAATATCAACCTCTCAATCCCCTCATTTAAAACCTTAAAATCTCCAACAGATATTGACGACGCAATATCAAAATTCAATAATACAATAGTTAATGAAATAAACAAAGTACAAAAAAACAAAATTCCAGACCCTTACACTAAACTAAGCAAACCCCTACCTACTAAAATAATTCAACTAATTAAATTAAAAAATAAAACCAGAAGGCTCTGGGACACATTAAGAATACCGTCAATCAAAAAAGAATATAATCATTTAAATAACACTTGCAAACACGTCTTGTACACTTACAGACAGCAGCAATACTCAACCTTATTACAATCTCTAGACGTAAGAAACGACTCTCTATGGCAATTTACAAAAAAAATTCTGAAAAAAAGTAATTCAATTCCACCTCTATCAACAAACACAGGCAAAATACACTCTCCTAGCGCCAAAGCAGAAGCATTAGCAGAACATTTCCAAAATACGTTTACGCCCAATAATTCTCCTTTTCACACTAAACACCACGAAATCCTACAAATAACCTCTTCCCCCATCTTTAATATACCCCACAGAATAAAATACATTTCCCCACAAGAAATAAAAACTCTAATTCAGAAACTCCCAAATAAGAAAGCCCCCGGACACGATAAAATCAGTTCAATAATCTTAAAAAATCTACCACACGCAGCCTTAGCCTTCCTAAACAATATTTTCAATTCAATTTTAAGAACAGGATACTTCCCCCAAACTTGGAAACATTCAATCATCCACCCCATTCCGAAACCCAACAAAAATCATTCCAAAGTAGATAGTTACCGGCCCATCAGTCTACTACCCGTTATTGCCAAAATATTCGAAAAATTAATCCTTGTCAGATTAAACCAGCATCTCAAAAACATTAACTTAATTCCCAAACATAAATTCGGTTTCATTGCTCACCACTCAACTGCACACCAACTACTTACATTAACAGAACACATCCACACTGCATTTCAGAAAAAAACAGCACACAATATCTACATTCCTCGACATCACTCAAGAATTTGACAAAATTTGGCACCCGGGACTAAACTACAAACTAATAAAAGCAGGAACTCCAACCTACATTATTCACATCATCACAAGTTTCCTATCAGATCGCACATTCTCAGTAATAGTCAACAATCACCGCTCCACCCCACACATTATCAAAGCAGGCGTCCCGCAAGGCTCCCCTTTATCTCCAACATTATTCAGTATATACATAGCAGACATTCCATCATCATCAAATTCTAATATAATTACCCTTTCGCCTCAGGATACTCACTAATAACGACACAAATTAAAAAAACAGAAGGTTTACCTCCCCCACTCCGCTAGTAATAAACCACTCCCCCATCACCTGGACCCCACCATCACAACCCATAAAATACCTAGTACTTCATCTGGACACAAAACTAATCTGGAAAACCCACATAGATATCAAAATTAAACAAGCTAGAAATAAATTATTCCAACTCCGGCCACTAATCAACAAACATAAATCTCTGTCATACAGAAACAGTACAACACTATACAAAACAATAATCAGACCACTTACTGCTTTATGCATGCCCCATATGGACAAACGCATCCCCCACAAATGTCAATAAAATTCAAGTAATGTAAAATAAATTTTTAAGATTAATCACAAATGGCCCCTGGTTCATAAGTAATAAACAACTTCATTCAGAATTAAATATCAATACAATAATAGACCAAATAGCACACATATCACACAACTTTTATCAAAACGTAACAGACATACCAGCAGCATCCCATTACAAACTACCGAAAAATCCAACCCACACTCCAATAAAAAATAGATTCCCTTTTGAAGCATTCCTCAAAATTTTAGCCAACCACGATTCTTAACACCGAGGTTCTCCCCTAGAGTGTCCTCTCCAATATATAGACTAAGTTAGCTTAGCTATTTTAACTAGATTAAGTCTGAAAAAAATACATCTGTAAAGTAATGTACTGAACGATGTAAATCTTGCAAAATGAACAAATATGTGTTATATATAACATAAAAATGAAATTGCCTGTTTCACCGCTCGAGTAATATTTAATTTTTTTGCTAGATGGCGAAAGGAATGTAGCGGAATTTGCGTGGTCAGACGGAAGAGCAGATCCAATGTACTGAGCCTCGGAAAATACGGCATCAAAGAATAGAATTGATAGGAAGTATCTACATTGGGTTTTGTCGTAACCCCAAAATGTCAGTTCATAGAATCTCAGGTTGATTATAATCGGAGTTGACTGTATATTTGCATATTTTCGAGAGTTTTCACGTACCGACCAGTCACCTCCCAATTCAACTTTGGCGCACATATCACCGTTAACGGCGTATTCGGTTTGGCTGGTGCGAAGTATCTGGATATTCTCCAGGCCAAAATCGAACTCTTTGTTCTCGTAGCCTTCGCAGTTGTGTATGTTTTCCACTCGGAAAAGGAAGCCTCTTTGGATGGCCGGAGGGATGCCACGAGGTACACCGAGCTGCAACACAACAGTACAAGATATAACTAAACAGAGATAATGAATACATCCGTACATGTATTTTAAACAATTTAGTTCAAAACGATTGGTGGGAGATCGGAAAATTGATGGGAAATGCGATTTGTGGGATTCCTAGACACAGAAATGTCTCCTTATGGACTCTGATAAATCGTATAATGTTGGTACCTTAAAATTAATAATTATTTCACCCTATTTATTCACCTCTTCAGCATTCGATGTTTTGTTGCATATTTTATGTTCGATTTAAATCAAATAGGAAAATTTTAGTTTTGAGAGATGAACTTGAGCTAGAAACTTGGAGTTCCAAAACTTTCCCTTGGTACTGTTGAAAGTACAAGCTTCAACCATTAATGTCACAAATGCTTTGCTTTTGAATGTTCGGCGATTCCATCACAAAATAACAATGATGAGAAAACCCTGTTATGACAAATTAATTAGGTCAATACGATGTGCAGTGACTTTCGTTTATGTCGTATATTTCCTAAGGTGCAATACTATACATACAGTCAGTTTACAACATCATAACCACAATAGTGAAGCTTCTATATTCAATTATTCTTATATTCAATTGTGAGATATCCTTCTTTCTCTTTTTAATTTTATTCGTGTACTATAATGCTGAGAGCAAAAAGTGTGGGAATCACATCAACATTATGACCTCCCAATAGATGAACATAAAATCCGTGTTTAAGATTCTTTCGAGTTATAAGTTTGAACAAAATTTAGAATGATGGTCTATTAGTACTGCTCCATAGATGGTTAAAACTTGTTCGGATTGTGAGGAGATACCCACAATTTAGTACACGAAAATAAGGATGTCTGCCTGGATGGTGAATGTATGGTCATGAATAACTGAGATTAGAAGCTTTTGAGCCCCCCGTCCCCGTCAATATCAATAATTTAATATGACATCCGTTATGATTTATTTATAATTGCGGGATTTCGAGGTATGCGATATGGACGCTTTGCTTTAGTAGCGAAATGTAAATAAACAGACCCGGGAACTATAAGTGCATTCATTTCGAACATAATTTTTCTGAGGAGAAAGGCAAAGTCCGACATTAGCAATATTAGGTGGTTCAGGCGGTGTATTCGTAACTAGAGAATTGAAAATGTTTCTTGTCCGTAGACGTTGAACTGGTGGTATAGTGGAGTGGTGCATGTTATTCTTCGTGTCGAAAGGAATCGCGTTAGCAGATTTTTATTGAATTGTGTTAAGAGCAGTACGTCAAGTACAGGAGGGGAATAATGTTTGTTTCCATTTTCAAAATTATTAAATAATGTTAAATGTGATATTATTTCACTGACGTCTGCCTGTGCCGTAAGTAACCAATGCAAAACACGAATATATTCATAAGTAATATCACAGCACGATACATTTCGTCCTAAAACTACACAATTGAAGGTAAATATTTTTCCGTCCAATGAAATTTGTTGTCCATAATTAGTTCTTTCACAAAGGTCATGTGCATTTTTTTTAAAAATAATAGTAGTTTTTGCACAATATTGCGATCAATATGTCCAAGATTAAAGAACTAGCGAAGCTAGACTTTCTCACAGAATGGCACAGATTTTCTCGCAGTATTTTTTTTTAAATTTCCTTGATTTAGACTGCCTTTACGATTTTGCCCCATCCTGTTGCCAGCTGCCATCTATCACCGCCCAAAGTACATTTTTCACAATTTTCTCAACTTTTCGGTTTCCTAATAGTAGAACCGAAATATTACTTTAATGATATTACAGAAGAGTAAAACCTCTTTCTCAATGGCAATTTTCAGTGTAAAATTTGGAGCCGTTTTTATGAAAATGGCGTTTAACCATTACTGTAAACGCAAAAATTGAAGATCTTTTCACAGAAATCTATTGAATTTACGAAAAACTTCATTTGCAATCGTTTGAAGCATTTCTACTCGCAAATACAAGAATGTATACAAATCGATGGAAAAGTGCGTATTAACGACGTGAGGGATAAATTTGAGTAATTCTTGAAAAGCATAAACGAAAAAATACTCCAAAATTTTTACCTCATACTAAACAATGCATTTAGCACTATCCATTGGAAAAGTTTGAAGAAAACATTTTGAGTTGTTTTTCAGAAATTGGTGTTACAGCATTTCTGAAAATGTAGAAGTTTGAGCTCATTTTCACAGAACACTGTTGATTTTTCCAGAATTTTCATATGACATTATTTAAAGCACATGTACTAATCGCGCACTTTTTCTTGTTACACCATAACGGGGGTGCGGGATAAAAGAGAGGGGGGTGCGGGAGAGGCGGGTTCTATCTACGTCACGGCAGTGCAGGGCTGTCAACTTTATTGACAGGAAACTCGGCGTAATAACTTGTCTTGGAGTAGATAACTATGAGAAATAACGGAAGATTTGTTTAAAATTCTGAAGAAATAATTAATAGTTGTAGAAATAATTGAGTAAGAAGAAGGAACATGGTACACACAGGTCGATAGAAAGAGACCGAAAACTAGGAAGTCCGCATTGAAAAGGAAGAAGGTGGGCAGCACTGCAAACAGATCCGTGACGTTCCGAGTGGAGCTCATATTTTCGACCGGGCCGCGCTATGCCGGGCTGAGCGAGGACTAGGGAGCTCGAATATCAAGAAAAAGGGCGAGCATAGTACTCATGAATACAATAATGTGAAGAAATCGCCTCTAATGTAAATATTACCGACGTGACAGACAAGTAAAAAAAATAGGTTTTTGCAATTTTTGACAAAACAAAAAAAAGCAATATGACGTTTATGTCATCGTATAGTGTACATTTCGCACTACCACTACAAAAAAGTGAAAGAAAAAATGAGAGCCGTTTTTGATAAAATCTAGTTTTTGTTATTTTTTAAAATTGCAAATATTGAGCGCACTATTCCACGAAAACAACTAAAATTTTCAAAAATGTACATGACCGTGATGAAAGAACTATTTATGAACAGCAAATTCCTTTCAAAAAATCTGTTTTCAATTTTATTGTTGTAGAAAAGCGCCAAAAAATTCAAACTTTAAAAAATTAATTAACCAAGGGCCATGACTAATGTATTTTTCTCTATTTTTACAAGAAATTTTTATAAAATTGAGGCGTTTTTGGATAAATTTTGAAAATGTCTGGGGGGCTTCATGTAAAGTACCCCCAAATTGTAAAGAATGTTTTCAAATTTTCAAAGCTTCAACTAGAGCCAGACGTTTCTTCAATTTAGAAAAAATCGTACGGTTGGGTTAGGGCGTTAGTATTGTCACCGATGGACGGACGTTTTGAAACAAAACAAACAAACAAACAAAAAAAATCCCACTTTTTTTCGGTGTCAGGGGACCCGGGTGTATTTCCTTTGAAATATCGGAATGAATTTTCCTCAGTATTACATAACTTTCTCTATACCACGTATATTACTCCCGTATATACGTATGTATAAGAGAAAGTAACTAGAGGTGTTACAGAGTGGCACATACTTTCTCGTAGAATTTTTTTTCTAATTTTTCTAGGTGTGGTCTGTCTCATTTTTCTTGCCAGCTATCATCTATCGTCGCCCAAAGTACTTGTTTTTGATATTTTCTCTACTTTTTGCTTTCCTAATAGCACAACCGAAATATTACTTCACGAGTATTAAAGAAGAGAAAAACCTCGTCCTAAATAGAAATTTTCATAGACAAATTTGAAGTCGTTTTTAAGAAAATGGCGGTTAAGCACTACTGTAAATGCGAAATTTAATGATCTTTTTACAAAATTACAAATTACAAAAATATATTTTTTGTCTTGTGTCTCCGTCATTAATATTTACATAAGCGTCAATTTGTTAACATTATTGTATTTATGATTAATGTTCTTTAAATAATGTTACATAAAGAGTGGATACATTCTTTTGCTTTTTAAAAGAATTACACAAATATACTTTTTTCGGAGTATCTCTCATGCCATTATAATATCATGCTCAAATTCAGCAATTTGTTTAACACTATTGCCCTTGCGTGTTAAAGTGCTTCAAATGACTTCCAATTAAGTTTCTACGAAACTGAAACATTTCTGTGAAAGAAGCTTCAAATCTCGCATTTACAGGGGCACTTAACACAATTTTTTAAAAGGTCCAAATTTTTCAATGAAAAATTTCCATACAGGATGAGCTTTTACTCTTTTTTACTATTTTTTAAGAAATATTTCGGTTCTACTATGAGAAATTCGAAATATTGAGAAAACTTCTAAAAATGTACCTTAGGCGGCAATAGGTGACTGCTAGCAAGAGTATGTGGTAAGTCCGAATGACTAGACCAGACGGAATAAAATAGAAAATTAATACGAGACTCATTTCCATTCTGTCTTTAGTTTATTAATAAAATGTTCGTTAAAAACATCTTAAATAAAGGTCAAGTTAAATTTTTCGAAAATATGAGTATTTTTTGTGTAATTTTGCGTCCAACATAGTTGCCCGCTTCGAATTACCTGGGCTTCGTTAACGTAATCTGAGAAGTGTTAGAAGGCAATTGGATGCTACATAAGTTAGAATTTATACATTATTTGATACTTCTTTGTTCGTTTATTACTTTCGAACTTTTGTAACACGTTTACGAATTACTTTTTTAGAAATAATTTAAAACCTGTCTGATAAACCATATTTTTTGTCCATGTTGCGAGGAATGTATGTGCATTCTCAATGGATTGTGATGCTTTTTGAAAAAGTCCTCTTGCTTATTTTAAAACTTAATTATTAATTTATTATATTATTAAATGTCCTGTCAATTCATCATGGGTTCGACACACAACATACACTCCTTACCTGTTGCATGTGAACGTGTAATTCTACACAGAATCACGATTTCTGGAAGTTCTATTGATTGGAATCAATTATTAGATTGATGGCAACTACTATGAAATATCGCCTTTTCAACAATAAAATTTAACATTTTTCTTACATTCTACATGTTTTAATATTCTTATACATTACAGTTCTGTCAATTAGTGAAACTTTCCTTAAACATTGAAACACCGTATGGTTTACTAAAGTTCAGTAGCTTTCGTTCGTAATCTTGATCAATAGCTTCTCGCTGACGAGCAGAATATTGTCCTTGGTGTGCCAATTCTTGCGTACTTTCTAAATTTAAAAAATCTAGAATGTCCTCAACGATTGTATAATTGGACTAATATTCCCACAATTTTAACTCGCGGTCGTGACTTCTCTATGTTTCGTGAAACACCTACTACGATTGACTATATTCATCTACTTATTGGAAAATTCTTCCATCTACGGAGCTAACCTAATGTAGATCTCCTCGAAACATGGAGTCTGTTTAATACCAACTTAACCGTTTTATTAATAAAAATTACCAATTACAATTCAATATCACAATTTAAGACCAATTTCTCAAATTTCGAATTAAACAAATTTCCGGTTTACTATCATCACATTATACCAGCCTATGTTAGAAACCGCTCTCCTCACCAACAGCTTACGATTGCTCGCTACGAAATTTTCTTGATACTGAATCCATGCGTCCTTCTGACGATTACGACCATCCAACGCCTCTTCACACCTTCTGCATAATGTTTGGATCGTGTCCATTTACACAACGTTCTGACATCAAGCATGGAATATTAACTTGTTGATCTGTTTTCCTAACAAAGCGTATTCTTTGACTGAAAACGATGTCAATATGTCCAATGCTAAATGTTGATTTTATCATTAAAACTGATTCCAAGGTTCTTGGCTCATCATAGTATTGATGCATTTACTTTCAAGGAACCCGGAAACCTTAAATGAAATTAGCCTAATTGGGTTTTCGGTCTTAAAAGAAGATTTAAATGTAATATTAAAATGACTAGCCTTCAGAAATATCAGATTGGAATACGACATTGGCATTCTGCTCAGCTAGATGATAGCTGTAGTTGTGTGTGTGTTCTTTCATGCATGTGTGTTGTCGCGGAAGACCTTGTCAATCTGCTGACCACAGACCGAGGACGCCACACATAATGTTCTACAATTTGTAATGAGTTTTACAAAACATGACAGATGTGTTAATTGGGAGAGACATTACGTATTAAATTGTATTACGTAATAATAATTAAGGGTGAGAAAGTATGTGCTGTTTTAACTCCACTAGTTATTTACGCGACATATTTAAATGCATATATTTCAGGCTTTGTGCAGAAGTGGTTCGTAGTCAGATATTTTCGTGTGTTTCTCTTTCAAAGGAAATTATATATATATATATATATATATATATATATATATATATATATATAGAGTAATATTTATTTATTTATTTATTTACGTCAAAAACAGTTAAAACTGCGTATGACGTGCTATGGGAAAAGTACTCTTTAACATAGAGTAGTGGGTTTAGAGACTACTTGGTTTCTCCTTCCCGACTTGCCAGAAAGTAAGCAATCGAAAGTTTTCCGATATGAAGTTAACTTTTTCCACGCCAATCTTTAAAAATTAAACAAGGTGTTTCGTTTGTTCTCCTTGTTGAGAATAGTGTCACTGTTAGAGTGCCACTTATAGGAGAAAAATGTGAATATTAAATGAAGGCATATGCCGAAATTTCACATTAAGTCTAATAAATTTTTACAAAGTGGATTAAACGTTGTACGATATTCGTGTCGTAACGTCTTATTACAATGCTCAATTGGTTAAGGCCTAACGGCCACGTTTGGCAATTTTCAATCCGTATTGTAATCAGATGCTTTCGACACATATCGTAAATAGCTGTTTTGCCCCTGGGACCTTTTGAATACTTTATGCCGCTCTAATACCAACACAATAAATACATTTCTAAGAATTCGATTTATTGAAGTTAAGATACAAAATACACTAAATATTTGGCATAATGCTCAAATTAGTAACACAACTCGTTATAAACTTTATTTTGCTTATTTGATATGCGGTGTAATATTACTACTGTACTATTTTCCTTTTTCTTTATAAAATTAATTAAAACCTTTTGTTAAAAGTAATGAATGAAAAATAGGGCTGATAATAATACAGTATACTCTGCATATTATAAAATTTAATAATCTTACAGCAAGCGATAAACAAAAACAAATCAAAGTGCAATTAAATATCAATTTATTAATAAAAATATAAGATAACGAAACTAAACAAAACTATTTACTAATATCTACCAACTTCCTACTCTAATCGGTGACCATTAAATTGAAATGAAATATAAAAGAATAATAAACAGTGACTTGAACGAAAATAAACGAAACATACTACAGACACTAATTACAGTTAATCTGTTTACCACTCCACGTGTTCCGTATATACAAAATTCGAACTATTCATATAGCTTTCCTTCCTCCCTTTTATCAAAACACTCGCTCGTAGTTCCCTGCTTTCCGACGACTTATTGTAGTCTCCTCCGTTCCTCAATTCCAATACAACTTCCCGATAACTTCTTGAATGGTATTAAAATTTAATCATACCTTGATAGCGTCGACTTGAGAATAAATTCCCTATATGTATAAACAATCTATAAAGTCCAACATAATTCTTTAACCATAATATATTCCATTAAATTGTGACGTCACGGGATTATACAGACCCGTAACGCCACCATAAGCACGAGAAATGACCAGAACACAGAGAAATAGGTACGCGGCGGAGCGATGGTCCGAAAGCGACATCTACCCGCAGGTTTTCGCACTCCGATGTCCGAAGTTGCGGATAATATTTCTTGAGAGGGCGCGAAGGAGGAGAAAATTCACCCCTCAGAAATTTCCCAGGCGGAGTCACATAAATACCGCGACGCACTTCGGAGAGGTCTCTTACAACTTCGACAGCGACGGCGACTCAACTTAATTCTTCGGCGATAGTCATTGGTTAGTGCAGGAGATAATTTTACTTGTTAGTTAAAGCTGATTTAAGAAACGCGGTAATAAGTGATAGAATTCAGAAGTGAAGTGCATGTACATTGTTAGCACTAATATTAAGCGAGTAAGCAAGGGATGTGATTGCTTGAACTGAATAGTTTCATAATTGAAATAAATTCGCGCAGAAGGACTCTAAACGAAATCCAGTATTTAATTTTGTACGCCACGACCACGCATGCTCAAAGTGTGGTATGTCGACCGAGTGCTAGAAGTAGTCAATTCAAGTACGTTGGTTATTTAAAGCTGGAAGCGCGAACGACGCGGCAGGCGGCAGAAGGACGACTCAGGAAGACTCAAGCGTAGGCGAGAAGAACTTGGACCAAATACGTGGATGGTACGAGCCGAGATCGAGAGAAGGTCTGGAATTTGGACGTGTGGCGGCATTCTGAGATCGAGCGAAGGAAGTGGTGTAACCGCGGACATCGAACCAGTCAAGTGACGCGGCGAGGACTGCGAGCGACCGAATACCAAGGTTAACTGATGGCGAGCGGAAAGGAGATGTCGAGGTAAAGAACTGGCACTTCTATGCGGCAATTTGTTGGGAAACCTGTAGCTTTAAAGACCAGGCGAAGCGTCCTAAATAGGTGAAAGTTCCAAATAATTACTGGGAGAAATATTTCGAACGTATGAGCGGCAGTTTAGATTTCATTCGCTGTACGCACCAGTAAATTCGTTTGAATGCCATACCTTGTACAACTTTTCTAAAGTAAATTATAATTTTCATGTAATGTAAAAGTAATCTTATTTGAAAGTCATGTTTCCATTGTATGATGTCAGGGATAATTAGTTGCTATAATTTGTAAAGTATGATTTAAGTAACCTGTGCGTCACGTTTATTCTTGTGTTAGAGTTTACAGCATTGTAATAAATGCGCTGCTTAAGGCTGACCTCTGTGAAGTCTATGATAGAATAATTGTAGAGAATCACTTAAAGGGCCGTGCACGAGAAAAACTTAAGATTAACAAAAGTTAAATGAGGTACACGAAATAATTCAGAAAGAGGTAGAAGCAATAGAATTGTGAATAGTACTTATTGAAGTATTCAGGCAGTCAAGGTAACGCCTATACATTTTTGTGGTTGTGTTCTTTCTTTTTGTTTCTGTTTTCTTTGCAGTGACCATCTACGCAAAGTGCATACTTTATTGTATATTTGTGCCACTGTGTAATATGTTTTACTGAATATATGCTCATTTTACCAGCATTTTACATAATTCATTGTATCAAGGGTTCAGGCCTTTCTCATACCCCAAAGATCCTGCTTCCTGAGAATTCAAAGCTCGCTTCACGAGCATTCATAGTTTCACGCTTCATCGCCACCGGATGGAAGGTAGTAGGTGGGCGTGTTATAATATATATTGAAACAAACTGCCTGATTTGATTTTTAAATTAAACATCTCCTCTGCCCTTCTAATATTAATTCAACGTAACCCGTTTCAAATTTATATAAGAATATGGGCACCAGGAAAAGATTACGTTAATTCAATTATTTAAAATTAATCTTCAGCTGCTATTTCCATTAAATTAATATCCGGCTAACTGGGTCGATGGGTCTTATAGAAATAATCGCTATTGACTGCTAATAGCCGATTATTCGATCTGCCATCTGTACAGAATGGCAGGGAATCTGAAAGCAAATATACATTTCTAGCTATTCATTTGCTGGAATTGGCTAAATGAAAATAATCTTTTCTATTCACAGAAACTTGTAAGTTTATTCAATTTTCATTGGTAACAATACGAAACTTTCGGTCATGACCAGTCTCAAACCTTATATTGCAGTACCCGTCTTCGCATGCTCTTGACCGATGTCGCCGCGTTTTCAATCTTTCCGGTGTCGATGGCTCCAGGTCCAAATACCATCTTCTTTTCTTCCGTTCTGACACAAGTGTATTCAAGTCACTGATCCTCACCGCCTCATAAGTTAATAAGACTTCATTAATTTTCCTTTTAAAAGTTCCCAGTTCTTTTGCGCCATACTTAAAATATTAAAGTTCAGCAAACTATTATCTGCATCAAATACTCCCAGTCCTGTTGCCGACAAATTCACCTAAGTTCACAATTCTAGCTGCTGCACTCGAAATATTTCAAGTTCCAATTTCCGCAACTTCCATCAAAGTCCGACAATCATACGCTCCAAAGTAAATGTTCACAATTCCCAAACTCCCAACATCAATTGTCTACACGATCCGCACAGCACCACGGCATACGTTGGAATGAATCCATATTCCCTCTTTCGGCCCTTCAAAACTCGGTCCATCTTTCTACTTTTCTTGTCAGAAAAATTCCATGCCTAGCCAATCCCTCAATTACTAAAATTCAACTAGCCGCGCCCCAGACTGTCATTGCTTTCTCGACCAATCCCAAAACAGTTTAATTTATCAACTAGCCGCGCCCGTGGTTTCTAAGCAATGAAGTTTGTTGACCTTGACGACCACTCGTCTACCGTTGCTATGCCGCCATATTGGCATATGTCTATCCTTACCATTTACCTGTTAACAATAAATGTGACGCAATACAATGTCCACATATTGGTATGTCACTATATATATATATATATATATATATATATATATATATATATATTGAAACATACCCTAACTGCTACAATTATTGGGCGATTCGTCGTAACCCGTTTCAAATTTCTAATAACATGGGCGCCAGGAAAAGGTTACGATTTTAACTATTATTACTCGGATAAAAACTGAATATTATCCCGCTAGCTGGGTCGATGGTCACGTCAGAAATAATCGCTATTATCTATTAATATCCGATTACCCGATCTGCCACCTATACAGAATGGCGAGGAATGTGAAAACAGAGATTTGATCTAGCTACTATTGGCTTGAATTGGCCTATGAAAATCATTTTATCTTTCTTTCAAGAGAAACTTAATGTTTATTTCTATCAATGTTTATTTCTATTAATATCAATTAAAATGTGGAAAATTTACATTGAGAACTTTCTTAGTCATATTCTTGTTCGAACCTTATACGGCGATTCTGGTCTTCGCGTGCTCTTCATTGGTGGTTCCTCGAAGAAACGCCTTCCTTCCTTTTGAAGCTCGAAATCCGAAGTCCAATTACCACGAATCTTCTGCTCTTCTTTGAAAACGGACTCCGCCGATTCACCGCTTCGCACCGCTCAAATATTTGTTCCAGCTCCACTCTATTATGTCTGATGCCCGTTCTCACCGTATAAATATCTAGTGCTTTTATGATTACACCGCAAAACATATCTCTCAGTTCTATCTTCCGTTTATAGCAAGAAAATAGGCAAAGTCCGGTATCGTTTGTAAACGCATACATTTATAAGTTCAAGAATGATTAGAGTTCACTCGCGAAATAACTGCAAGTCTTATTTTGATGCACAGCAAAATATTCGGAACTCGACACGTTCCTAAATCTTAGAAGTATCACAAGTTCACTTCTGGTTCTGCCACGAAAATATTCCGAGTCGAATATGTCCCTCAAGTCCGATTCTTGCTCCACCATACGAAAATATTTCAAAGTCCCAACACGTATTGTAGACCCCGAAATTTTTATAAGTCCTAACATGCACAAATTGATCTATTCGCGAGCGAACTGCTCACCGTCACGACATGCGACCGAATGAATTTTATCCTCCTTTTCAAACCCACAATGCCTCGCCTTTCATTAATTTTGACAAAATGCCCAAACTTCCGTTTTAATAATCAGTCAACGCTTCTTCAACCAATCCACAAATCTCTTATATTTCCTCCTACTCACGCTGCCACCTCCACGATAAGATGAATGTTTGTTTATCCTGACAACAACCACGACGTCGTTACTAAGGCGCCATATTGCCTATTATTTGCCTAACCATTTCGTCCATTTACGACAAATATTCTGTAAATAAACATGTCACCATATTGGTATGTCACTATATATATATATATATAATAAATATATATATATATATATAATATATATATATATAATATATATATAATATATATATATAATATATATATATATATAATATATATATATAATATATATATATAATATATATATATATATATATATATAAAGAAAATTGTTTTGTGATTGGACACTGGAGGAAGAATATGAGCGTTTGTGAAAGTATTATGGATTATATATATATATATATATATATATATATATAATCCATTTCTGTTCGCTCACGACACGTTCTGATAATTTTCTTTGTTGATCCCATTCTTCTGCTCATTTGTTTCGTTGTCATGACATCCATGTTGCATATTCTGTGCTTTCAGCAGGCCTTGCCAGTATTACAATAGATTAATTCATTACAATACATAATCTTCACTGAGGGGCGCGAAAGTATGTGCTGTTTAGAACCCCTAGTTTATTAAGTGATTTTTCTTAGGTATTCTTTAAGTACACATTTTTATTTTATTTTTAGGAGTAGTTTTATTCTTGTACGAGTCTATTTCTTATTGATCTTTCTGGAAAACCACACGAAACTCGTGTTGTAACAATAAAGTATGCAACTAGTTTAAATGTCAAGCTTCATTGCATAAGTACATATTTATGAAACGAGCGACCTTGGGAGCAAGTTTTCATGTTTGTTCCATTACAACAAAGCAACACTATAAAGAGTTGCAAGAGTTATTTTTGTATAATTGCATTGTAATTTTATAAGGGAGTCAAAGTTCATTTTGGAAACATCTGTATTATGATTTCATGGGTATTTGGCACCAATGCGAAAAAATGATGGTCGGCTGTGCAGTTTGCCGTCTTTCCCCTATTTTTGCTGCGTTTCAGGCACCTGTGCGATTTACCGCCACTGCTCCACGATTCGCTTGCTGCAATTGGCTAAATGTGTGATAAATCAATTATTCACACTATTAACGGCTAATACTCATAATCTGTACCATAAAATGTCATTTTAAGAACGGTTTCTTGCAACCAAAAATGTCGTGTATAATGCTGGACACAAAACTCAATAAAGATCACCAGAAAATTCTTTTAATTAAGTTATAGCATGTATACCCCATTAATTACGAACTCTATCGTAATATATAAAGAGTTTTGGGTCTATAACCTGATAATGTTTGTGAAGCTGCACAGTCAGAGATGACTGATTTAAAAACTTGAGGATCGGGTTAATATTTAAATTGAACCCCTCCCCCTACGATCTGCTGGAAACGAGTGCTAAAACATAGGTAGAGACGATTTTCCTAAGGATGAGCCAAAGTGACAGCTAGTGCTGGCAACATAACTGAAGGTTCTGTGGTCGTCGTGCCCTTGAGCCCATTAGACTCCTTCCCGCATTCGTTCGTTTGCAGTTGGCTAACTTGGAATGGCTTCGACACTTTCTTTGTGGTGTCCTTGTCCGCCCAAAATCTAGTGCTCAGAGAAATAATTGAAATTAGGAAGTGCAGTGTAATGCGCTCTTCTGTAAAAATTCTTTTTCCTATATATTACATTGAATTTACTTTTATGTGATAAATATTCTGTTTATTTTAAAACCGAGACTTGAATGCGAGATGCGTACCGGCGCACGTGTTTCAGCATCATTTTCTTTCTTTTACATGCGTGGCAGTTTTCTTTACTGATTGTGAGAGCATATTAAGGATTTTCCAAATACGTAATTAAATTTAAATATTTCCTCATGTACGTGCATATACCTCAGCAAAACTCTTAGACTTCGTAGGGATGTTTTCACACTTAGTCATTAGCACTTTACTAAGAGGCGTGACTGAACAGCTGTCGTGGCGGAGGGTATTTGTCTGAGTTAAATACGATGTTCACTTGTTTTCGCGAACTGTCACTTTGGCTCATCCTTAGGAAAATCGTTCTATACTTGCATATTGCTAGCACTTCAACCTTTTACATAAATTATTTTGTTTCACTTAATGCTTAATAAAACGTGAAAAGATGTTTGGCAAGGATAACATACATCTCCATGATTGTTTTTAATTAAAAAAAACTCTTCAAAAATATGAAAAAAGGCCTATAAATAATTAAATATAGTCATACCAATAACCGAATGTTTTACTGACGATTTATTGAAAATAGTTTAATTACTGTTATAATCATATTTGTACTGTACTTATGCCCTCAGTTTATTGCTTGACAGAATGCTTGTCTTGTTTGCTTTTACTGAATAAAATGTAAACTTTTTTTTTACCCGGAATACAAATGTTTTAAGTACATTTTAACTTAATATTTCTCGAGAAATTGATGCTCAGAAGTGGCATTTTTTCATTGAAACAACTGAAATACATTTTTAATAAAATTAAAAATAACTTAACTAGCAGAGAAATGTCGATCACAAACATTTCTGTAGTAATTTTTTCTTCTATAAGAATATGGCGTATGTGATATTCATATTCCATTTTTATCGTCAATCGTCAATAATAACTTTTTTATTAATTACGTAAACTCAACAAAGGGCCATCTTCAAAATCCATATATGAAGTTTTGTTTAATAGAAGAATTTATCACCGTGATAATTAAAGATCAAAAAACCTAGAGAAGAATTTTGTTAAATATTCGTTCAAAATGTTTTATAATCCTCATTTAACACTCAAATTCTTGAAAATAACACTTCTTGCAAAACTTACCGGCGAACATGAAGTAAACGTAATCATCCATGCAGAAAACAGCAGAGAAACGGAGAGTGTTTTTTGAAGAGCTATCATTGTGGTGAACTGCATTACAAGTGAATGTCAAATGTAATAAGAGGACTTTATAGGTTTTATGCGCCAAGGTCTTCTACAATAGCAGGACGCACGCGATCTTCCTTTCTCTCGATATGCGACCACAAGCGACATTTGCTGTTGGAGCACGCGAGCTACATTGTTCTCTTCAGAAACGTAATCCTTTTTTTCAACCATACAAGTTCATGTTTTGAACTTCAATTTAATTTGCATTTATCATAAAAAATGCAAGGACTATGTGACGTATGGGGGAGAAGTATTATTTGCGGAACTTTTTTTGAGCTCCAGGATTTCTACTGTTCTCTCATACACTGAAGTGAAAAAACCCATGGGATAGTAAAATGCAAATATACAGATGGCAGTTGTATCGCGTGCAAAATGTATGAAAGGGCAGCACATTATGACAACATTCATTAGTATTCAAATAATTAATGTGAAAAGGGTTTTGACGTGATTATGGCCGCACGATGGGAATTAACAGACTGAATGCGGAACAGTCGTTGGAGTTAGTCACACACTTACTTTTAGTCTTCCACTTATTTCGGGCCGTGGCCCTGATCGGATTTGCAATGGACTTGTTGTGCTTCAGCAACTCTATATTGGAGTTGGGCTGTAGGCGAACATGAAGTTTGATCAGTTTGTGTATTAGTAAGCCCTGATGAAGGAATTAAATATTCCGAAACGTTGGCAAACTAATGTGTTTCATTAATTGACCGATCCCGTGATCCGATCCCGTGATCCATATCCTACAACTTATTAACGGTCGTGAATTCTACAATGGTTAGTTACAGTTACACTCCATTTAGGAAATTGTGGATCTCGGAATATCGAATTCACTAACAGAGTCAAGAGTGTGCCGAGAATAATTACAGGCGCAACGTCTTACCACAGATCCGCAGTAACCCACGACTTTCACCCAATAACTTAGTGAAGCGGCGCAGCGTTTGCGTAGAGTTGTGAGTACAGACAATGCTGAGTGAAATAACCCCAGAAATCAATGTGAGGAATACGAAGATTGTATCCGTTAGGACAGTGCGGCGAAATTTTGCGGCAGCGATGGTGTAGCGGTTAGCGTATCGGACTACTATATCCAAGTTTGCGGGTTCAAACCCAATCGAAGCCGTGGATTTTTAAGGGGCGAAAAAATCCTTCGTACGCCTTCCTTCGGAGGGGAAGTAAAGCTGGCTGTCCCATGTTAGATATTTACTGCATGTAAAAGATCCTCAAGCCTAAATGACGCCTCTGAGCTAAATTTAAATTGCCTGTTTCGTCGCCCAGGTAATACCTTCTTTCTCCCATGATAGGTGAAAGGAGTGTAACGAAATTTCCGTGGTCAGACGGAAGAGCAGGCCTCGTGGCCTGAGTCTCGCCACGTAAATAAGGCAAATTCAATTCAATTCAAATTTGGCTTTAATGGGCTATGGCAGTAGACGACCGACTCACGTGGCTTTGCTAACAGCACGGCATCGCCTGCAGCGTCACTTTTGGTCTGGTGAACACATCGATGGATCTTTTGGACTGGAAAAAGAATTTAGAGGAGTCCCGATTTAAGTTGGTAAGAGTTGATG
>CAXIVR010000005.1:12396784-12614284 GCA_964035755.1 Teleogryllus oceanicus
GAGAGCACCGGTTTAACACCTGGGGAATTAGTTTTTGGTAAAAATCTCGAAACACCAATGACGCTGTTGTACGAGAAGTTACTGGGAATCGGTGACACTAAAAGTTCTGTCGTTCAGCATGTGTTCTGTTTAATTAATAGGCAGAGATATTTCACACGAGTGATGCTTCAAAATGGCACTGACATTCTCATGCAAGTTAGTTTCCGAATCTGTTTAGTTACGCTCGCTTTACTGTTTTTGCTATCTCTTCCCAAATGTTACATATTCGGCGTCTAAAATACATTTTTTCACATTTTCTCAATTTTTTTCTCTCCTAAGAAGAATTAAATATTACTTCAAAATATACAGAAATGCAAACTATTTTCAAGATATAAGATATTTTGGGAAGGAATTTCCTTTAACCTCTACTTATTAAATTTTATAATTTATTAACAGTTAAAATTTAAAAAAAACTGATTGTGAATAACAAATTTCATTTGAAGAAAAAAATCTCCGTCTTGAATATTGTAATTGTAGCAAGACGCCAAAAGTTCACACTTTGATATCTTTCAAAAATTTAAAAATAATCCTGAAAATTGGATACATAATTCTTTATTATTAAGGTCACAAAATCTACAAGGTCATTAGCGACCATTTTGATTAACTTCACATATATCTGTATATTGACTGAGCGATATGGTGATGATGAAGGGTGATTGGACGAACACCAATACAACCATGCCAGAGGCGGGACTCGAACCCACGGTTCTTCGGTCCAAGATCCCTACAAGACAACTGCCTTGGCGATCCCGGCCATTCGGATTGGCTGTGCAATTTTTCTCCAGTTTTTAGAAGATGATTTTTAACGAGACATTTTGGCGAAAACTGAAAAAGTCGGAAGGGTTTCATGTGAATAAGTCCCTAAACTTAAGTATTTTTCTCAAAAATGCAGGTTTCCGAGCCAGTTCAGATTGACCAAGGAATATTCGTTTTCTCAAAAATTCCTTCTAAAGGTAGAACTGCCGTTCACAGACGGACAGACAGAGGGACAGACTCCGTTCGTTTGTGAAACTTACACCCACCAACATCCCAATGTATGTAATGCATAGTGTGTATGAACGCTTCCTGAAAGCGACGTCACGGGGGTCCGTTTCGCCCAAGTGCCTGTCGTGTGGGCGGCGAGAGCTGCCGGCTCCTTGGCCCTGGGCGTCGGGGGAGGGGGCGGCGCCCCACCGCCCAGGGCTAACGAAGCCTCCGTCGCCCCCGCCGCCTATTTGAATACGCAAGCAGCAACAGCAGCTTGTTTGTGGCGCGCGCTGATTGCAGCCCGCAGGACAAAGCGTTAACTCGACTTCCGGCCACGCCCCCTCCGCCGCCCCCGCCCACCACTGTTTGCTCGCGCCGCTTTGACCCACCGCCGCCAACGCCGACGCCTTGGGGGTGGCCTATGGGGGCGACGGGGGCGCCCCTAGGGGCAGCGCAGCAATCGCTCACTCCCGTGCGTCTCACCACTTTCAAAAAGAATGACGATATCTTAACTTCCTATAGAAAGTATTATATAGAAGCAAAAATACACACACGCTTTCACTAACTTGCACTACACTACAACATATTCCGGGAGACCGTCGGGAGCTTAGAGCTAGTTCCGGTTGGGGCGGCGCCCCGCTGGTGGGAGTCCTGATTAGAGGGAACCCCGCTAGTCGACGATAGGTCGGCGCCGGATCTCGCCATCCAGCAGGGGAAGATCACCGCCATCTACCGATGAAAACATGCATTACACTTACGAGACTAGTGATCTAAGCTGTTGACGCGACCGGAATCACTAACCAACCCAGCAACCTTTTTAACGCACACATGACTGATTTTTTTTTTGTTTTTGCGAAAATCGCGCTTTTTCAATGCATGCGACCTTAACTCAACCTATAACGTTATCTCCGCGTGTTAAAGGTACTATCTTAAAATCATTTTTAAAAGTATTCTTGTGAACGAAAGATTTACAGTAGGAATGCTACTCATCAGTATAAACGTTTAGTTTCTGGCCTCCAAATTAAACATTAAAATACTTGCCCCCTTAAAAAATAGTGGGCAATCATCCTTATATGTACTTCAGAACAAATCTATTTTCTGTTCACAATAACGAACAGAACAAATGCTATTTCAACTCTAATATTCTTCCATTGGGGGAGGGGGACGGGCTGACTATGAGATCGAAAGGAGACATCTGTGGAAGTGTTCGTTTCCGTCACTCATGTTCTTCATGCGGGATTATGCTCGCGCTTTTAACACTAGTGAGAGAATGAGCTCCGAAGTATGTAAAACATCGCATTAAATTATGGACTTTAACTTTCGTGTTTATTACTTCGGACAACCTGACTTGCTGGGAGCTTTCGCCCGAGCTCTTGTCGGCAACGTCGCCTCCGCCCCGCGAGTGTCAGAGCCGCCTGTCAGTTCGCCTCGCATCGGAGGCGGGGGCGGCAGCGCCGGTGGCGCGCCTGCCGACGGCCGGGCGAATTAAAGCGCTATTGAAACTAATGAAATTCCGCTCCGGACTCTTTTCCCTCGGATAAGACGAATTAAGAGTCACGTTTTATTATGTCCCTCCTAAAGTCTCGCTATAACGAAGCACCACTCCGGAGCCGTCTGCACTAAAGCTGCAGCGAGGAATGGATCTCATTAGCGAAATAGTCGGTATCGTTGAGCCGGCTCGCACCAATTCTTTTTAACTACTTCCGAGAAAGGAACGCTCCTCCCGGCCCGGACCGCTCCGCCCCGTCGCGCCACGCCCTGCCCCGTCTCTTAATTTTTTATGAAAACAATTAACCCTTTTATGGAGCTAATACCTCGGCTTTCAAGGTGACACGCACACGCCGCCCCGAAGTCATCGGCTGAAAACTGAAACTGCTGCGGAGCAAAGGAGTAGGCGGGGAGAGGGGAGGGAGGGAGGCCTCCAATTCCCACCCGTGCTCCCTCGCAGCGCAGCTAGGCTTCCTTCACGTTGCGCGTCGCTTTGTCTCCATTTCTCCAACAATTCCAGGCGTTTAATGAGGGCTGTTGCTCGTTACAAACGTGTAATGGGTCGGAGGCCGCCTATTCTTCCGCTACAGATTTAGACATCTTTTCCAGAGAGGAAATCTGACGCGACGCGATGAGTTTTGTCGTTTGGGGGCGCGTTCATTTTCGCCGAGAGGCAGGTTGAGAAACAAAAGGGAGGAGCGATGCGGAGAGTCGCTGATGCTGCCATCAGGAATGGAAACAGTTTTGTGATCAGGTATCTGCCCTATCGCTATGCGGAATATTTTATGTTTGAGACCTTCTTTTAGAGTTATTCTTCTTTAATACGTTTGGAGGAAGGTTAACGACATTACTAGTTGGACATATTTCATCTACATTAATTATTTTCGTAGATGATATGAAATTATATTTTTTAAGCCTTATTAAAAATCGAAGCTTAAATAAATGTAATAAATTTAGAAAGTAGACCATAAAATATTAGTGCTATTAGGCGATAAATGAATATGGAAAGGAATTACTTCGCCTTTTATGATTTCGTTCCTTAAGCACAAAAAAAACATGTGAATGCACAATAAAACTTCACAATTTTTTATGGGAATGTATGAAAGATCTTGAAAATAAGTTTGTGTTTTTCATATTCCATTCTGTTATTCAGCTTTCTTTCTTAATAAGAACTGTCAATAATATACCCTGATTTTCCAGAAAAAGTAGGAAATATTTTCCGGAAAATTTACGATTCACATCCCTTGAAATATTGTTTTCTAAATACTATGCATTTTACTTCTTGAAATATTCACAAATGTTTTACAAGTCCCACGCTGGATGGCATTAACTCAAGCGAAGCATGACGAGCTTCCATGAGATGGGCAGCGCTCATCATTCCTGCTTCATCGAGCCCCAACCGCTGTTTAGTCTCTTTGGAAGATACGATTCCCTGTCGGCGTTTGTTCAAGACGCAGGAGTCGAAAGCTACTCGAAAACCCTTCGCACATCACAACTAACTACAAACTGCCTAATATTGACAAAGGAAATTGCACATCGTTTATAAATTAAAAATACCGTTATTTACGTTGAGTAAGTATTTGGTCTACAAAGATTACAGAAAATACACCCGTTCACCTGATTGGTATACCAATGTATCTCAACTCTAGAGTAAAATAAGATAAAATATGACAATAAATGAAGAATTAATGCAATCCTGGATGAACTGATTAGTCATATTTTGACATTTAATCATGCAACATTAAATCAACTACATAGTTGTAGTATAGTTTTGTATCGATTGTTCAATCAAAATTCAAATTAGTATATCAATGTCAATTTTCACAACTTTTAAAACGAAAAAGATTTTAGCAAATAAAAATAAGAAATCAAGTTAAGAAATGATAAAACGGTTGCAGAGCAATAACTTCATGTAAACTTCGTTTTAAAATACATAAATAGCAAATACATATTTTCTTAATTAAATTCTAGTAAGTTTAACGTCCACGGCAAATTTTTGAACGCATATCAACTAGGAATATCTCCATGGAAATAGGTTGTAATCACATTTTTCGATAATGCACATTTTTAAATACCACAGAGTTGAAATGGAGTCGGGATGTTCTGTCACAGATTGTGGTAAACACGACATACTTCTCATGTTCTTTGTTTTTTTGTTGTCAATTTTCTATTAAAGCAAAAGCTGATTAGTAGTTTTAATACTATTTAAAGTACTGTGTGCTGATTGCACCTTTTTTCTCGAGCAATTATCAAAGGCATTCAAGAGATTGGTTGGTTGGTTCGTTGGTTCGTTAGAGATTCCGTGAACGTCATCAGCTTATGTCATTAGTCCCGTAAGTGTAGTGCGTGTTTTTCTTGGGAGATGGCGGTGATCTTCCCCCGCTTGATGGCGAGATCCGGCGCCGACCTATCGTCGGCTAGCGGGGTTTACCCCTAACCAGGACACCCCACCAGCCGGGACAAACTCTAAGTTCCCGACCGGTCTCCAGGAATATGTGGTAGTGTAGTGTAATTAGTGCAGATGTGTGTGTGTGTGTGTGTGTGTGTGTACGGGGATAAAATAGAACAAGGAAGAGAAAGCAAAGATTGCGCGCGGTCCGTGGGGTACTGCTCCGGCATTCGCCTGGTGTTGATCGAAGAAACCACGGAAAACTACCGACCAGAGCAGCCGGTCGCTAGAATTCTCCTCCAGACAGCAACTGAATTCGACCTAGCTGACAAGCTAGTGTCGAAAATCCTGCCACCGTCGGGACTCGAACCTAGGACCTCCCGGTCAGAAGCGCTGCAGTGACATCTGTTGATGCCGCAGCGATGAAGGACGGAGGGGGTCAGTCAGTGACGGTGTGAACGAACCCAGTAATGGCGGTGCGTGTGGGGAGCTAGTGTCGAAAATCCTGCCGCCGTCAAGACTCGAGCCTAGGACCTCCCGGTCAGAGGCGCGATGACATCAGTTGATGCACTGAGTACCTTCGGTAAGAAATCGGTGTTAGTGCTCCGATTTATTAGTTTCCACAGAACATGCCTCCGTTATAAAGAATTCACCCTACAACACAAGTTTGAAAAAAAAATCATGTTTGCGAAGCGAATGGCGCACGCGACTGCGTTTTTAAAGGCCGAGCCGCCAGCGTGGGGAGAAGGGCGCTTTGTGGAGCCTCGCCGTCGCCAGGAGGCGCTCCCTGGGCTTATCGCGTCCTCTTCCGCTCCATTGTGGCGGCTGCGCGCCGCGTCCTCGCCCAGTCCTCACCAGCGCCCTCGCGTCGCTTCACACGCCGAGGAGCACCAAGAGGCAAATCAGAGACGTCTGCACGCGTGTTCTTCTCTCGCCAGAGAGTTTCTTTTCGGTTCCATTTAGCTTCCCGCCCATATATCCCTTTCTGAACCACGCGAGGTTATCGATGCGTGGCTTCAAGAGGTTCTTTTATTTTTCCTTTCGTGGAGGGGGATTGTAGACGACACAAAACACATATTTCCTTATGTGCTGCTACAGGAGCTGTTTTTTCGCGGAAGTTATGAAAGAGAGGGCCGTGAACTCCTTTGCAAACTGCGTACATAAGTAGTGAATACAATGAGTAGTTGGGTATTTTTCTGTGGCAGCATGCAATGTAAAAATTCTTATACCATCTGTGTGTGGTTGCTGGCCCGAATTATCAATCAAACAAAACTGAGTGAGAATCGCAATGACTTACATGAGACTCCGCTCCGTCCCGCGCTGTTTCTTTGAATATTGAATTCATTATATCATCTTAATTCACAAATCTAATTATTCAAATCTTTGACAAGATTTGCTCTGAAAACTAGATACTTTTCATACTTCATTACACCCGATAAAACAATTTAGCGTTAACGATGCTGTAAATATAATGTATTCAGATAACCAGCATTTAATTAAAAAAACATAAAATATAATGTAGAGTCGCCAAATACTTAAACAAATTATTCAACTATTGTAATCACTGCAGTACTCAGTAAATTATCTGTGTTTATGTAAGCCACGACTGCACATACATCTTGACATCCGATAATTTTCGACGTAATAATTTTACCCAGCTGAGAGAGCTCTTGAAAGAAAGATTAACTGTTTGGAAAGAGAGCAAATTATCTGCATTTGCATTTTATACAACACAATATTGTTGCTGATAATTATTTTCCAAAGCGTCATAATGTGCTTAATATTGCATAAAATATGTAGAATATGCCTATACCAGAGCTTCCCAATGGGGGGGGGCGCAAGACCTCCATGGAATCGATAAAATTTTGAAGGGTTTTAATGATTACGATCGAAGAGTCAATTGGAGGTTATTTGCCGAACGAATGGGAGCCTGATCAATACAATCATGATCTCATTGATTACAAAAAACAATGAATTTAATGTTTTTCTGATATAAAGCAAAAAACTATAATAATACATGACAAATTCGCTCCTGTTCTTTCGTAACCGTCCTTCATCCTTAGGAATTAGGATGTTCAGAAAACTAAAGAAATTGTATCAACGCATTCAAAGAAATCTTTCTGTATCACAAGAAAGTACTCTCCACAAAATGCACTGAAGACGTGTTTTGAACAGTTTTTAAAAACACTCAACATTTTGTAACCATTGTATCAAAACGAAGATTAGAAACTTAGGTATACCAAAGCGAAAGCTTCTTTGAGTATTGAAAATCGAGAATATGACCATAATATTGGTGTACAAAATTGTTATCTTTAAAACTTGTTTTTGTGTCATGATCATGAATGCTTAATATTGTAAAGAAAACGTAAAGGAGTTTATGAAGCTAAAAATTCTCCAAAAAAGTGTCGTTGAAATAAAAAGGTTGGGAACATTCAGTACATCAGCATACCTTCAGTATTTAATATGTATTTATGATCAAGGGTGAAATGAAAAGTGTTTTGGTCGAGTTTTGTAAAAGACTTACACAAGAGCATTAACATTTGTTCGAAGTGCACACTACTTTTTTTTTTTAAAAGAAGCCATTAACGTACTGTAATGTAGGGAGTACAAAATTCTTTTTTTTTTTTGTGAGCATTCATACTATTTATTGTGAAAACTAAAACTTTCTAATAAGAACTTTGTCAGTCTCATAACCATTGTTGATATTTTGTATTGATCAGCAAAGATCGTTAGTCGTCTTGAAGTGTTGAAGAGTTAATGGGGTATTATTACGCATCTCATCCACACATTATTTTCGAAGTTCTCCGTTTAGAAAGTTGTATCGGCCTTCTCCAGCTGACCTCACTTTAACGGACGATCAACTGTTCAAAAATGCCTTCTTTGCTAGGTGAATGGAGAAAAATTTATTTTACATTTAATACTTTATGTACTCTAAAAGTTCTTCGTTTATTTTTCAAAGAAACTATCTTGGAAAGTCTTGAATTAAGTGTTTATCTCCCGAGCTCGTATTTTAGGTATACGACACCCTTATTTCTTCTGGCATATTTCTGTGGATATTTGTACATGAGTATTTGTACATAAACAAATGAGAACCTGTAAACAATCGCTGGAATGCACAGCAAACAAAGACAATATTTTAACTGTTAGACATATTTTTTCAAGTAGGTATATGTTAAAAAATGTTTTGGTTTTATTCGAAGATTTTACTGATCCAAAGTTCAGCAACATTTTGGACCTATTCTTTGAGAAACATTTTTGAAACAAAATTTAAATACTTTGAATTCCTCTTGGGTTGATTGAGCCAACTTAATACAATGTTTAGAAAACACGCACAGTTACGAGCGAGTTTGCTTTTTATTTCGTAATCATGGCACAGATTTCTCTACCAAACAATTTCATGAGCATATATTTCCCCACTTTCTGAGCTATTTTTAATGAAATAAAAAGGACGCGTTACATAATGTTTCACATTTCCACGTTATCATGTACTACATCCCGTTTTGCTTTCAATTGATCTCATTAAAAATGCAAGACATTCAATTTTAATGACAGGTACCGTAGGAACCGCAACACATATTTTTATATTTTTATAGCAGGAAATAACTACGAGGCACATTATTCACAGCGTGCAGGGCATAACATGAATATTCAATTAAAATTGCAATAATCCAACTAACGATAGTGCTGGTTTAGAGCGACCACCAACACAGACACGGGTGTATGTGCGCGAAATAAAAAACGCTCGAAATGCGGGAACGACAGTAATGTATTTCCGTAAAAATTGTAAATGCAAAATTCTTGCATGAGTGATACACAGTTCCCATTCGCGTAACACATTTCGTATATTGGATTCAAAACGAAGCGTGAGCGCATGCACACACGAGGTTTCAAGCAATATAATCACGATTGTAACTAAGATGTAATACAGACCCTCCCAGAGATAGAATTAAGCAATAATTTAGTTATTCATTTTAATTAAAGTAGTTTTTACTTGGAGAAGGATGTAATAGTGTTCTATGATAAACTGTAGTTATTATACCATAAAACTTTTTTGAAACAAGCAAGAAGGGTTACATTGTTGTTTTCTACTAACCATCTCGAAGTACATGAAAAAAAACAACAAATGCCGTAATTTAAGTCAGAAATGTCTCCATGCCACTGCTGTCTTCCCGTTCAGGGGTTTGTATATGATATGTAATAATGATTATGTGAGTAATGAGGATGAAGACAGCAAATGGTGATATGTGAGTCACAGGAACCGACCGAGCCTTGAGAAAAGCCGCGAAAGTTCCCCTAAGTGTGTGTATTGTATCAGATAGAATAGAACTTAGAAACTTGTTACTAGCCAACAAAAGGAGAAATTTAATAACTGCATTAGGTGTGTATCAGAATTTGTTTTTCTTTTTAACATTTACGTAGCAATTTGATTTTGAACGAAGTTCATTTTTTGTTGTAACAAAAATTCTAACTAAAGCTGACAGGAGTAACCTGCTTTACCACTATTTAAATGTATAACTAAAAATGGTGTTGTTTATGGTGATAATAAATACAGATTTGTTTATGTTAGAACAAGTGTAATGGTACACAAGGTTTACATGTGTAATGGTTTATCGGTGTAACATTTTGACACATTTTCAGGTTTTGAAAGATGTTTAGTTTGTCTTCATAATAGGTGTCATTAAATATGTCTTTTTGTTGTAACATTTTTTATTTTAACGTCAAAAATTATGAAAAATGTGATGCAACGAGAAACAATATTTACGGATCAAAGAGGAGTAAGATGCCGTCTCAGTATTTGCTCATTAAATCAAGAAAAACTTGAAGAAATACCAAATCGAGATGGCTGTTAAAGTCAAGCAAAACGTTCATTTTATTTCAGGAGGATTCAACTTGTAGAAAAATTCTACAATATCTTAATATATCTTATATGGCAATTACAGCATTTCTAAATGTTTTTTTAATTGTTGCTGGGTTCATTGTTGAATGTTCGCAGACTAGGTCGGTTATATATGAACGTGACCGTGGTATTTAATACAATAGATAGCTGAGAATTTCTACTGTGAAAGATGTTACTTTAAAGTTCGTAATTCTATATTTTTCTTGAATATTTGAAATTTAATTTTGTTGAGACTAAACATTATATTGATATTGAACACACTATTTTCACAAGAAGACGCGTCATTAACATATTTAAAATACTAAATTCATTTGCGTGAATTTTAAGAATATATCATGTTCTAAATGTGAAGGAGTATGGATTGATTGATTGATTTTAACAAATAAATTTGATTAACATACTATTCAGATCCGCACCGACATACTGTCGGCTAGTGGGTTTTCCTAACCAGGACTCACCCACTAGCGGGCACGCTCTGCTGGACAAGCTCTAAACTCCCGACCGGTCTCCCGCGATATGTGAGTGTGTGGTGCATGTTACTGTAAGTGTGTGTGTAAGAGGAGAGAATAGGACAAGGAAGAGGAAGGAAAGAGTGAGTGGAAAGGGAAAAAAAGAATGAGCGAGTGGTAGCCTGAGCTGGAGAGCGGGAGGGCAGGCAAGTGGGTGAAGTGAACGACGAGTAAAAAGGTAAGCGAATGATAGGGTGAGCTGGGGACCGGGAGAGCTGCAGAGTGGCAGAGCGAGCGAAGTGATCGGGGAGCGGCCGGGGATGATGGCGGGAGGTGATGCGAATAAGACGCGGCGTGTGGGCGGTGGTTGGAGCAGCAGGAGACCGCCTACATATTAACGGAACAATTTACGCCCGGAGGCGGCACCCGAGCAGCCATGCCGTCTTCGCCCCGCTTCCCGTAAAACTTCGGCGGTCATTCACGCTCCCTTCTTTCGGCTTTGCATCAGCTGTGACCATCCGTTTGCCGAGGTCTCGGAAAACGGAGCACATCAATATTCAAGAATAAGATGAGCTGTTTGAACGCGCGCCAACGCGCATGAATACAATCCGAAAATGAAAACTACGAACTATATCCGTAAGGGAGCGTCTCGGTAGAGTATGCGACACCGAGAGTCGGGCGAAAGAAAGCTTTCTTTCTGAAGTAACAGCTGGAGAGTGAGGACCTACCGATCACGAGAAGGCGGCACAATTGAAAAAAAATAAAAACTGCTACGGACTTCAGGACTGCATCTACGATAAAAACTCTTCAAGACATTCGAGGAGGTAATTATCATATTACAAGGCATTAAAACAATTCATCAGGAAAAGGATGAAAGTATAAGTGACGCATTTAAAATCTTTGTAAGAGAGAGGAGTGAATAGCATGAAACTAACGAGGCCATTCATTTCTTTTCTTTGCAGTTTTTTATTTTTATATTTATTCTTCTTATACGATAGACTCAGTTGTCGTATTGTAGATTCTTTTAAATATGGAATTAAAAGCTAGTTACATTCTATAAAAGAATACGAAAAGAGTATCAACGGAAAACGAGACGGAGGCCACATCGTGAGTTGAACAACGGTACTGGAAAGGGGCGACCGTGCGGTTCTGCAGAGGGCGGCTTTGCTCCGACCGAGCTGCAAGGACAAGGACATCGAGCGACTGGAAGAGTCGACGCCGTAGATTTCTCTACGCCGTGAAAAGACACAGTAAGGTCGTGCCAACTTGAACAATTTGTAGATATTAGAAGGAATAATTTGTTTCGGAAAGAAAGTATTAGTACAGGTTCTTTATACCGATATTCTGTGAAAAATAGAATCAATCTTTTCTTTCAAGAAAAACTTAGCTAATTGTAAGTTGCAACTAGGAATTTAGACTGGAATGATTAGGCAAAGTTTTAAGTATTCTTTGAAATTGATTTAAATGAGAGAAAGGAAACAGTGTAGTTAATATTGAGAGTGTAGTTGTTTTCTTTTTTCAGCAGGACAAAATTTTATATATGTAAAGTGTTTTATGTTCATTTACTGTAACAGCAATTTAATTAGAATATACTTAAGTAAGTGAAAGTGATTCGACTTGAGTTTCTGTGTAAATGCATTCAATCCACAACGGCCCACATGACCCTGATCCCCGCTATTCTAATTGTATTTTTATTTTGCGCCCACCTTGAAAACCCATTCTGAGCTAGCTGGCGAGGGGTGGGTCGCAACTGCCCATAAGGGGCTCGATTATTGGATGCATTTACCAAAACTCGATGTGAAAAAAAACTGAGACCAAAATTTGGTGAACCAAAATTTCTAGTACAATTGAATCACAATTCACTAAGATTGCTGAACAGGTTACAGAGAACAAAAAAAGGTGTTGTGTAAAAGTGTGTTTTTTCTGGAGTGTTTTTCAAAAAGGGTATTATATGAAAGTGTTATCTGTTCGAGATAGTGTTTGGTATTGGTGTGTGTAATAATTTGTAAAAAGTGTATTGTGTCTGGGAAGGAGGATTGATTGATTCTAGGCAGTTAATACAGTCAAAATGGCAGATAAATATAACGCGGCTAGAATTTAACTACCGTTGAAGGATCGTCTGGGGATTCAGATAGCGATAGGGAAGTGGAGGACAAGCTCCAAGTACCATGATCGCGAAAGAAACGGTAGAAGTGAACAAGGAACGTCAGGAGAAACTAGCATGGCCTCGCGACGGAATCACAACAAACGCCAACACAAGATCCGGATGAGGAACAACGAAACCTCGACAGGCAAATTTAATGATGCAACGATTAATAGGACAATTCATGCAGCAATTAGATACGAGGTTAGGAATGCAGAATGAAAGACAGAGGAAAACATAAAGAAATTAGGGACTAACTTAGAAACTAATTTAGAGGAGAACAAGAATGCCTTAGAAACAAAATTAGAAGAAAATAATAGGAAGTTAGAAGAGAATATAAAAATGCAATTCACTGAATTAGCAGAACAGTGGAAGGTCGAATTTAAGAATGAGATTCAACAAGAATTAGGCAGGAACACGAGAAGTTAGAAGAAAATTCACGGAACTGGGCCATGAATTAGAAGAGAGATTGATCAGTACGAAAGGATTTGAAAATAGGATCGAAATGCAATCAGATCTTATAACCACCGTGTCCGACAGGCAGACTGAGATAGAACAAGGTGTAGAGAAGTTTCAAAAATAGTTACTGAACAAGTTAAGGTTCAAGCTAGTAAATTAGATAGTGGAATAAAAGCTCTTTCGAACAAGATGGGGTTCTACAACACCAAATTACAGCATGTACGAATGACGTTGTAGAATTGAAAATCAAATTGAAAATTTACCATCGAGTGGAGGAAGGTTCCGCACACGTATTTTTCTATTACCGTGTACTCCTAAATTTAGTGCAGCGGAGATGAAAATCCATGCGTATTTATGAGGCAGTGGATAATTTCTTTTCTTTAAATTATGTTCCGGACAATAAGAAAACTCACATAGTCTATCAGATGATGCAGGGTAATGCACGAATATGGGCAGATAGTTTAGAGAATTACCAAAACTATGACAGAATTTAAAGAAAAATTTTACTCAAGATACTGGAACAATGAAACTCAAATTAATTTCAAGTTAATGTAATGTATGGTACGTGCAGAAAGGTACGATGTCCATGCAAGGATATGCAGGGGGGAAGTTGGCTAGTTTCAAGTTATGTGGTCCGAGGATGCTGGATGACGAAATTGTCTGTTTGTTAACACGTCATTTTCCGTCAGCTACACAGAATTTGCTTAAGAATCTCTGCCAATGTCCACGGAAAAGTTAATAACGCAGCTGGGATTGTATGATGCGACTTTCGTGTACAATGAGAGGTTACAGAGAGCAAGGGCAAATGTTAGTGGTCCGGTAGAAAGCCAAGACAGCAGGCAGCAGCAACATTATGTAAGCAAATCAGAGAAAAGAACTTACAAATCGGAACAGCACGTAGAAGAACAGACCTATGCTAGTCAAGATAGGACGCCGTCTAAGGATAGGAATAGAAAAATTCTATTGATAGAGGAGTTTTCCAAAACAGAAATACTGAACCCAGTACATCTCGGGACATGAGACGGAAAATTAGAAAGGTTTGTTTCGACACGCCATCCCGCCGCAAACCTAATAGAAGAATCTAGGGAAGAAGAGGTGGCGATATTATCGATCAAATTAATCTCATTTGATGACGAACCGTGGAACGAAGAAGAACAAAAGCAGATCGGATCCAGGCGACAGTGTCCGAAGCTTAAGGTTAAATGTCAGGGTGTTGATACGTCAGTACTAGTGGATACAGGTTGTGCGACCTCCGTCATAGCGGAAAGTTTGTTGAATGAATTGAAAAACCAGGAGTGGAGGTACCTACATTGCCGCTCGTAAAGTCTTTTCTGATAGGTGCAAATCGGAAAAATCAAAGCCAATAACAAGACAAGTTTATTTGGATATAGAGATAGGCAGAATAAGTATCAAGTTGTGTGCCTAGTAGCGCCGGAACTTTATATCCGCTCATACTGGGGATCGATTTCATGAAACAATATGGGGTTGTTATCAACTTAGAAAAAATACCATAACGTTAAAACCGAATAATCAACAGGATCTCGAATTTGATTCGTTCATGGAATTATTGGTATGCTAATTGTTTACTGGAAGTAGAATTGATGCTGAATATTTGTTCTCATTTGCTAGGTAATTCTATTCTTTATGAATATCAGAAGAAACATTTAATTGAAGTATTACTTAGGAATCATATAGTGTTTGCAAAAACAAGAATCCAGTAAAAGATTTTCAATTCGAAATAGAACTAACAGATAAAACGCCATTCACGGGTTACCAATATGTCATTCCAGAAAAACATAAGGAGGAGGTGGATAAGCTCATTGCTACAATGGTTAAAGATGATATTATCATGAAGTCCAAAACCTCTTATCTAAGTCCGATAGTGCTCGTAGAAAAGAGTAATGGGAAGATAAGGTTGTGTTTAGATGCAAGACGATTGAATCAGTTACCCTACCGTACAGAGACAGACCGTTGCGTGTAGAGGATTTAACTAATCAATTATCCGGCATCAAGTGGTTGAGTTCAACTGACTTCACTGCATCGTATTGGCAAATAGCGATAGCACCTGAATGTAGACAATATACAGGATTTATTCACGGGAATTGCGTATGTTTTCAAAAGAATGCCATTTGGACTCAAGAAATGCATCTGCTCTTGTGCAATGTTTAGACAATATCATTGACAGAGATGTCTAGCGATGCTTTATCTATATTGATGACGTGCTCGTGTATTCGAAGACATTTGAAGAACACATGAACAAGCTAGATATTTTGCTGAAACGTCTCATTGAAAATAATTTACAGTTGAATTTGGAAAAGTAATTTTGCACTAAACAAGTTAAATTCCTGGGGTATGATTTGACAGTCAACGAGTCAAGATGAACTTGGAGAAAATGCAAGAAATAGATAAGACTGCACCGCCTAAAACACGAAACGACTCAAAAGTTTATTAGTTTGCGTGAACTATTACTCAAGGTTTATTCCGAATTTCGCCATACACACTGCAATATTTCTTCCGTTGTTGCTCAAGCACACTAGATGGAAGTGTAGAATAAATGTCAAGAGAAAGGATAAAAGAGTAAAGACGAAAGAAGAAGGAGAAGAAGAAAGAAGAAGAAGGAGAAGGAAGAAACAAGATAGCTCGACATTCCAGAATCAAGACAGAAGAAAGGAAGAGCATCAAGTTTGGATAAAAGAATTTTTCGGCATATGAAATCAAATTGCAAAATTTTTTTCGAAAGAAGGGTTATGTGACCATCCGTTTGCCGAGGTCTCGAAACGGAGCACATCAATATTCAAGAATAAGATGAGCTGTTTGAACGCGCGCCAACGCGCATGAATACAATCCGAAAATGAAAACTACGAACTATATCCGTAAGGAGCGTCTCGGTAGAGTATGCGACACTGAGAGTCGGGAGAAGAAAGCTTTCTTTCTGAAGTAACAGCTGGAGAGTGAGGACCTACCGATCACGAGAAGGCGGCACTCGTACTGCTACGGACTTCAGGACTGCATCTACGATAAAAACTCTTCAAGACATTCGAGGAGGTAATTATCATATTACAAGGCATTAAAACAATTCATCAGGAAAAGGATGAAAGTATAAGTGACGCATTTAAAATCTTTGTAAGAGAGAGGAGTGAATAGCATGAAACTAACGAGGCCATTCATTTCTTTTCTTTGCAGTTTTTTATTTTTATATTTATTCTTCTTATACGATAGACTCGGTTGTCGTATTGTAGATTCTTTTAAATATGGAATTAAAAGCTAGTTACATTCTATAAAAGAATACGAAAAGAGTATCAACGGAAAACGAGACGGAGGCCACATCGTGAGTTGAACAACGGTACTGGAAAGGGCGACCGTGCGGTTCTGCAGAGGGGCGGCTTTGCTCCCGACCGAGCTGCAAGGACAAGGACATCGAGCGACTGGGAAAAGTCGACGCCGTAGATTTCTACGCCTGAAAAGACACAGTAAGGTCGTGCCAACTTGAACAATTTGTAGATATTAGAAGAATAATTTGTTTCGGAAAGAAAGTATTAGTACAGGTTCTTTATACCGATATTCTGTGAAAAATAGAATCAATCTTTTTTCAAGAAAACTTAGCTAATTGTAAAGTTGCAACTAGGAATTTACGACTGGAATGATTAGGCAAAGTTTTAAGTATTCTTTGAAATTGATTTAAATGAGAGAAAGGAAACAGTGTAGTTAATTATTGAGAGTGTAAGTTGTTTTCTTTTTTTTCAGCAGGACAAAATTCTTATATATGTAAAGTGTTTTATGTTCATTTACTGTAACAGCAATTTAATTAGAATATACTTAAGTAAGTGGAAAGTGATTCGACTTGAGTTTCTGTGTAAATGCATTCAATCCACAACGGCCCACATGACCCTGATCCCCGCTATTCTAATTGTATTTTTTTATTTTGCGCCCACCTTGAAAACCCATTCTGAGCTAGCCGGCGGAGGGGTGGGTCGCACAGCATCTATATTTAGTTATATACGGGGTCTGTTACCAAATGATACCTCCATGTTACCGGTGCACAAAAACAGTCACGCATATTAAAATACGTCAATTTTTGCAGGATAACTATATTATCTTGAGCGACGTCGTTTATTTTGCGGACAAACACAGTGATTTATTATACATGTAGGATGTCTTTTTATTCGTGACAGGTCTAGTATAAATAGTTTTTTTAATTTATCTCTTCGCGCAATGAAAATTACGATTTTGAGCCGAGTCACCTTTTTTCTACGCTGTTATTAAGAATATGGAGATTAAGAAGATTAGAAACAGGGGTTCAGATAATGAGACTAATTTGTAGGTAAGCCACAAACAAATGGGCACTACTGAAATTTAACCAGCCTTCTAGCCGCTAAGAGAGCTTGCCTGTACACACACACACACCCACACAACTACAAATACGTTTACACACAAAATACTCGTAATAAAATGTACACATTCAATTGCTTTTGACTGAATATTACGCCAGATATTATACAACAAATATTCCTCTTGAATGTGAAGTTCACTCTTATTTGTCTTTACACTGCATTCCCTGCGTATTTAAGAATAATTGCTTCTCAATCAAGATCTAATACCTTCCAACTCCTTATCACTAACTAAAGCGTTTTTATCACGAACAAATTTGAAAAACAACTGTAAGAGCCTAAGTCACCCCCACGTAGTTTTGATATATTTTGGAAAATAAATTTTCGTTGAAGGGCGGGATACTTTCGCTTGCAGACCGTAATAATGAATCATTCCAGTTCTAGACGATTTATTTTAGCATAGCTTTCAACGCACTCACTTCGTTGTGCAGGTACAGGAGGTTAAAACCTTGACCTTTTTCATTTAAACAGTTTCTCAGACACATCAACTCACTTCAGATAATGTACCTCAACATTACAATCCCACCAACCCTAGTAGTATTATTCTTTTCCCCATTTCCGCTCACCAACACTGCCATCACACCACCTCATCGTCACCATCTTTCCGCAACCACCATCATTCGCCACATACCAAATTCACCATCACCACTAATCCCACCGTCATACCGTCACTCGACACACCACCAATACCATCATTTTCACTCAACGCTTGACCGGGAGGTCCTAGGTTCGAGTCCTGACGGCGGCAGGATTTCGACCCTAGCTTTTCAGCTAGGTCGAATTCTAATCGTTGCCGAGGAGAATTCTATGACGGCGGCTGCTTGATCGGAGTTTTCCCTGGTTTCTCCGATCAACACCAGCGAATGCCGGGGCAGTACCTAATAAACGGGCCACGGACCGCGCGATCTTTCCTTCCTCTTCCTTGTCGTATCCTCTCCCCCTTACACACGCACTTACACTAATATGCACTACACTACCACATATTCCGGGAGACCGGTCGCGAGCTCAGAGCTTATCCCGGCTGTGGCGGTGCCCCACTGGTGGGAGAGTCCTGGTTAGGGGGAAACCCCACTAACCGACAGTAGGTCGGCGCCGGATCTCGCCATCCAGCGGGGCACCTCCCGAGAAAAAACATGCACTACATTAACGGGAGTAATGACCAAAGCAGTTGACGCGCCCGGAAACACGAGAAAACCAAACCAAACCAAACCAAACCAAACCAAACCAAACCACTCAACACTCTACGAAAGTACTTTCGGCAGCGTCACCACATGATCACCAAATCCGCCACAAGCATCATTCCATTCCGTGTTTGCGAATCCAATTCGTAACCCGGCAGTAAAACGCAGTAAACCCGCTCTAACACCCGCAAAGTGGCTATCGCGTGCAGAGCGCTCTAGCGGGAGCTCGGCGCAGCTGGGAACGGAGCGGCTGCTCGCGTCGCAAAGCGGTGCGCAGCGAACGGCGCAACGCTACGCATTGCAGATGCGCCAATGAGCGCCCAGCGCCGCGCATAAATGAATTATTTCACTTTCAAATGTTGGCAACCTTTGACTAAAAGCCGCCGACGAGCCGCGACGCACCCACCCGCACGCGCGCGCACAGGTTTTATTTCCGGAATGTTGGCCAACGTATGTCCGAAGCTCATTTACGCATGCGGAATGCTAATTCATCGAAGGGTCACAGAGCTGCCAACACGAAGGCAGCGTGAGCTCTTCTCCTCGCCTACGTGGTGCGAAACCAGTGAGTCTGCAATAGCTCCTTTTCCCGTAGTTTTAATGGTCTCTAAAGAAAATATTTCTGTTTTAATGGGACAACTTTAAGTTATTTAAATTGGCTGTGCCTCGTGAGGGTGGCAAAGGTTGCAGGCTAACTTCGAGGCTCGTAGCTTCGACCTGACACGTACCCATGTTTTTGATTGATTCATTGATTTTTTCGTGTTTCCGCGCGCGTCAACTGCTTCGGTCATTAGACCCGTTAGTGTAGTGCATGTTTTTTCACGGGAGATGGCGGTGATCTTCCCCCGCTGGATGGCGAGATCCGGCGCCGACCTACCGTCGACTAGTGGGGTTTCCCCCTAACCAGGACTCTCCCACCAGCGGGGCACCGCCCCAGCCGGGACGGCTCTAAGCTTCCGACCGGTCTCCCGGAATATGTGGTAGTGCACGTTAGTGTAAGTGTGTGTGTAAGGGGAGAGGATAGGACAAGGAAGAGGAAGGACTGATCGCGCGCGGTCCGTGGCCCGTTTGGTATGGTACTGCTCCGGGATTCGCCTGGTGTTGATCGGAGAAACCACGGAAAACTACCGATCAGAGCAGCTGGCCGCTAGAATTCTCCTCCAGACAGCGACTGAATTAGATCTAGCTGAAAAGCTAGTGTCGAAAATCTTTTCGCCGTCAGGACTCGAAACTAGGACCTCCCGGTCAGAGGCGCTGCAGTGACATCAGTTGATGCACTGAGCTACCGCTACCGCAATCGATGTTGCAAGGTTAACTACTGCATCGGAAATAATTTCGGCCTTCATTTTATCACTCTTTACAAGGGAATCTTTCAAACACTTGCAACAGCTCGGAAACTTGCCGATTATATTTTTATATGTTTCACTACGGTTAGAGTTTTAATGGTATATTTGTATTAATTCCTATAGTTCATACAGAGCAAGGAAGGTGAATACACGGGTATGTTAGGTAATTTATGGTACTATGTTACCCCATTCAAGAGGTTTCAAAACCATTCCAAATCATTCAATTGTTATTTAAAATTAGGGATTATATTTTGAAGTGCTAAATATTATAAAAATATTTTGTATTATGCGCTTAAAAATAAAAAATAGAGGAATACAACAAAAATATGTATTTATTATCTTTATAAAAACCTGTTACCATGATCCACGAAAGTCTCGAAGTAAAACGTAATATCATCTTTCTACGTGATTACACATTTGGTCTGTGCAATGAGAGGAAGTTTCGGAACTACTCGTGTTATGAGTGTATGTTATCGAAAGGTAAAAATAAGCAACATTTCACAATAATTTTTTGATTGTGGAAAATTCCTTATTTTTTACCTATCCAAATGGAGTTCCACAAGGGTTCTGCGGTAACTACAGAGTACACGTTATTATTCTGAGTGTCGTTTCCTCAGTAGTGTTAGAAGTGCCTCTAGACCGTTTTGCAGGTCGTGAACCAAACTCACAGCATTCCAAACTGGCACATCTCTCATCTTATATCTAAAAGCTGCAAAGTATTGAACCTAAATATATTCAATATATTGATTTAATTATATAAAATGTAGCTAAATACGTAATAATATTTGCTTTGACAGAAGTATTTATGCTATTTAATGAAAATATTTATTCTTAGATGTTAAACAATTTCGTATACATAATCTGAGTGGTAGCTTTAATTTCTACTAAAATTTCAACGCTTGGGACTAAGGGAGGAAATACGTACTTTCCCTGTTTCCAATAATTGATTATTCGTTTGCAGTTATTTCTTCTGTATGAAAAATTTAATTTTCGTAGTGAAAGATTTTGAGAGCAAATTTTCATGCAACGAAATAGCTCTCTTCAGCACAACATTAGGAGAGATCACTCTATACTCTTTCTTAGTAGGAAGGAAAAAACTTCTGGAGTAAACATTAAAATGTAGTTTGAGTTTCAGTTCGTTTCTTCCTTCGAAGAGTGAGTATGAATTATCTAAAACAGACTTTGACAATAACAGGAGATATAAAAAATATAGTAGCAGAATAAGTAAGCTCACCTTCCGCGTCCAGGTGATGGTAGGAACGGGGTTCCCCGAGGCGCGGCACTCCAGCGTCACCGTCGCCCCCTTCTTCACGTCCAGCTCCCCGTTCGACGTCACCTGGTGGATGCGCGGCGGCACTGCGCACACGGACACACTACCCTCACTGCCACCACCACCACTCCGAGCATTACATAACAAATACATTACCCTCACTGCCACCACCACCACTCGAGCATTACACAGCAAATACACATTACCCTCTCATACCATCATCAACACACATATTACATTTCAAATACACTTTGCTCTCTCTGACACACACACACACACTCGAGCGTCGCCGTCGCCCCCTTCTTCACGTCCAGCTCCCCGTTCGACGTCACCTGGTGGATGCGCGGCGGCACTGCGCACACGGACACACATTACCCTCACTGCCACCACCACCACTCGGCATTACAAAAAAAAATACACATTCCCCTCACTGCCACCACCCCTCGGCATTACACAGCAAATCACATTACCCCCCTTACCATCATCAACACACATATTACATTTCAAATCCACTTTGATCTCTCTGACACACACACACACACACACCTCAAGCGTCGCCGTCGCCCCCCTTCTTCCCGCCCAGCCCCCCGTTCGACGTCACCTGGTGGATGCGCGCAGCCTGCGCACACGGACAAAATTACCCTCACTGCCACCGCCACCACTCGGCTTTTACACAATACACATTACCCTCCTGCCACCACCACTCGAGGCATTACTCACAAATACTTACCCTCTATCCATCACCATAAAACCCTACATTTCAAATACACTTTGCCCTCTCTACCACACACACACTCACACACACAAACACACACACACACACAGCCCTCTCTGCCGCCACCCACACCCACACATCCCACACTTATTGTCCACTCTGATACAAGAGGCGTACAAAAACACAAGCAAATGCAATTCCCTCTCTGATAAACAAGCTTTAACTAAGACTCACAAATGTACAAATACAAATGGCTGTGTTTCCACAAAAAAATAAAGTTATAGTATTTACAATGCTAACACAGTTTATTTAAGAAAATATACATAATCAATACATAAGAGGTAGCGTATCAACTTATTCAATATCTCTAGCTCCTTCCAAGTCATCAAATGACACAATAAAATTAAATGACATCTCAATTACTTATGCTATAAGATAATATTTATAAACCATTGGTGTATATAAGAGCACAACCATAGCACCTGCTTGTAAGAGAAAAACCATAATTGATAATTTACTTAACTTATAATCTATTGGTACTGCGCCTAGAAGAACCCATTGATATAGTGTAAATGATATCATCATCATTTTACCCGGAATTGCAAACGCAAATTTTACATTTTTACAGCCCACATACGAACTAAACGCTAATCTGTTTCTGTAGATGGAAGAATTGGAATGCTATTACAATTCGAGCTTTTCGAAAGTAAGAATATGAGATACCTTGGTCCAAAATTGAGATACTAATATTCACAAATAGCAGGAGGCTTGTTGTAGTGGATGTGATGCCTGTTAGGTCATGTGTTAATGTCTGAAGACCTTCAATTGTGATAATTTCCACTACATTTGAATGTGGTATTAAAATAAATGTTACAGTATCTATAACTGTATCTAACAAAACATTCACATTTACTCTATGTACTAAATTATATAATTTATTGTGGCCATATTTTTTTAATATGATTTATCCCGAAAATGACAGTAAAATTATATATTCCTGAGAAAGAAATACAGTTTACGAACGTTTCAAATGCAATTATCATGGAGATCTTATTGTAATATTTCGAAATACATAGGCAATGATGCCCATATATGTTAAAGGATTAATTTTGAAACATGATCTAGAGCATTCGAATTATTTTATCTTCATTTGACTGCTCCCCGCCTTCCTACAAACAAGTTTTTGTTATAAGCTATACTGAATTTCATAAAATACTTCTTTCTTTGAACTGGTTTACAGTTCTCTTCTTTCAAAATAATCGCATTTCAATTAGGCAATTAATTTCTTTGAATATTCAAGATAAGTCTAATTAAACTTTTTTCTGTGCCATATCACAAACATATCAGATTTCTCAATTTCCGTTTCAATTGTGAATGAAAGTCAATACTGGAGTTATTTGAACGCGAATAGCATTACATAAGCACAGCGAGTCAAAGAAGCTATTGAGAAAAATAGTAATTACATGTCGTATGCACCGTTTGGGGAAATATACGTTAATAAATCGTTTTCGGGAAACTAAACAATGTATTTTACTATGAAACATAGTTGTAGTAATTATAAAGTTTGTACTCATTGAAGAAAACCTGAAAGTCATACATTTTTTGCAACAAAAATGACTTTAATACAAAGGTTTGGAACCAGCAAATTGTAGATACACGCACACACGCACACAGCACACACACACACACCACACACGCACACACCACACACACGCACACACACACGCACACACACGCACACACACGCACACACACACGCACACACGACACACGCACAACGCACACACGCACAACGCACACACGCACACGCACACACACACACACACGCACACACACACACACAAATTAAATTAATACACATACGAACTACAGCATTGGTAGCTAGTACGTTACCTAATTCACAAATAGAGAGTTTATAAGCGTTGCGCGAGTTCCGGGCCAGCAATTTAACACTTTAAAATATGACACCTTGTAAATTCAACTGAAAATATGGATAAATTATCTTGACAAAAGAAAATATATAGAAAAGTATAGAACAATCGCCAATAGAAGAGGAACAAAACTGAAGTAGGAGGAATAAGAGCAAATGGCAAGTTAAGAATAGTTTTGTTGATACACTGAACATTACATTGCTAACATCAATGTTACTTGGCTCAAGCGAAGGACTACTTCAAAACAATCTTAAGGACAAGGATAATGATAACAGAGCTGGGCGATGAAGAAGCACACTGAAGATAAGTAGGTGAAAGTAGCTTCCTTTATGTTTCTCTCACGGAAAAGGAACAAGAAGAATTATCTAAATCAACTTTTCAACTTTAAAGAGTCTGCGTAATTACTCTATGTAACGCTGCCCTTCTCTTCAGAGGCAAAGGCGGGCGCAGCGCGGGGGGCAGGGGCGGAGCGGCGCGCGGGCGGCGCGGGCGGCGCGGGGCGGCAGGGCGGGCGGGCGGCGCGGGGCGGCGCGGGGCGGCGCGGGCGGGGCGGCGGGGCGCGCGGGGCGGCGCGGGGCGGCGCGGGGGCGGCGCGGGGCGGCGCGGGCGGCGGGGCGGCGCGGGCGGCGCGGGCGGCGCGGGCGGCGCGGGGCGGCGCGGGGCGGCGCGGGGCGGCGCGGGCGGCGCGGGGCGGCGCGGGGCGGCGCGGGCGGCGCGGGGCGGCGCGGGGCGGCGCGGGGCGGCGCGGGGCGGCGCGGGGCGGCGCGGGGCGGCGCGGGGCGGCGCGGGGCGGCGGGGGCGGCGCGGGGCGGCGCGGGGCGGCGCGGGGCGGCGGGCGGCGCGGGGCGGCGCGGGGGCGGCGCGGGGGCGGCGCGGGGGCGGCGCGGGGCGGCGCGGGGCGGCGCGGGCGGCGGCGGGGGCGGCGCGGGGCGGCGCGGGGCGGCGCGGGGCGGCGCGGGGCGCGGGGGCGGCGCGGGGCGGCGCGGGGCGGCGCGGGGGCGCGGGGCGGCGCGGGGCGGCGCGGGGCGGCGCGGGCGGGGCGGCGCGGGGCGGCGCGGGCGGCGCGGGCGGCGCGGGGCGGCGCGGGGGCGGCGCGGGGCGGCGCGGGGCGGCGCGGGGCGGCGCGGGGGCGGCGCGGGGGCGCGGGGGCGGCGCGGGGGCGGCGCGGGGCGGCGCGGGGGGCGGCGCGGGGGCGGCGCGGGGGCGGCGTTGCAAGCCGCATTCCCACGTCCCCAGGAGACGGATGGAGGCCCAAATTGCCGGCGCCGCGCCGCCCGCGGGCCCAATAATGACGTCACGCCGTCGGATGACAAACGACGGCGGCGGCGCGTCCTTCCGCACTTTCGTCCGTCTGTTTGTTTGCGGCGCGGCGCCCTCTGCTGAAGAGGCCGTGAAGAGTCTTCGCTCTCGGACTTCACTCTCTCACTTCGCTCACTCGCTCGGGTTAGGAATGGGTGAAGAAAAACCAGAACCAATTTGAAATCGAAACGTGATCTCGAATGCTTATTAAATAACACCAGGGGGTGCCCTTGTGCATCGTATCCGATCTCAACCAATGAGCTTCAGACACCAGTTTGCTTCACAATATTTGCGGGAATTTTAAATGCAGACAGATACCAAAATTAACATCTCGTTACACGACATTGAAACAGATTTATGAAGTATATCGTTTAAATATTGTATCTTGCACACCTTCATCGTGTTATTTTTGGTTGATTACGATTGAAAATTGTCAGTTTGAAACCACTTTCAAAATGTTCGTCAACACTTCTCGCCCTCCATGCAACATGGCGATCAGCGTCTGATCTGACTCTTCAACAAAGTGCCCGTGCTGTGGCCACGTGGTTCTAACGCAAACTGGTGAAGCGCAGAACCAGCTAAATCGGTGCACCGTAGGAACCCACCCATGCATTTTCACCATGAATAAAACGAGTGCTCCTCATAAGAAAGAGTTGGCAGAAAAATCTAAGCTGCTGTTCGCCAATGAATATCTACAAAAGTATTGATAACTTAAGTTTTGAAATTTCTGTGATCCCCAAAAGTGTTCTGTTGATGAGACAAGAAATAGACTGTTCGTATTGCACTACCCATCAAAGAATTGCAGTGTTATTCAACAGAAATCCAATAACATTGTTTCCATATATATCTCATAAATCATGTCAAAATAACAAACTGATTGAATTAGAACATGCCATGAAATGTTTCTTTTATTTTATCTCCATGATTTGTATCATACAACGCAAGACAAAATGCAGTACTAAATTACCTAAAGTCAATAATTAACTCATTTTAACGGCTTTAATTAATCGGTTCAGAGCTTCGCCAGCGGGTCACTCAGAGGCACCTGTCAACAAAATGAGAGACGCCGCTTTAATGTGGCGCCGTGAGCGTGCCCGAAATTCAATATTGTCAGCAAGGAGGGCCTACGTTCTCACCATCTATTACCCTTGTAACTCCACTGGTAAAATGAGAAAATAATCTTCGAGATTTGCGATGTCGACCCATTAATTGCGACATCATGATACCAATCGTGAAAATCGAACCTTACATTTTTTAGATATATTTCTGACTTATTCATTTGCGCTTTCAAAATGCTCGTGGGAGCAATGTAGTCCTGCTCTTTGGCTACCGCCTTCTATGTAGATCAGCGTGTAATATATTTGCCATAAGAAGCCTATAAGAAGCAGTAGTTCATAGCATAATAACAAACTATGAATTAACGTAGTGAAAAATCCGTGTACAGAGCAATATAAACAATAATAATATATTTCTGTTCCTAAATACATCTAGATCGTTAATTTAATCATAAATCTATTGTATATAAAATGTCATATTATTTACAATAAATTTGCTACTATATCGAATTGGAGAGCTATTCAACTTTAATTTTGATGTATCCATGATTCCAGCTCGCGAAACTTACAACCTTTTTTGCTAGGTACAAAGGATATGGAATACATTATGGTGTACCACCCTTCGGAAACTTTTAAAATAATACTACAACGTAATTTGCTCTTATTCCAGTTGCATCCCATTCTGCATATGAGCATGAGATGAGATGCAGAATGCGGAGATCTGACGTAAACATTATTAGTTTCTTGTTCTACCGTCGGTAAAATGGAAATGAATAGGTAACAATCATTTGTTTAACATACACCCTTTTCAAAACCTTACGCATTTCCCCTCCAGATCTCACCGAGCTAGACTAAACGCATCCGTGAAAAGAAGCGGGGGTGCTCCCAACAATGCGATTGGCCGATCATTGTTCTGGGGCCGGTGGATGAGCGCTGAGTCCGCGGGGGATCGTGCACAATCTGGCCGCGGGCGCGGCCGTCCGGCTTCGACTCCCGCCGGGATTAAAAGCCCGGTCGGCGGCGGGCGCGCCCCGCTCTAAGCGCCTTAGCGCTTCCCGAAGGCAAGATTAGCATTTCCCTGCTTGTTACTGTGCGCCGCGCTCCCGGCCCCGCCCCGCCCCGCCCCGCCCCGCCCAGCACCCCCCCCCCCGCCCAGCCCCGCCCAGCCCGCCCAGCCCCGCCAGCCCGCCCAGCCCCGCCCAGCCCAGCCCCGCCCAGCCCAGCCCCGCCCAGCCCGCCCAGCCCAGCCCAGCGCATCCCCACCCAGCCCAGCCCCGCCCAGCCCATCCGCCAGCCCAGCCCAGCCCATCCACGCCCAGCCCATCCCCGCCCATCCCGCCCAGTCCATCCCCGCCCAGCCCATCCCGCCCAGCCCCACCCATCCCCGCCCAGCCCCCCATCCCCGCCCAGCCCCGCCCCGACAAGCCCCGCCCCGACAAGCCCCGCCCAGCCCCGCCAACCCCCGCCCATCCCCGCCCCGCTCCGCCCCACTGCGCCCCGCCCCGCTGCGCCCCTCCCCGCTGCGCCCCGCCTCGTCCCGCTCCCTCTGGCGAGGCAGCCTCCTGTATTAATATTGACCAACAAGTGACTATTAAAGCGGAGCAGGTATAAAAAGGAGGCGCGCGCTTCTATTCCGAAAGCCTGAGGCGGATCATCTCGCAATTGCCTCCCGGTCTGGCGCAATCAATGCTGGGAAGAATGATAATTGCCCACTTGCCACATGTAGCTACATATATAGATGTTCTATTTAAAACCCGGTGGGGCTCTAATAAGAGCAACATTTCTCTTGAAAATATTACATTTCAAGTGGAAAGTTCCATTTCAGTACTGCGGTATTTTAGTTTTCGCACATTATACATAACATGCTATAAAGTATGCAGAGTTCATCACTTTGTAAATTAAACTATTCACCAAGTTGAAGTGTCAATTTTACATAATTACTTTTCTAATATAGTTTAATGTTGAGACATGTTCGAGCTTCACAGAAATACCACTCCACACGGGACATTCTCGAAACTCCTGACATAAGTAGTAGTGTATGCGAGTATATGGCGTGTGTGTGTGTGCGTGTGTGTGCGTGAAAGACGGGTAGAGAAGTCAACGATGAAGGACAAAGGATTGCGCGCAGTCTGTTGTCCGTTTGTTAGAGTACTCTTCCGGCATTCCCCTGATTGGTACTGATCGGAGAACCCTCGGAAAACAACTGGTCAGAACAGTTGACAGCTAGATGTCTCCTCCAGACAACGGCTGAAATCGACCAACTCGCCAGATAGCGTCAAATAGTTTTTTTTTATTTATTTGACATTGATGGTGAATACATAGCTCAGTTGAATGAGCTCTACATATGCTTGATGGCTTAATACTAACTTAAATTAAAACTTAAAATTATACAAGGGTTGAGTTTACCCACGGGGCTCCTCTAGTCGGAATCTAGATCAGAGAATTTTTTGAGAAAAATGTGGAATGGAAACTTATTTTGTATTCGGGTTCTATGTGATGGGTTTTTGCCGAGTCTGTGAACTGATAATGAAGGGATTTGGGATATGTTTGAGAAGAAGTTGGTGGCTAGATATGTGATGTGATGGACTCTAATCTTTAGGTCTAATTCATTATGTAACTATTTAATTAGACTGTTGGTGATATAGATACCTTATTAATTCAAAGTAAATAAACTGAGGTTGTCAGGTATCAAATCTATATTTCTTCTTAAGATCTTTTCGATCGCGTAGCGATCATCGTCAGAACTTGTAGCTGCTGGGCGAAAACGAAGTTCTGCTTAAGAAGAAATATAGATTTGATACCAGACAATCTCAGTTTATTTACTTTCATTATGTAACTGTTGGTGACATACCAGGAAGCGTTTGAGATAATTCTGAGGAATTGGTTTTGTATAATTTGTAATTTCCTTTGGTTGGTTTTTGTTGCATTTAACCAGATTGGGCAGGCGTATAGTAGCAAGGGTCTCATTATTGTTTTAAATATTAATAAGGCTGAATTATATGATAATGGGTTGGATCTGTGTATTAATGGCTTTAGTTGTATTAATTTGATTTTGGCTTGAATGATTTTGGCATCTATATGCTACTTCCAATTGAGTTTTGTGTCCACGTTCAGTCCTAAGTATTTTATTGGTGTATTAAGAGGGAGCCAGTTGATGTGTGTATTGTTTAGCATGAGTGGTCGCGGGGGTGAGTGTGGGCGGAGTGTGAAGATCTTGGCGGCCGTTTTGGTTGGGTTGAGTTGGATTTTATATATTGAAGCCCAGCTGTCTATTAGGTTAAGGTACAATTGAACTTCGTTGCTGCAATCAGTAAGACCGGAGTTATAGAAGGCTGTATCATCAGCGAATAGTGCAACGTGGATGTCGTTAAGTTTGGGAATGTCTGCAACATATAAATTAAATAAAGTAGGTGATAGAGGTGATCCTTGTGGTACTCCTGCTAAAATGGGTCTTGGGTTGGAATGGTGGTTGTTTACATTTACGGAACATTAAATTCTGTTACTGATGAAACTTTAAATGATGGACTACGTCAAATAGGTACCGCAGGACCTCCCGGTCAGAGGCACTGCAGTAGCAACAGTTGCATCCCCAAACCAACTGAGACGGAGACGAAGAAAGTTGGAGCGCCAGGCGAAGGCATCCGAAGCCATACCCTGGGGCGCCCCTGCGCTGCCCTCTAGCGGCAAACGCTCCGCGCCGTCGAGTGTCACAGGCTGATAAGCCCCCCCTCTCCGCCCTCCGTACAGGGGTAATGAGCTCTTTTCGCGCTCAGATACAATTTTCGCTTTCTGTTTATTATGAAAGGGGCGGCGGGCGACGGGCAGTGTCGGGCGCAGATAAAACTCAATTAGCCGAGCTCTTAATTAACTCCGTCTCCAGACGGTGGCGCCCCGCGCGGAGCTATCGCGCACCACCCCTCGCCTACTCGCCCTTTCACCCTTTCGCCCTTCGGCGGAGCCCTTTGCCCTCTTTCGGGTGCCAGGCCGGCCGTTTAGCCGACTGCCCCAAGAGTCGTCCTCTTGAAACTCGAGCGAGTTGGGGTCGACATGGCAGCATTACGTCTCAAACCAGCGAAGAAAAAGTACCGACATAGGGGTTGGAGGAATTTCTACATCTCCTTCGCTCACACTACAGATAGATGGCCAAAGCTATTTTGAAAGTAGAAGGACATACTATTTGGTTGGATATGTAGGAGTTTTGGAGTCGGTAGGACTCTTTTTATTGTTACTGAGGTAAATAATTTGTAATTTGTAAGTTTTCATTCACACGTCGATGCCGCGAGCTCTCTGAAATTAACCAAATGTCAGGGATGGATTGAATAATCTTTACTCCCTATATCACCTGATTTGTAGAGCTCCGAGTCCTGAGCAGAAAGTTTTATAGAGAACTTTCTCACTGCTGATTTGCAGGATTTAACTTGTGCGTTTCTGAAGTCTCCAGAGTATAAAACCTGAACAGCTTGACCAGGAACTTGAGATCAATAATTACTTAATATTGTATTCAATAACTGTTGCAAGAAAAGACTTCGTCGCAATATTCAAAAATATATTGACAATAAATATTTGACCTACAAAATTCCACTGGGAGAACTGCACAGAATTCGGAAAACCATTTAGTTCAGGCACGTCAAACCGCGCCTGCAAGAGCTACTTGCTCGCCTGGGGAGCCCGGCGCTTCTGCGGACACGGGCAACTTCACCTGACCCCTGTCTCATTTCAAGCATTTTTGCTTAGGGGCAGAAATACGTTACACTAGCGAATTCTTTCTTTGTTTTTGTCGTGTATTGTGTAATAAATCTTCCACCTGTTTATTGAATTCAGCAAAAATGTAAAATAAATTAAAAATCTCTGTAAGTTAACAATTCTCGCTTACGGACGGACAGCACAAACAAAAATATTTATAAAAATACTCCGCGAATGCTCCTCCGAAAATACCTCGCGAATCACTAACAACCAAACAACCTACAAGTTAAACAGCCACAATTTTGGAATTATGGAATGTGTTTAAGTTGTTTCCCTGAGTATAATCTGTAATATAAACTTGCTTAAATTTGATACGTAGATAAGTTGTGTTTCATGCTAATTTTTCGATTTCTTATTACTTTCCTACACTCTTACCTACTTATGTGTGTAAACGTCTGCTACTACTCGGACCAACATTTTCGGCGGCGAAACGCGGGAATGAATTATTTCGGCGCAGCCACACGGGCCGTGCGCGGAGATTCGCGTTGCGCGGGTGGTGCAGTTCCGGCGGAAGCGCGGATATTGATGCGTCTATAAAAGCGCGCTGCCGGAAGAGGAACCGGCGGCGGCGTTGGCGGCGGAAGCGTCAGCCTTCCGCGGCCCAGCCACTGCCCCCTTCGACACCCCCACAAGCCCACAGCGCCACCCGCACTCGGGGGGGGGGGGGGGAGTGCGCAGCCGGACCGGGGCGCGCAACTCTCAAGTCAACACGCCACGGGGCTACTTTATCCGGCGGAAGTTGGCGCGGTGCACTTCGTGGAATTGCGCGTCCGCTTTCGCGAAATGACCCCGAGATGATAACTCCGCGGAAACGCGGCCGCGGTGGCGGCGGCTGCGGCAACGGAGGTAGAGATGGAGGCAGGGAGGATGCGGAGCCCCAGGTGAAGAGGCGGTGCAGCGGTCGGGAGGGGGAGGGCGGTGTGTTGTGGGAATGGGGGGGGGGGGGGGGGTTCCGGAAGCTGGGGGGGGGGGGTTTTGAACCGCGGGACGCCATCAGCTGAAAGTTGCTGGGCTTAATGCCCTCGCATACTTTTTCATTAAGTGTTACAGTAGACTACTTCGTTTTGTCACACAACTTGCAAGCATCACATTCATTCTGGTACAAAATTACACAGAAGTACACAGTTGTCTACAGAACTGTTGGAAAATGTGTTATTCCCTTAAGAGTCGGGTACTCCAGGACTAAATCAACACATAATTTTGCGATACTTCATTTCATTACATCAACGTGTTTTTAGAATTTCGTAATTTAATTCACTTCAATTACATCATATTATAACGTCATATTAAAGAAAAAAAGAGTACCTGCGATCATTTGTTTTCTAGATAACTTGTTACTGATTTCTCGTTCAATAGGTACTGTCAGTACTTGGGTAATTATAATTTTATTGATAGAGTAGTCCTCCTTGTCCGGGGTCAGTGTACACTTGGCTAACCGGGGGATGCCGTGTCCGAGGCACAGGTGCCGACGTTTCGACCGCCATTCTGCGACCTTCCTCAGGGTGTAATGCATTACGCGGCGTCTCCCGGACAGACAAGTACATAATAATTTCTAATGTTGCATTGCAAGACTGATATATTGTTGTATTATATTGACTCTTGCTAGTGAGAAAGGGAAGATAATAAGGCAATTAAAATCACATTGTTGTGATATATTTCGTAGACGGCGAAAGCAATTTAGAGATTGGAAAAAACGTTCACTCTTGCTTCTGAAAAATATTCTAAAGCTGGGCTGATCAAGTGGGCGGCTCCCTTGACGTTTCCTGGCCCAGGGTTACCTGCGGGACGAAGGTGTGATCCGCTGCTTGTCGAGTCAGCCCAGCAAGAGGAGAAGGAAGTCGCTTGGCTGCGATCAGCTCTAGTCTATTAACAGGCGAATGGCACGCGAGCCGCTGCAGCGGGCCACCACAGGCAGTCTGGCGCAACTTCTCGCATCTGAGCAGCCTTGTTCGAAAGGAATTTTTCCACATTTCTCACCACTTTCTGCTACATCACATGCACTTGAAACTTATTCCGCATTTCAGCGCGAGACTTATACCTAGGGGAGCGTATTGTGATAAGCCAATAAACCTGGTCTTAGTTTTAATGATACAATCAGCATCCAACGTCCCGAATAATAGCATTGTTTGCAAAGTCGAATGTCAAAGAATACTCGTTTTGGGGCAAGCGATCAACAAGATGTAATGTTCCAGGGAGGTCATAACGCTGTTCTGAAGAACACGGCCCCGAACACATTATATGAAAAAGATATACAGAAGGTACACATGATCTTGGTGAAAAAAAGTATGAAACCATTCTTTAGAAAAATATTGAAGCGAACACACGTAAGCGGTTGGTGAGGTGCGAACGGATTTTCAGCATACGCTGGGTATTGTGTAAATGATAGTAAGGCGGGAAAATATGTTTAGTTTGATTTGATTTGATTTTTTCGTGTTTCCGGGCACGTCAATTGCGTTGGTCATTAGTCCCGTTAGTGTAGTGCATGTTTTTCTCGGGATATGCGCGGTGATCATTCCCCGCTGGAGGCCGAGATCCGGCGCCGAACTACCGTCGGCTAGTGGGGTTTCCCCCTAACCAGGATTCTCCCACCAACGGGGCACCGCCCCAGCCGGGACAAGCTCTAAACTCCCGACCGGTCTTCCGCGATATGTGAGAGTGCAGTGTGTATGTGTAAGGGGAGTGGATAGGACAAGGAAGAGGAAGGACAGATCGCGCGCGGTCCGAGGTTCGTTTGGTAGGGTACTGCTCCGGCATTCGCCTGATGTTGATCGTTGAAACCACGGAAAACTACTGATCAGAGCAGCCGGCCGCTAGAATTCTCTTCCAGACAGGGACTGAATTCGACCTAGCTGAAAAGCTATCGAAAATCCTTCCGCCATCAGGACTCGCGCCTAGGACCTCCCAGTCAGAGGCGCTGCAGTGACATCGGTTGATGCACTGAGCTACCATTTCCCGGTTGATTAGTTTGAGGTTTGAGATCTTGGTATTGTGTAAATTGTAGTATTAAATTGTAATTGGAAATTTTATTAATGTAATAGTTAGAATTTCGAAAAAATAAAGTCCGTGGTCTGAGGGGATGTATTTTAGGGTAGCTCCGTAGATGGAAGGATTTGTCAATAAGTAACTGAATTTGTCATTCGCGAGTGGCACAATCCAAAGGTCGGCTGCTTTGATTGGTAGCTCACCGTGGTTTCTCCGATTAATACCAGGTGAAATCCTAAGAAATGGGAGACTATTTTCATGCATTTACAAATAAGACACTACATGTCGGGAGACCAGTAAAGAATTCAAGAGCATGTCCCAGCTGGGGCGAAGTACTGCTGGGAGATACCTGAATTGCGAAATGCCTCGCAAGTTGACATGTAGGTGGGCGACGAATCTTGCCATCGAAATGGCGAAGATCCTAGCCACCTTCAGCTATGAAACGTTTACTACGCGGAATGAACTAAAGGTAAAATGCAGTTCACGTATCCGAAAATATCAATCACTTGCGTCAAAAAAGATGATAATGAGAATCACATAAAGCCTTGTTGTGGTCTACGCTTGTCAAGACAACACTAAAAGACTTCGAAATATTTAAAAAATCTTAGAGCGTTTCTAAATTCTGTGAAGGAGAACGTTAATAACTAGCATGCCATTTAAAATTCCGGTCTATTATTCAGGCACTTAAAAATAAATTAAAAGAAAAAAATATATGAAATCACTTCTTCCCTTCCAAAAAATTAAAAAATTTTTAATTTTTAACCTTTCGACGGTATGTTCCTTCTCACAGCAGGTTTGAAAAAAGTAAAAATCCCTCCAAAACATTCTGGCACCCTGTGAAGCAAGAAATACCAGATAAACCTTCTAATCGCACGCAACCAGTGATGAATAAAAACGCTGTGTAGGGACTTCCTTAAGGGCTCCCCGCCCTCGCTTGTACGTGTGATAAATTCCGCTGACAGGCTAATGCGGGCCGCATGCGTTTGTTTTCTCTTTGCCTTCATCCCTCCCCCCTTCCCACAGCAGCGATGATTCCGCGCCGCTGCGCCTTGTCACCCGCTATCTCCTCCGCGCCCTCCCCCGGCGCGTCGCCGCAGGCCCGCTTCCGCCCCCGCCGCCCCCGCGCCGCCCCCGCGCCGCCCCGCGCCGCCCCGCGCCGCCCCGCGCCGCCCCGCGCCGCCCCGCGCCGCCCCGCGCGCCCCGCGCCGCCCCGCGCGCCGCCCCGCGCCGCCCCGCGCCGCCCCGCGCCGCGCGCCCCGCGCGCCCGCGCGCCCCGCGCCCGCCGCGCGCCCCTGCGCGCCCGCGCCGCCCCTGCGCCCCCCCGCCGCCCCGCGCCGCCCCGCCGCCCCGCGCCCCGCCCTGCACCGCCCGCTGCCCCGCGCCCCGCCCCCCGCGCCCCCCGCGCCGCCCCGCTGCCCCACACCCACCCCAGCTCCACCCCAGCTCCACCCCCAGCTCCACCCCAGCTCCACCCCCAGCTCCACCCCCAGCTCCTCCCTCAACTCTACCCCCAGCTCCACCCCCAGCTCCACACCCAGCACCACCCCAGCCCCACCCCCAGCCCCACCCCCAGCCCCACCCCCAGCCCACCCCAGCCCCACCCCAGCTCCACCCCCAGCCCCCCCCAGCCCCACCCCCAGCTCCTCCACTCTCCCCAGCTCCACCCCAGCTCCCACCCCAGCCTCCACCCCAGCTCCACCCCAGCTCAACCCCAGCTCAACCCCAGCTCAACCCCAGCTCCACCCCAGCTCACCCCAGCTCAACCCCAGCTCCACCCCAGCTCCACCCAGCTCCACCCAGCTCCACCCCAGCTCCACCCCAGCTCCACCCCAGCTCCACCCCAGCTCCACCCAGCTCCACCAGCTCCACCCCAGCTCCACCCCAGCTCCACCCCAGCTCCACCCCAGCTCCACCGCACCCAGCCCCACCCCAGCACCCCAGCTCCACCCCAGCTCCACCCCAGCTCCACCCAGCTCGACCCCAGCACCACCCCAGCTCCACCCCAGCTCCACCCCAGCTCCACACCCAGCACCACCCCAGCCCCACCCCAGCCCCACCCCAGCTCCACCCCCAGCTCCACCCATAACTCCACACCCAGCACCACCCCAGCCCCACCCCCAGCTCCTCCCCCAGCTCTACCCCCAGCTCCACCCCCAGCCCCACCCTCAGCCCCACCCCCAGCTCAACCCCAGCTCAACCCCCAGCTCTACCCCCAGCTCCACCCCAGCTCCACCCCCAGCTCCACCCCAGCTCGACCCCCAGCTCCACCCCCAGCTCCGCCCCCGCCGCTGGTGGGAAAAGGGGCGTGGCTGCGGGCAAGGAGGCGGCGCGCCGGCCGGAAGTGACGTGCTGGAGAGCCTCAGCGCAGAGCCCCTCGACGGCGCTCGCCCCCACCTCGACCCTCGCCCATCTGGAGCTCTTCGCGCTATTGATCCACGCGACCTATACAGCGTCACATATCTGGAATGTGAACTGCGTGTTCGACACATTAGCGATGGACTGAAATATGTTGGTAGGGAGAAGTATTGAAGGAATTCAATCGACTGCTCGATCCCTTCAAAAAACATATCGAGACGCTCAGGATTGCATTTTACATTCGCGTACGTTCAACAAGTTCTTAACTCAAACCACAGATTTGTGAATTTCTTCGCGACTCGCGTTTCGACACAATCACTACGATCTTAGACCTCCACGATTAATCTTATAGATACTTTAAAGGAGTATTAGAGTACAAGAAGAACTAACAAACTCAAGGAAGAAGGTTTTTCTCGTATAGGGGGCAGCAAAGAGACGCGAGAAGTAATTATTTAATATTGGTAGTGAGAACGGTTAAATCGCTTAAAGAATGTAAATGGATTATTCGAAAAGGTGTTGTTACAACTATCTGCCAGGTACTAGGTTTTTCATGTCGTCAGAAACCGAAAAAAGAACTTCAAAGCGACCCAGATACATCTTCTAACGACAACGCTACTCTCAGGTGGCAAGGATTGCACGAAAGAAGTGGAAACGACTTCATCGCCGCCTCCATCCAGCCCCGTCCCGCCTCTAGCACTATTCTCTCAACAATACACTCTTCGTTTGACTCTACCTCATAACCCACTCCCTTCCTCTCTTTCTCGTTCTTCTTCCTCCCTTTCCCCCCCCCCTTTCTCCTTCTCCTTCTCCCTTCCCCTCCTCTTCCCTCCTACCCCCCTACCCTTACTCCTCTACCCTCTACCTCTACCCTCTACCTCTACCTCTACCTCTACCTCTACCTCCTCCAACCTCACAATCCCGTCTTCCTCCTATCTCACCTCCACCTTTTTCTCTCTTTCTCCTCCTATTCGTCCTCCTCTAACTCCCTCTTTTCCCCTCCAACTCATCCTGGTTCTCTTCAACCCTACCCTTTCTTCTCCAACCCTATCACCTCATTCTCCTCCAATCTCACAATCTCGTCTTCCTCCGTCTCCACCAATCGAACGTCCTCCCTCCTCTATTCCGCCACCGCACCCCTCACCCCCAACCCTCACCCCCGCCATAACCCCCCCCGCCACCGCCGACACAAACTTTCACACCTCAACCTCTGCTTACATCCCTTCACCCCCCCCTACCCCCCCGCCCCCCCCCCCCCCCCCGCCACCCTTCCCCGCGCAGTCTGAATGTACGCTGACGTGTCCACTCCCACCACCTAAATCCCCGCCTCCGACACCCGCCCCGCCCCCCTCTCGCCGGTTTCCACGGCGCCACCGCCAGCACAAAAGGTGGCGCGCCACGCGCAAGTGAAACAAAAGAAGGCCTTGTAGCCCCGCGCTTGTTGTGCTGCGAAGTTGGCAAAACCTTTCCTCATTATCGTTAATTTCGCTTCGTCCCCACCCAGACGCTCGCTCGCTCGCCCGCCCGCCCGCGCGCTTTTGTTATATCGCGCGTTTGTGAAACTTGGCGAGCGCACAAGGCTTCGGATAAAAAGTACAAATGACAGAGGGAATTACTTCCATATCTGCCCCCGCTTCGTTTCATTCAAAGGTGGCCATGAAGAATAATGGTGTTTTTAATTACTTGACGGATTTCGTCTGGGACAGCGGGGTGAAGTGGTGAAAGGGTTCAATCAGAAATTAATACGCACGACGTTCGCGTTAAAAGGCAGCGCATGCCCAACTTCGAAATGAGATTCCGTTTTATCTGCGAAGAGTTTGGCATTTGATATCTGAAATGTGAATTAAACCATACATTTTCAATAACTCCTCGGAGGGAATTCCGAAAATATTTGAATGAGAAACGTTTCTGGCGACGGTCAAAGAGTCAGATCCCCTAAAAACCTATCGGTCAAAAATATTTTAATTTCGGACCAAATATAAATTCCTTGTGGTCTTAAAAAAGACCAACAATGTATATTGATTTCTGAAAAGCTTATAATCAATAATTTCAACAAAACTCGTGGTGTTTCTTTCTGAACCCAAGTTTTTAATGCGCAAAGCAATCACATATTTCCCCTCGACAAGTACAGTTCTCGCAATAGAGATCACAAAGAATCTCTAGAAAACCACCGCCCCGGAGTAATTACAAACAGGAAGATAGTTAGTCCTTTATGATCTCAGTGAGACACGCAGATGTCCCTGAGTTTGAAAGCGGACGAAAGTTGAAATCTGACTCATCCAGATCCGACTGCCAGTATCTTCCTTCTTCCCTGCGGTACGTAGTTTGAGCTAGAAGTAATTTGGTGTCGTAAAACCGCAAGCTACAGTGTAAAATTAAAAAGTCAACCCACAACATCGCAACATCAAAACGCCTGATGAATTCTCTCCGTTTCCTTCCAGCGTACTGTTTCAGTTAGGTAAGTTAATGAACGTACGCCAGTCATGCACTATTAATTTATCACGAATTATTATTATAATCTTACGATATAGCAGAATTTTTCAGGTTAACAGCGAACACACAAAGGATTTTCGCATCACACCCGCTCCCACAACATTCCGCCACACAACACCGCACTTCCTTTCTCCATTGTGGGGCAGCATTCCTGACGCCGCCATCCGGTCTCGTGGCCTGGGTTGCTGGCGTCGGCACCGGATAAAGCTCGCGGCGCGGCTGAGGGTGTCAGGGGGCCGTGGGTGAGATCCCCGGGTTGTGGCGTCGTTGGAAGGCGCTCCTAATCACGGGCTTACGCGCTATGAAGTAGCGCCTCGCGCAACGGTGGAAAGAAAGGGTGGGGGTGGGACAGGGATGTAAAAGGGAGTGGAAAAGGGATGTATAAGGGGCGTAGAGGCAAAATTAGGCGTGGAAGGATGCGTGAGGAGACGCGGCTTTTAGGCGTACGGAGGCATAGGCGTGAAAGGGGCCTGAAGGGTGCCTGAAAGGGGTGTGGACGAGGTGGTGTGAAGGGTGCGGAGGGAAGCCTGGTGAAAGGTGTAGAAGGAGGTGTGAAGAGACCGGTGAAACCGGGCGTTTGGGGGGGCTTCAAGGGGTCCTGGAAAAGAAGTGTGGGGCGTGAAGGGACCGGAAGGAGAAGGGGGCCAAGGGCCAAAGGGGGGGGGGGGGGGGGTGGGGGTGGGGGCAGGGGATAGCGGCATGGAGGGGCTTGGGAGGAGAATTTAGGGGCGTGGAGGGGGCCTGAAAGGGGTGTAAACGAGGGGGTGTAAGAGTTCTGAAGGGAAGTCTGGTGAAATGTGTGAAAGGAGACATGGAGAGACCAGTGTGGTAGACCGGGCGTTTAGGCATTACGACGCGTGGGCTTCGAGACGTCCTGGAATACGTGTGTAGGGGCGTGAAGGGTGCCTGGCACGGGTGTGGACGAGGGGGTGTAAGTGGTGTGGAGGGAGGCGTGAAGGGGCGCGGGGAGGCCCTGGGCAGAGTCGTAGCAAGGCGCCGCCACCCACTCCTAATCGCGGGTTTACGCGCTATGAAATAGCGCCACCCGCAGCGAGAGGGAGGGGCGCGGAGGGAATTTAGCAGCGGAGGGAGGGGGAGGGGAGGGCTCGAGGCGGAATGCCGTATCTCGTGGAAGCTGCAGATAACGGCGCCGCAGCCGCCGCTGGGCTGCGCTAAAGCCCCACGCAGGAAAGGCCTGGATACAGCGTGGCTCGGGCTGCTGCAAAGCGCCGATTTGCAGGTGGCGTATGTACGCGCTTCCTTTTTGCATAATGGATCTCAGTTCAAACCGGAAAGGTTTAGTCTTCCCTTGCGAGATTTATAACGTTTTAGACAAATTTGAAATACCAGTTAACGCCTCTTACATCTTTAAAACCTTTACAGCACATATTAGGGAGCTTTAGCACCAGGCGTAAGGAGACATCCTTAAACTCTGTTGATCACGTGACTATCGAGTTTATAAGGTCGTAATGAACAACGTTCAGAAGAGTTTTAGCAAATGCGAGATTGCGTTATGCATTATAACAAAAGAAACACTTCAAGCGTTGAACAATGATGTTGCATTATATATTAAAGAGTGTGGAATAGTGGTGAGACATTTAAACCACGATACGAGACAAGAGTGTAACAAATTTACATTGTGCACGGAATTTTAAATTTTATGGCCCACCGCGATGAGTACGCAGTCCGGAATTTTGAATCGGCTTTTCTTGAGAATGTAAGGAATATTTTAAAATAGCGTTACTATTTTAAGACATTACCTAACTCGAAGGTATGATTTCAACGTCTTTTGCGAAAACTTCTTACCTTTCACCTCTTCGACATTTTCCGTTAATTCTCGCCAATGTTGTGTAGTTGACAAGCAATAATTGTAACTGTTATACATTCGGATATCAGTTTATTACAGTTGGTAAAATACAATCTTTCCTGTTTTTAGGTTACCATTTTACCGTTTGTAAGGTGACCGTAGAGTCTCCTACAGCCGTGCACTATTTATGAAGGTATAACGTCGTATCTTAGGCCTAAGGTAAGACGTTATGACTTCAAAGTCTGTCACGTGACTGTTAGTGCATAACGTCGCTACCTTACGATTGGCGCTAAAACTCCCTAATGTTGTTGTAACGTCAATTTCAAACACGGTTAAGAGTTGCTTCCCTGGTTAACCCTGGAGCGGCAGCGCTGGTGCAGAATTCCCCCTAACCAGGACTCTCCCACCACCGGGGCACCGCCCCAGCCGGGACAAGCTCTAAACTCCCGAACGGTCTCCCGGAATATGTGGTAGTGTAGTGCATGTTAGTGTAAGTGAGTGTGTAAGTGGAGAGGATAGGACAAGGAAGAGGAAGGGCAGATAGCGTGCGGTCCGTGGCCAGTTTGGTAGGGTACTGCTCCGGCATTCGCCTGGAGTTGATCGGAGAAACCACGGAAAACTACCAATCAGAGCAGCCGGGCGCTAGAATTCTTCTCCAGACAGCGACTGAATTCAACCTAGCTGAATAGCTAGTGTCGAAAATCCTGCCACCGTCAGGACTCGAACCTAGGATCTCCCGGTCAGAGGCGCTGCAGTGGCATCAGTTGATGCATTGAGCTACCGCTCCCGGTATCAGTTTTGTGAATCTGCGCATGTGCAGAAAATCGATAGTGCTGTCCGCTGTGGCGTGCACAAAGTCTGTAATGACCTGTCGCGAGAATCTTATCAGCCTCTGACATTTTGTGTCTCCAATCTGTGAGGTTGAGTGACGTAATTAACTGTGAGCGACGGGAGAACAGGGCCGCGGAACGCGAGGAAGGGTACCGCGTGAAGGGTCAGAGAGTCAGGGACGCCGCGTGACACTTGTCTAGAAAGGGACAGGGAAGCGTCGAGGCAAAGGGCCGTCGCGTCGCGTTGTTCACTTGTCCCCCAAGTCGCCACTGGCGCTCCTGGAGGCAGGTGGACGCGCCCATAGCAGACTGTGCTCCCACCTCAGAGCACCGCCCGTGCAGTACCAGCCAGTGAAAGTAAGCCTTTCAACTTTTACTGACAGTGCAGAGTTCCTAGGAGACTATGCTCAAACCCATTGTAACTACCCACTGAATATCTAATGTTCGAAAACACTGAAATGAATAAAACTGTAGAAGAACGTTGAAAATATATCCCAAAAATCAAATGAAATAATAAACTCACATGCTTTTAAAATATTTCAGTGTAGTTTTCATAATCTGCCAGTACCCATTAAGAAATTTAGTGAGAGAAAAGAGAGGAATATTTTCAACTAATAATGATTGTGTCTAAAAACTTGCTTAGATATCTCTACGCATTATCGCAATAGACGCTAACGCCCAATGCCAGCTTGCCCTATCGGCTGGTGCGGCAGCAGGAGTCCGCATGCATCGCCGATCGGATGGAGCCGTCTGCCGCGTCCGACATCCCGCTTGCGCGGTCGAATTACCATGTGATTAAATTCTTGAGCCCCCGCACCCAACCTTCCTGTTGGCCGAGTGCCCTCTCTCGCCCGCGTCCTCCTGCGTTCCGCCGCGTCCCGCCTCGCCGTCCTCCCGCCTGCGTCCCGCTCGCGTCCCGCCCGCGTCCCCGCCCGCGTCCGCCGCCCGCGTCCCTCGCTCCGCGTCCCCGCCCGCGTCCCCGCCTCGCGTCCCGCCTGCGTCCCTGCCGCGTCCCGCCTGCGTCCCCGCCGCGTCCCCGCCGCGTCCCGCTCGCGTCCCCGCCTGCGTCCCCGCCTCGCGTCCGCCCGTCCCGCCGCGTCCCGCCTGCGTCCCGCCTGCGTCCCGCCCGCGTCCCCGCCCGCGTCCCGCCTCGCGTCCCCGCCCTGCGTCCCGCTCTGCGTCCCTGCTCGCGTCCCCTCGCGTCCCGCTCGCGTCCCGCTTGCGTCCCGCTCGCGTCCCTCGCTGCGTCCCCGCTCGCGTCCTGCTCGCGTCCCGCTGCGTCCTCGCTCGCGTACCCGCTCGCGTCCCGCTCGCGTCCCCTGCGTCCCGCCGCGTCCCGCTCGCGTTCCCGCCTGCGTCCCCGCTCGCGTCCCCGCTCGCGTCCCCGCTCGCGTCACCGCTCGCTTCCCCGCTCGCGTCCCCGCTCGCGTCCCGCCGTCCCGCGTCCCGCGTCTCGCTGCGCCCGCTCGCGTCCGCTTGCGTCCCGCCGCGTCCGCCTGCGTCCCTCGTCCTGCGTCGTCTCCGCTCGCGTCCGCTGCGTCCTGCTCGCGTCCCTGCTTCGCGTCCGTGCGTCCCGCTCGCGTCCCGCTCGCGTCCCGCTTCGCGTCACCGCTGCGTCCTCTGCTCGCGTCACTGCTTCGCGTCCCTGCTCGCTCCCGTGCGTCTCGCTGGCGTCCCCGCCCGCGTCCCCGCTCGCGTCCCCGACCGCGATTCCGCCCTGATAACAATTATATTGAATACCTCTAGATCTAAATTCAAATATTTTGAGAATCTAAGACATTTCTATCTCCACTGACACAATCAACTAGTCTGTTTAATCCCTGATCTTTCTTAGTTATATGCTTTATCAACATTGCTCTTTGTTGGGTTCATTTCGTAACATTAATTACATCGCTGTCTTGTTTTGATTAATGTGATAATGTCCTCGTGTCCAAACCGCAATTCCCAATGGAATAACCATCCAATTTGTTTTCCAGGAGTTCGGGAAACAAAACATATCGTCGTTACTAAGTTACGCTCACGACTCCAAGACATATCGACGAAATGATTAATCTATTGATTAGATGTGGATCCCTGGGCTGTTCCAGTTACTTGTTTCAAATTGATTTGTTTTTATATAAATATAAGTCTAACATTAAGTAAAACCACTTCCAGCCTTCATCTATCATCATTCACTCCTTCCTATCCTTTCTGTCCCCGCTTCCACCACTTTTTCTTTTCCTTTCTTACACCAACCTCACCATCATTATCCACGGCCGTGTACCACTCTTTGTGCATCGTCCACACACGTCATCTCTGTCGAACGCAGACTTCGCCCCTCCGTCGCCTCCGCCCCCGCCTCTCTCTTCCTCGCCACCACCGTCGCCGCCACTATTATTCCCCAAGGCCAACGACATCGGTACCGTCACCAACCCCGCTCGTGGCACCGCACCCCACCCTCTTCTCACATTGATTGACTTTTTCGTGTTTCCGAGTGCGTCAACTGCTTTGGTCGTTAGTTGCGTTAGCGTAGTACATGTTTTTTTTCTCGGGAGATGATGGTGATCTTCCCCCGCTGGCTGACGAGACCCGGCGCCGACTTACCGTCGGCTAGTGGGGTTTCCCCCTAACCAAGACTCTCCCACCAGCGGGGCACCGCCCCAGCCGGGACAAGCTCTAAGCTCCCGACTGGTCTCCCGGAATATGTGGTAGTGTAGTGCATGTTAGTGTAATTGTAATTGTGTGTGCGTAAGGGGAGACGATAGGACAGAGAAGAGGAAGGAAAGATCGCGCGCGGTCCGTGGCCCGTTTTGTAGGGTCCGGAATTCGCCTGGTGCTGATCGGTGAAACCACGGAAAACTACCGTTCAGAGCAGCCGGATGCAAGAATTCTTCTCCAGACAGCGACTGAATTCGACCTAGCTGGAAAGCTAGTGTCGAAAATCCTGCAGCCGTCAGGACTCGTACCTAGGGCCTCCCGGTCAGAGGCGCTGCAGTGACATCAGTTGATGCACTGAGCTACCGTTCCCGGTCCCTCCGCACCTGCCACCGCCTCTAAGCCAAACCGCTCTCGTTCAATAGTCACTCGTTCAAAGCATCGATGGTCGTCTTGATCAGATGACAAGTCGCGGGTGTCTGCTGTGAAATTGGGAGTTTTCGCATTCCTCCCCCACCACTTGTCCCGCGCGGGTTTTCATCGCCGCCGCCATTTGCATGCGAATGCCATTAAGCGCCCTTTTTTCATTCGCTAATACCCGCGGCGCGGCGTCCCACCCACCGTCGGGATTTGGGAGTCGGATTGCGGGTAGGAAGACACCTTACGGCACGACAAGACTCGATCAATGTAATTAAGAAATGTGAAACGGCTTTTTCCTATGAGATCATCTTCAAAATCTATAGGTTGGTCTCAAGAGTTAATGTCACATTTTCAATTTATCACTATGTGGTAAACAGATACGTTTTTCAACACCCAAGCTTACAAGTACCAACTACGTTTCACTATTGTTTGAAAAGGGATATTTTGCAGTATGTCAAAGTACGCAAACGTCGAAGTAGACGTTTTTACAAAACAAATCCGTCCCTTCGCATATTGAGAATATATCCCAAGATCATATATTTGTACGTTTCCATGAATTCCTGCAAAAATCTAAATTTACGCAACTCGTATAAAAGACATTTTTGACTACTCAATTCCAAATGCAACGTTAACATTTTATTCGTACGTCAATGACTAACTACTATGTACTAGTTACTTAAGTATACTGTTGGCTTTTAATACTTCCTCAGTGACATCACAATTACGAGAAATATTTAAATTCGAATACTACAATTTGACATATGTTTGTGATGGAATATTAATTCAATATATTTGTTTTCAAATATATTAGTTATTGCCCGAAGTATTTTCTTGGAACTTTGTACTCGGCCGTGAAACTATATTAATTTTATCCGGTAGGTATATAATTATTGTATTTAGAGACAGCGAGAGAAATTAAAATACAAAAGTTAAGACGGTTCAGTTGAAGAGAAAGTGCATCAAAGATATATCTTTTTCTCACAGTTTTTCTCTACAAAAAGTGTGATCTTATGAAACAGGCGCATCACTTTAATACGGATGTATGGAATCAAACTGAGCAGATCATTCCCTATTAAATAGAGAACTACACATGCGTTGCCAGTTCAATACTTTGTGAATAAATTATGAAGAACTTGCTCAAAAAATGACACATTGACTTGTTCCTGAGCAGTCATTATATCATCGTTTCTGTTTGTTTCTGCATTTCAAAGAAGAACATGACTCTGACATTACGTTTTCGGTGCTTGTGATTCGTATAAGTTCCGGTTCCCAGGGTTTCCCTCTTAAAGGTTTACGAATTTTCCATTCCCGGGGTTTGAGAATGTTCAACTTCGGACTAGCCTTGTGGGAAAGCCTCTTTGTTGGAAAGTTTGTTTCACAAGATCCGCCATTTCTTCTGACACGCCTGGTCGGACCAACTTTTCGTGTCGCACAAACAACCCCGTTGGTCGAACTTCCTTACCTCTTCATCATGATGCGCTGGCGGATTCTTTCGGCAGTTGATACGAAATGTTCTTTGGACCGTCGCAATCGCCTCGCTGAAGGCTAGGCGAAGTACACACGGCGCTCTCAGCCATGTTCCGGTCCGGACAGAGATAAAATATCGCCCCTCTGCGCTGTAATCACATACAGTTCTGCACCAAATACAGAAAATGTTGGTGAGAAGTATGCCTTTTTTTCGACACGTAACTTATCAAATATTAGTCAATATCAAATATTATATAATATCGTGGTTAGGCGGAAGAGCGGGCCTGATGGCCCGAGTCTCGCCACATAAATAAAGTCATTATTATTATTATTATTATTATTATTATTATTATTATTATTATTATTATTATCGAGTAATTTTATTGTATTTTTATCTTCTCTAAATACAACTTACTGAATTACTGAAATACTGAAAATACTGAATATTTAATAGTAGTTTAGGAAATCATTTTTGTAAGTTATCGTATTACAATACGAGATTACGTAAATATCAAATGAGATCACTAGTGATAGTTTGATTTTAAAAATTGTTATATCGTACAACGTTTTATCCGCTTTGTAAACTATCCAATTCACTATAATTTTTGTTTAAATTTGGCTACTCAACCTGGGCAAGGTGACAGTACATTCAAAACCTGAATTAATTCAGATTTAATAGTTAGTGAATTTACGTCATCAATAAAACATGACGTAATATATTTTATCACGTTCTTATAATTCCGTCACACTCAACTTTTCACGAAGGATGTGTTTTATCAATATGAACTATCATCTTTAATTTCCACTATCGAAGTTCTATTTTCAAAAAATTCTTTTCCTATTCTCAAATAATTTAATAATTTGGTACCAATTGCATAATTCACTGGCAGTATTTCAAATTTGATACGCAATTTATTTTTGGTTTCCGTTGTTCCATTGTCAACCAGCCGAAGGCAAAACAGACCTACGTAAATTTTATATAGAACGATTTTCCTAAGGATGAGCCAAAGTGACAGTTCGTGAAAACAAGTGAACATCATATGTATTTCAGAGAAGTATCCCTCCGCCGCGACAGCTGTTCAGTTACGCCCCTCTGTAAAGTGCTAATGGCTCCTGTGAAAACAACCCTATGCAGAAGTCTAAGAGTTTCGCTGAGGTATGTGCTCGTACATGAGTCCGGGAAATATTTAAATTAAATTACGTATGTGGAAAATCTCTTAACATGTTCTCACAATCAGTAAAAGAAAACTGCCACGAATGTAAATAGAAAGAAAATGATTTTAAGCCGGAAACACGTGCACCGGTACGCATCTCGCATTCAAGTTCGGTTTTAAAATAAACAAATATTTACACACAAAAATAAATTCAATGTAATATATAAAAAAAAATTTTTAAGAAGAGCACTTATGCCTTCCAATATAATTTTTTTTTTGGGGTTAAAAGGAAGCTCGAAGCCATTTACAAGTTAGCCAACAGCAAACGAACGAATGCGGGAAGGGTGTCTAATGGGCTCAAGGGCACAACGACCACAGAACCTTCAGTTATGTTGCCAGCACTAGCTGTCACTTTGGCTCATCCTTAGGAAAATCGCTCTATAATTGCATTTTGTTGGAAATTCCTCCTTGCGCATTCGCACAGCTGGTGGAAGTGGAGAAGTGGGGGAGGGGCGCGACGGAACGTGCGTTCCTGCTGGAGCGCACGCCCTGACCTGCCTGCTGCCTGCCGCGCCGCGCACCGCGGCCCCGGCTCCGTGACGCCACGCGCTGCAATAAGGTGGGCCCGCCGCGACGCTCTTTCGCACGTCCCAACCCCATAACCCTGCCCCACCCCCCCTCCCGCCCCCTGCCTTTCCCGTTCTCTCTCCGCCCGCTCCGCCCCGCTCCGCCCGCTCCGCCCCGCTCCGCCCCGCTCCGCCCGCTCCGCCCCGCCTGCCGCCCGCTCCGCCCCCCGCTCCGCCGCGCCCCGCTCCGCCTCGCCCCACTCCGCTGCGCCCGGCTCCGCCCCCTCCGCCCCGCTCCGCCCCGCCTGCACCTACTCTATGACCCCTCCGTCCGACCTTTACCCCTCCTCGCTTATTCCCTGCCCCTGCATCCATCCCTGCCCCGCCCCCGCCACGCGGGAGACGCGTCGCGACGCTGCTTTGTTCGTGGCGCCCCGCCTGCCCGCCACCGCCGACGCGACCGCAATATCTGCGAAATGCGGCCCGCAGCATTGTACGGACAATTCGACTTGCACGCCCCCTGCATTGGCCCTTTTTCTGCAGCCTCGCTCCGCGCCGCCAGAATTAAGACGTTTAAAGTCATAATGGGAGGCTGAGATGCTCTACGGTCTTTTGAACGACATGAACCGGTGTTACCCAAGGTTCATTTTGCGGGTCATTATTGTCTTTGTAGTCTGTTTTGGGACGGAAACACACTTGACTAGATCAAGATTTTTTTAGAAAATGCTGACTTTGTTATTCAAAGAATATCTCACACTGCTTTTCTTTAAAAGATGCCAACTAAATCTACAGACTACATATTCTAGTGCTTACATATCAAAAAATGTATATATAATTCAGAAACAATTTCATTAATGCACTATATTTTTTAATACTTAGTAAATTATACTAAAGCCAAAAACTCTTTTAAAAACATTATGTGTCTTAAATGGAAGCAAAATAAAAGAACATTTTACCATTTCTTTCATGCTTCAATATAAATTGAACAACAATTCGCTCCAGTCGAATTTACAATTTTGAAAGAACCTTAATTTTTAAAGTATAAAAACGTTCCGAATTATACAGTACAAATTTTAAACAATTATAAAATTCACTAAAGTTCATCACGTGTTTTTGATTTCTCGCGTATATGCATTACAGGTATAAAGTACATTGTTCGACAAGGTGTTCTTCACAAGAAATCTGATTAGTGAATCTAGTGCGTTTCTTTCTTACTGAATTCAGATATGTATTCAGAATTTATTCTTCAGGCTCAGTTTTTTTGTGACATACTTTTTAAAATCTGATTTTACATTGAACATTTGAAGAATTGAACATTTTGTTTGACTTGTCATAGGTACCTTTACCTTATAAGTGTCGATTTTATTTAACCTGCATTTTAGAATATTATATTTAATATCTTACTGAAACACCAATAGGCAATAATGAGCAGGTTCATTCATGTTTTGACATGCTCAGACCAGTTAATCTGGCTTTGTGATGTGTCAATATTTGTCAAAGGTGTCTATGAACGTGTTAGCACGAATATCACTAGTGATATATTTCCTTCCTTATTGTTTAAATTTGTACTGTATAACCAGTGTTTTAAGCGTTTTGTATTTTCATCATGCCGAAAAAGTGCGTAAATCATGCAGATAATTTCATATCAACATTAGGCTGTCAATATGGCTGGCATTTTGGCTATTTAGTTGGTGATTTGGAAAAGAGCTGGGCCCCAAATAAATTTATTGGGTATTATGACTGTTGTCTTGAATGGTACACATAATATGCGATTTGCAAATCCTATGATTTGGGGGAACCGAAGGATCATATAAGTGATTATTATTTCTGATTGATAAATATTATCCTTGTATCCCTCAACAGAAGAAATGTCACATGTCCATTTCCTGGAATAATATAGTTACCTCTATTTGATATTAAACTAGGAGAAATGAAAAATTTCGTAAATGCAATGGATAAACTTTCTGATTAATTCTTGTACTTGACATCGACATTTCGACCGGTAAATGATGCTAAATTGGAAGAAGGGATTTTTAGGACCACAAATGCGGTCATTAATGCCTGATGAACATTTAAAAGAACTCTTAAATCCACTGGAAAAAGCAAACTGACTGCCTTTCAATGTAATTCCTTGGAAACCATAAAGCAGAAAACTATCGGACATACTGGCTGATCTTCTGCATTCTTATAAAGCTATGAGATGTGATACGTCTTCGAAAATTCACTTTTTGTACTCTGACATGTAATCCTAACCGGAAAATCTTGAGGCTGTCAGCGATAAGCACAGTGAACCTTTTCATCAATAAAATTTCTACAATGTAAAACATGCACTAAGGAAAGTGTAGTTCTAATATGTTGTTCTATTGTTGGACGAAGCAGAGAGATGATACAGATACATCATATGACCGAAAATCATAATTACCTCTTTCTAGTTACAGAACGAGTTGTCAGAATATAAATCAGGGCAAGTAGTATACCATTTAAAGTTGTATAACTAGTCACTGAATTTATTAAAAATTATAAAAATGTTCAAATGAATATCAAACAAAACTCCTGCCTAATGGGTGAAAACTGGAATAATATTTGAATTCAGTATGAAAAGTACTTTGAGAATCCGTTACTTTCATTCTTTTGAAAGAAAAAAGTTTATTTTTGTAGATCAACGTTATTGTATTGGGTAAAAACTTCAAAGGGCTTGAAGATTTTCGCAGGCGAGAACCGTCTACAAAGGTCTCCGTGAAGGTGACGTGGGAGAGCGGTTGTGGCGCGGCAGGGAAGTGGTGAGGCTGCAGAGCTGGGGTTCCGGAGGGGGCGGGGACTTGGAAGGTGTGATCCACGCAGTGTTTTATGCATCGGCGGTTGGCCACTAGGCGGAAAAGAGCCTCCACGTACCTACCGGGTTCGGTCCCCGACTGAGACGGCGGCTCGTCGATGAATTATTCGCTGTGTTACCCGACCGTAGACCTTCCTATGCATAGACAGCAGTACCAATTGGCCCGGATCGAAGGAAACTCGCGAAGGACAAGAATTCCCAAGATCTTGCAAATTTAATAGTTCTCATGTTTAGGTAACGAATGGTGAACATTTGGATTGAGTACCGACTGGTTCACTTTTTAAACAGCCGCATGTCAATACCATATCAAAACTCGGAGAACATCCATGAAGGAAGGGGAAATAAACTATAAAATAATAAAAGGAAAATTTTACAAATTTACGAACTAGTTTCGTGTATATAGCAATATATTACGACCATTTTCTATCAATTTGTGGTCAAATATTTTTAGTTTCTGCAATATAGCAAGGGCGTATATCTTTGAAACCTTTCCAGTACTAGAAAACATTCATCCTTTTCTCATTAAATTTCCGTTTGCATGAGACGGGAGTATGCATTTATTTGAATTTTCTAGAAACTAATATAAACGAGAAAAAACGGAAAATAGTTCAAATGAAATTCAGTTTACTCACCAACATTTTTCCTTTTACAGTCTACATGAGTGCTAAAGCCGCAATTACTACTCTAGAAACATCTACTTCTAAAAACATGTCTTCAGTCAAAATAGAGTTTCTTAAATTTATGCAGAATTTTTTAAATGAAATCATGGGCAGATGATGAGAATGATCATTTAATATTATATCTAGTAATCAAAATTATTCAAATTGACTTTTTCTCTGCAAGTAAGATATAGTAAAGCTAGATACACGAAACAAGATGGGTATATTTACCATTTTAGTTTTTAATCGTTACATTAAAACTGTACTACACAATTGATGCGCTTTTAGGATAGTAATTACGTGATAAATTTGATACATAAACTTAGGCAAATACACCGAAAAAAATATAAACAAACAGTTATATTTGGAACGTGAAACTGCAAACGACTAGAGTTAGCTACATCATGGAGTACAGAAGCACTACGAAATTATTTCATGACCGAGCTTTCACATAAACTTTACTACACAGACATTCGTTGCATAATCTTAATTGGCAATTAAAGTAGCGTCTTTGAGCTCTAAAACAAATATCATGTTCGGTAAAGGAAGTAAGATGATCTCTTCCGGTAGCGAATCTCTCTCCAATAAAGCGGCCATTACTGTTTACGAGGCAGACGGTGGGGGCGAAAGGGGTGCTACGGTGAGGGGGGAGGGGGAGGGGGAGGGGGCAGAGCAAATCTGGCGGCGCCATTTGTTGAGCACTCCCTCGCGGGCCATTGCGGGGGAGCGAGGGGGCGGGGGAGAGGGGGGCTTCGATCGGCAGGAAAAATTAACGAAGCCCAGAATACCCTCGCTCGACCTTCCGGCACACACACTGACTCCGAAGCAAGGTACAGCAGAGGATTCAATATTTTGAACGTGTTTTGTGAATCCGCGTTCAATATGCATTTTTTTTTTTTTTGGTTTTTTTTTAATTTTATAACCAAACTCAGCAGAGGATTCAATATTTTGAACATGTTTTGTGAATCAGCGTTCAATATGGAGTTTTGGGGTTTTAAGAGTACTAGTTAAAAGTAGATTTTATAAGTATTAGTCAGTACTCCTAAATCCAAAAAACGCATATTGAACGCAGATTCAGAAAACATGTTCAAGATATTGAATTCTCTGCTAAGTTTTGTTATAAGAATACCAGCTAAAAACAAACTTTATCTAGTAGTCTTAAAACCAAAAAATGCATATTGAACAGTTAAACGTTGGTTTCATGAGCATTTAGATAATACTCGCAGAATTTGAAATGTATACATTTAAAATTGAAAATCATAAATTACACACGAGATGAAACTATAAAATCAAATAGTGCATCATGTTTTAAATAACTAATTTATTCGATCACCAGAAAAGACGATAAATACTCGTATCCTTACACGAAAGGTTTGGTGCCCAAAGTGGAATTAAAAAAAATATTACCTTTGACAATGTGCAGTTCGAATCTGACATGAATATGTTATTCGTTGTTTTTAGAAATTGTTGACTCAAGTGACTTAAAATGTAATGTCTAATGTAGTAGTAATAAAATCGTAAAATAATGCGTGATCAAATGCAGTCGGTACAAAAAGTTGTCCCATAACTTGTGATACCTGCGTAAAACCATTCTACATTCCGTAACAAAAGACGTTTTTAAGGAGTAGACGTTATTTATATAATCGTTAAATATTAATATTTAATAACTCGAAAGCAGCTATTCTTACTCAGAGAGTAAATTTTATTTCAATCCCAAGTAGCTGATGATGTTTATACAGAAATGGGAAGATGAATATTTCTAAAAAACGTACTGTATATTATTCTTGAGAAACATTTTTGTGATGTATCGCTAAATGCGGTCTTCATCAAAATAATATGATAACAGGAATTCCATTATCCATGCTCTATGAAACAAATATTTTTTGTGTTTGTAGATGCATTATGAAACTTAACTCAATACGGATAAACGCGAGCAGGCAAACATGTTTTCACATTAAAATCCATGCTAATATTTATATAAAATGATTCACAATAAGTGTTACAACCTCCTAAGGCATGTAATGGTGTAAGATCATTACTTTCGGTCAATGAGTATTCGGTGAGGATTTTTATATAATGAATTTCCACACGTGATATTTTCCCCTGAGTTGTAGGCACAATATCATGCACTGATGTTTACCAGAGTAGATTCTGGCGCAGCCAAAGAGTTTTTACATACCGCCTAAAACTCATAAATGGTGAGTTGGCAAGCAAGCACGGGTAAAGATCATATATGTAACTTAGTTACAAGAAAAGCTCCATATATTCTTTGAAAAAAATTTCCACCCTCTTTACTTGATTAGAAGTAGTTGTGACTTTTATTCTGAGACATTTGCATAGTAATAGTATGTTAAGCAACTAGTTTGTCATGTTAAGCTCTATTGCATGAGTACATATTTTGAAAACGAGCGACGTTAGAAGCGAATTTTCAAATTTATACGAATGCATCAAATCAACATTATAAACGTGTTACTTTACGCTAAGAGAATTGAAGTTATTTTTTCAAACAACTTTATTTTAATGTCACGGAATCTATGAAAAACAACAACAAACAAACAAAAACGATAGTCGGCTGTTGCGTTTACCGGTACCTTACCACGGTACTTCATCATCTGTGCCGTAAGATATCCTTTAATATACGATTTCTTGGAACGAAACAGATCGTTTATAATGCTGCAACCCAAAAAACATGTACGAACTGAAGGGTACAGTTTAAATCTTAATTTAAATCTCTAGTGTAATTTAAATTTATTTGCTGATAGCTCGATTTCCTTCATTACCAATTAGTGTGTAGTCTGCCTTGCGATGCAGCTGCCTTTTTGCAATGCAGTGTATCCTTCGATGCAGTCTACCTTCGATGCAGACTACCATTCGATGCAGACTACCCTTCGATGCATTCTGCCTTGCGATGCAGTCCGCCTTGCGATGCAGTCCGCCTTGCGATGCGGTCTGCTTTTCGTTGCAGTCCTGCCCTTTCGATGTAGACTACCTTGCAATGCAGTCTTTGGTGCGATGCAGTCTTCCTTGCGATACAGTCTGCCCTTCGATGTAGGCTACTTTGCGATGCAGTCTACCCTTCGATGCAGTCTCCTTCGATACAGTCTGCCCTTCGATACAGTCTGCCCTTCGATACAGTCTGCCCTTCGATACAGTCTGCCCTTCGATACAGTCTGCCCTTCGATACAGTCTGCCCTTCGATACAGTCTGCCCTTCGATACAGTCCCTTCGATACAGTCTGCCCTTCGATACAGTCTGCCCTTCGATACAGTCTGCCCTTCGATACAGTCTGCCCTTCGATACAGTCTGCCCTTCGATAAGTCTGCCCTTCGATCAGTCTGCCCTTCGATCAGTCTGCCCTTCGATGTAGGCTACCTTGCGATGCAGTCTGCCCTGCTCTGCGCATCCCGTGCGACGGCCAGTGTACCCCCCCGCCCTCCTAGAGCCGCGAATGCGGTTGCGACGTCGGCTGAAATATTAAGCCGCCTAATATACGGCGCGATAAAACCGTGGCGGGGAAACGCCTTAAAAGCGAATTCGTACGAGCGCGGGCGGATAAGGCACGGGCGGATGCGGCTCCATAAAGCCCTTGTACCCTCTCCCCCACCCTTCCGCAGTTCGAGCGAGGGCATGATGGGGAAAGGGGGTGGAAAGAAGGGAGAGGGCGTGTGTGGGTGAACGCCGGAGAGAGAGCAACCGAAATGCGACAATGCCCTGCTTTGCTGAATGCTTCGATGTCCGGAAGATGCTACTTCTGCTACGAATGCCAAGATCGAAGTACTTCGAATGAATGATAATTTCGTGTTTCCGGACGCATCTTACTGCTAAGGTCAATAATGCAGTACGGGTTGTGTATGTTTTGATTGGGTGAGGAGGCGGTGATCTTTACCTGTTGGATGGTGAGATCTGGTGCCTAACTACATGTCGGAGAGCGGTATTTTCCTAACAAGGAATCTCCCTCCAGCTGGACACCGCCTGAGCCAGGACAAGCTCTAAGATCCCAACCGTGCATCCCAATTCGTGGGCTAGTGTAGCGCATGTAAGTGAAGTGTGTGAGTGTGTGTGTAACGAGAGAAGATAGGACAAGGAAGAGGAAGTAAAGATCGCGCGCGGTCCCTTTTTAAGGTACTGCTCCGACATTCACCTGGTGTTGATCGGAGAAACCTCCGAAAACTACCGATCAGAGAAACCGGCCGCTAGAATTCTTTACCGTTCAGCGCCAGTGTCAGGACTAAAACCCTTGGACCGCCCGGTCAGAACACTGCAGTGACGTCAGTTGGGGCCTTGAGCCATCTAAGCCAGTCAGTACTTTAACCTACAATTTGTCAACCAGAGGCGTCCTAAATTGAATCGTGCAATCCGACTACCAGATCTGGGCCTCTGATGTCAGGAAGACCGAATGAAGATTCCCACCGTTCCCAAATCAAGGACGGGTTCCTACTCAAAAATATTTTGAAGGTATCCTGTTCTCTAACAAACTACATGTCAATTGAATATATAATTAAGATTATTCCTTATTATTGTCGCAATTGCTTGCTTGCAAGAGCATTACTTCAAAAAACTGCAAAAAATATATTGGCAGGTTAGGATAAGGGTATATTACAGGGCTTCTGCCGTCTCGTGTGTTGAGACTACACTGTGAGGAAGGCGTAGAAAACACCGCGTAGAAAACATCACGGTTGTGAAGACACTTGTCTTTAGAAAGTGTGTAGTAATAGAAAATAATTTATTTTAGTATATTTACAGTAATATTTTATTTCTAAGAATGAGTCAAAAAGTACCACAGAACCCCAAATCAAATCACTGAATACGTTTTGCACTTACGTAACTCAAAATTGAAATAAAACAGTCACCAGTTATATTTTTATGTGTTGATCACAGCTGACAGCCGTGTTCAGTTGTATTTTATTCATAGCTGTTATCTTAATAGACACCATCTTGTTAAACGTGCAATCCTCCAACATGTTGGCATCAAATTTAAAAAAATATGATTGCAGTGCAGTAAAAAAAGAACTCTATTTAACATTTTTTCTGAAAACGTTTTTCATGTTTGTTTTAATCAAACATTTACCCCAAACGCTTGTCTTTCATATTCAAAGAAAACTTTCAACAACATTGTCAAACGTCTAAATAATGAAGTAACTTTCGCAATGAACATATTATGACATCTACTTCCCTTAATACTGTTTGAAGATGTTGACGATGTGTTGTATTATGTGTAATTAAAATTTAGAATAATTTGCAAAGTTAACAAAGAAACCAGCCAAAAATAGGTACTGTCTATGAGTATTTTATTTTAAAAAATGCTGGTATTTTCAAGGATTATATGAATACAAATGATTTATGAGTTTTCTTCATGTGCCCGTATGTTGTAGTATAAGCTTGATTGAGAAGTCATTGCACCTCAATCTCACATCTCTCATTCTGCATACGCCAGTGCATCAAAAACTGATTGCACTACCATATCAGAGAAATACAGTCGTCGCTTTTGGAATATTCACGCAAGGAACCACAATACCAGTCTACCAACGAGGGGCTACGATTGGCATAAATTGTTGAGCCAACCAGCCTCACCATTCGCGAACTTATCTTTGAGAAGAGAAAAAACGCTTAAGATCAAAACGCCAAGATTGGCGTGCATTTCACTCACAAGAGAGGCATTTAAAAATATTCACTCGAATGCGCGACTTCTGACTCCCCTCGCGCTATAAAAAGACGCAGAAAGTCCAATCTTCATTCCGAGATCAATAGAAGGCGCCCCACAGCCGCCACCGCCGCCACCGCCGCCGCCGCCGCCGCCACGCCGCCACCGCCGCCGCCACCGCCGCCACCGCCGCCACCGCCGCCACCGCCGCCATCGCCGCCACCGCCGCCGTCGCCGCCACCGCCGGTCGGATCGTCGGGCGTGTAATGAGTCTCCGCGGCGGAGAGAGTATTGAGAGGGCAGGAGGAGGAGGAGGAGGAATAGCAGGGGGTGGGAGATGCGAGAGGAACCCGAGAAGAAGGAAGGAGCCTGAAGGACAAAGACTGCACGGGGCGAGTACATGAAAGGCGGAGTTGCAGGAACCTCGAGATGGTTAAGTGCGAATAGATACGGCGAGACGTAGAAAAGGGATTGGCAGACTCGTATGTGAACAAAGGTGATACAAAGCACAAAGTTACTGCAGAAAAAGTGCGTTACTTGGAACTTTTTTTTTCACAAAAGTCAAGGTACGAGTAAAGGGGGAGTAATTATGGAGAGAGGTGTTGAAATGTCACATGCTGAAGACTCAAGGAGAACTCATATACTTATGAAAGTGATGTGAAGTAATTAGTTAATAGAGGAAATGATAAATATTAAATCGTAAGTGAAGAAAAACAGAAAGTGTATTTGGGTGGTTGCTAGCAACGAAAGAAATTAGTAAATAGGTAAGCAGTAAATACACAATTAAAACAAAAGTTCGCTCAATGAAACGCGTAAGAAAGAGTATATAAGATTTTTTGTTTTTTTAGTAAGAAAATCATGTATATGTTAAAAATACCCTCGCACAGCATTCACAGTCACATCAATAAAAGACGCTTCGCCAGATTCAAACTCATCTGCCGTGTAATGAGACTCCCCAGCCGAGGGAACATTCAAAGGCCGGTGGTAAGGGGAAGGAGAGAGATGGCGGTACAAGGGAAACACGAGACGAAAGGAGGGGCCTGGCATACAAAGCCAGCGCAGTGCACATACATGAAAGTGACAGATGCAGAAACCTTGTGTTGCTGAAGAAGAAATACAAGCTACGAAAAGAGTTATGTCTGGATGCACAGAAGAACAGCTGGTGAAACTTCAAGCAATGTGAGAAAAATCGATTAGGACGAACCGAGATACATAATACACGGAGATAAAATTGAAAAACTATTGTTGACGATGTATTGAAATAACATTGCAATATATACGAACAAATTCGGGAAGAATATGGAGTTGCCAAATAACAAAACGATTGAAACGATGAAAATGATTGTTACGAATGAGAAATTGATGACTGATTGATTGATTGATTTGTTCGTGTTTCGGGGCGCGTCAACTGCTTTGGTCATTAGTCCCGTAAGTGTAGTGCATTTTTTTCTCGGGAGATGGCGGTGATCTTCCCCGCTGGATGGCGAGATCCAGCGCTGACCTACCGTCGGCTAGAGGGGTTCCCCCCTAACCAGGACTCTCCCACCAGCGGGGCACCGCCCCAGCCGGGACAAGCTCTAAGCTCTCGACCGGTCTCCCGGAATATGTGGTAATGTAGTGCATGTTAGTGTACGTGTGTGTGTAAGGGTAGAGGATAGGACAAGGAAGAGGAATAAAAATCGCGCGCAGTCCGTAGTCCGTTTGCTAGGGTACTGCTCCGGCATTCGCCTGGTATTGATTGGAGAAACTACCTCTCAGAGCAGCCGGCCGCTAGAATTCTCCTCCAGACTGCGACTTAATTCGGCCTAGCTGAAAAGCTAGTGTCGAATATCCTGGTGCCGCGGAGGCAGGATTTTCAATACTATCTTCGTAGGTTCGAGGCCTGACGGTGAGCCGTCAGGACTCGAACCTACGAATGAGAAATAAGAAGCAACAATTAAGATAAAAAGATGTTTGCTAAAAATAATGTAAAGCAAGAATATTTTTATATCGAAAACGTTAATTTAGGGAACACTGTCACACCAACAGAAGACGCTTAGCAAAGCAGCAGCGGACTCATCTGGCGTGTAATGAGACTCTGCCGGCAGAGGGCGGCGGTGTCGCTGCCGGAGGGCGGGGCGCGGAGCGGAAGTGGAGGCGGCCGGTGCAAGGGAAGCTCAGCCAAGAGCCGGCGGAAGGGCGGGGAGGCTGCGACAGCCCAATGGAAGCGGGTGGAAGCGGATGGGAAGGAGTCGGGGCGGCGGGGCGGGCGAGGCGGGGGGCGGGGCGGGGCGGGCGAGGCGGGGCGAGGCGGGGCGGGGCGGGGCGGGGCGGGGCGAGGCGGGGGGGGCGGGGCGGGGCGGGGCGGGGGGGGCGGGGCGGGGGGGGCGGGGGCGCGGCGGGGGGGGCGGGGCGGGAAAATGCTCAGGGCCGTGGGGCAAAGGAAAGCCAGGCAAATGAAGCATGGGGAAGTCATGGTCCAGAGAGAGAGAGAGAGAGAGAGAGAGAAAACAAGAGAAGGAAAAATGGACGAGAAAGGATAGGGCAGAGGATAAGGTAATCTTGGATGACGGCGGAGACTGTATTTGACATGGTGAAGGGAGAGCTTAACAAAACATTTTCAAACAACATCAATTTATAGTGAGAGTCTTGTTTGGAGAATTTATTGACCTATAAAATTCACTTCAAGCAATTAAAGATACCAGTCGTTAGTGTTCTCACTAAACTCATTTATTCTCCCCAATTATACCATAAAAATGTTACGTTCATATACTTTTTGGTCTAAAAGAGCAGCATATACTCAATTGAATATTCTGCTAACTGCATCAGAAAGATGTAATTCACAATCCAATACCAACCACGCCTTAAAAATAATATCAGTCACCTCTCTTTGATGAGTTTATACTGGGTTGCAAAATTTATATTTCAATGTAATTCTCTACTTTGAATTCTTACCGAAACATTTTTATGTCTATTGAAATATACGCATATATTTCAATGCTTTAAGAAAAAAAACAAGCATGGGTGAAAACGACATTAGGAGGAAAACAGTTGCGATGCCGAGTTCGGAGTTATATGGGGTGACAAACTTCGATTTAATCACCTTAGTGGCGACAATGTGCACTTTGATCGCATTACAAACAGTCGAGTGGAGCTGTTCCCGATCGTTTAACTCGAGCCCAACGCCCGCGCTTCGACCTGCAGTTGCTTTCACGAGGAGCGATTGACGCGAGTGTAAGCGTTTCAGATGGGACTTGACCGACGCAGAATGCGAGTACGATAGACAAATGACTTGTTTGCGGTAGAGTGCTCAACTGTTGATGCCTAAGGCTTGTTTAGCAATTGTCTTGCATTTCTTCGAATATTCTGACATCATCTTTACATAATGAAGATATGTAATTGATTGAAAGGGAATTGAAAAAAATGCTAATTTATATTGGAGTCCAGTAAGGAATCCGTAATAAATAGTCAAATTTTTTTCAATTAATTATTTTTTTAGGTTTTTCTCTTAATGGTCATTTTAATATTAAATTTAAGATGAAAATAATAACTTACTTAATTATAAACAGTACTCAAATGCGTTCGCGATCGGACAATGTCAAATTACATTTAACAGAATGAAGGACGATTTTTTCTATAACACATATAATGCCAGAAATACAATACAATATATATCAATTGGCTTAACGAGGTTCATACCTCACGTGTTATCTCGAAACTCGCCTTTTTTATTTCATACACTTCAAGATCATGAATGTTTGCAAGACATATTCTAGCAGACAAAACAGATTATATATTATTCTAAAAAGTCCCTAATATCGGAAATATTTCCGCTGGCGTGAACAGCATAAAATTGGTCTGCCCTCAGAAGGTGAACCCATCACCTCGCCCTCAGATCTCCCGCGCAACACTACTGCTGGGGAGGGGAGGGTTCAACTAATTGAAGTTTCACACTCCAAAGCTACGAGAAGGTTTGCACATTTCATTCATTATTTTTAGTACCTTCAAGATTCTTACAACAGTTTTAATTCGCCCAATGCTTTAAAAGTGACCTTAACTGTAACTGGAATTAAAGTTAATGCACTTTTTTCATGACACAACCGACAATTTTCTTTGAATTTGATAAAACAAGCGTGCTGTTCAAATCCTTACATTTATTTTGTGAGAAACTATCATTCCAAAAGGAGTTGGTTGGTTGGTTGTTAGTGATTCCGCGTACGTCAACTAAGGAGGTAATTATTCCCGTAAGCGTAGTGCATGTTTTCCCTCGGGAGGTGCCGGTGATTTTTCGCCTCTGAATGGGAAGATCCGGCGCCGATCTTCGGTCGGCTATCGGGGTTTCCCCAACCAGGTTTCTCCCACCAGCGAGATACCGTCCCAGTCGGGACAAGCTCTAATCGGGACAAGCTCCCGACCGGTCTCCCGACATGTGTGGTAGTGTAGTGCATGTGTAAGTGTGCATGTGTGTTAGTGTAAGTGTGTGTAAGATGCGAGAATAGGAGAAGGAAGAGGAAGGAAAAATCGCGCGCGGTCCTTGACCCGTTTGTTAGGGTACTACTCCGGCATCCGCCTGGTATTGATGGGAGAAATTACGGAAAATTACCGATCAGAGCAGCCGGCCGCTAGAATTCTCCTCCAGACAGCGACTGAATTCAACCTAGCTGACAAGCTAGTGACGAAATTCCTGCCGCCTTCGGGACTCGACCCTGACACCTTCGACATTCTATAAGTGAAAAGTGTCAGATCTCTAGAGGAACCTGGAAGTGGCGAATTGCGACCGCCGCGTGGAGTGGCCGCTCCAATCAGAGGCCGCGCCGGTCGCGCCGCCGGCGGGTGACCGCAGGGCGCGGGCGCCGCCCTGAAGAAGGCAGATGAAAACTGGCCGAAGCGACCTCTATGCGTCACTTAGACAGTCGATATGCGTTACTCGGAAGGTAACAGAAAGGTTTCTGCAGTGGAACCTGGAAGTGGCGAGTTGCGACCGCCGCGTGGAGTGGCCGCTCCAATCAGAGGCCGCGTCGGTCGCGCCGCGGGCGAGTGACCGCAGGGCGCGGGCGCCGTCCCCCGGGGCTGCGCGCGGTGATAAAACCCGGGAGCATCGCCCGCCCCGCCCCGCCCCGCCCCGCCCCGCCCCTCGCCCGAGATGAGAAAAGTTTCGGCTGCCCTTCCGGGCTCTTGGCGGAGAAATCGCTGTCAATGATGCATGACAGGTTATTCTGGCCGACGGGCGGGCGGGCGCCAACTCTGCAGGGCGGAGTTTGATCCAGCGCGCGCACGGACCGCGGGATGCAGTGTGTGTGTGTGTGTAGGAGGGGGCCGAAGAAGAGTGGATAAGAGGTCGAGGGCTTCAAGTTGCTGGCGCAGGTGGGCGTATCGCAAGAAATATGATTATCGCTCAAAGCATATACGCAGGCACAACCTTGCAAATTTACTCGACTTTGCTTGTATTAAAGTCGGAATGTGTGGACCTTACGAGAGAAAGTATGTACTTCGCTGTCCGGCAAACCCGTGTCCTAGATGACATTTCGACGGTGTTGCTGCGACCTTTCTCAGAACAAAATGATCTGACAAAGTCGGAAATGAAGAAAGCAGCAGGACGGCCAAAACCTTGGCACCTAAGCCTATTGGACACAGCGTCTTTTTCTTAATTCCATTTTCACAAATGAGTATGTATTAGTTAAATTATACATGATAAACGAGTACTGAAACGACATCTTTCAGCATAAAGAAATTCTGACGAAATATAGTGCATGATTCTGCCTGAAAACATTAGCATTTGGGAAAATTTAGTAATTATGTCACCAAATATTGCATAGAATCATTGAAATTTTATACACACGCCAAAAGTCAATTCCCGTTGCGCCATCGTGACATGTCACTTTGTCAATTTGTTTTGATAAATTTGAGAGCATGCACCGTACGTGTTGTTTTGAATAAGTGTGAAATTCCTGAGTTATTCAAACTTAGGGTCTTAAATGATGATCACTAAGTAAAGTGTCATAACTTTTCGTTTCTGAATATTTGTATAATTGCAGATATTAAGTAAATTATCAAAGTTTTCTGTTCTCAAGAAAAATTATGATCGAGCTACAAGAATACTCGATGAGTCACACTTGGAGCGGTAGCTCAGTGCATCAACTGATGTCACTGTAGCGCCTCTGACCGGAAGGTCCTAGGTTCGATTCCTGACGGCGGCAGGATTTTCGACACTAGCTTTTCAGCTAGGTCGAATTCAGTCGCTGTCTGGAGGAGAGTTCTAGCGGCCGACTGCTCTGATCGGTAGTTTTCTGTGGTTTCTCCGATCAACACCAGGCGAATGCCGGATCAGTACCCTACCAAGCGGGCCACGGACCGCGCGCGATCTTTCCTTCCTCTTCCCTGTCCTCTCCTCTCCCCTTACACACACACTCACACTATCACATATTCCGGGAGACCGGTCGGGAGCTTAGAGCTTGTCCCGGCTGGGGCGATGCCCCGCTGGTGGGAGGGTCCTGGTTAGGGGGAAGCCCCACTAGCCGACGGTAGGTCGGCGCCGGATCTTGCCATCCTGCGGGGGAAGATCACCGCCATCTCCCGAGAAAAAGACCTGCACCACACTGACGGGACTAATGACCGAAGCAGTTGACGTGCCCGGAAACACGAAAAACCAACCAACCAACCAATCGATGAGTCACTATGTCGTGTGACCTAAAACAGTCCTTCTGAACATTTCATTAAACATGAAAATCTGTACACAACATTTGTGAGTACGTGTAATATTAACACTGAAAGGCGGTTATTCAATTCAAATCGCCACCATCGGTTTTCAAAGAGATATTGTAATGGACGTCAAAAGATCTACAAGTTGTATGAAGTAATATGACGCAAGAAAAGAGAAAAAAAACTCTATAATTATCCTAAATGTCTCGCGTGATGAATTAAAGTCCAAATATTTACAACTCACTTGATTATCCTTCATATAGGCTGCAGAGTATTACTGTTCCAATGAGACAGTGAATGTTTCAATTAGTTTTCTTTTTCTTAAGGAGTTTTAATTATTCACTTTATTGCGTCCAAAATAACTTTTTCGAATGATCTGAGGCAGTTAAAGTTACAAAATATATCTGGATACACCCTATCAAAAAAGTAACTAATAGACTTGTTAATTATTATGATTATTATTACAGTATAAATAATATTAATTATATTTTACATACCCTTATTATTGTTATTATTATTATACATTATACTTTTACAAAAGTCATTGAAAATCGACTTGCTTCTTTCGAGTTACAAACGAATCACAAAAAATGTTGCAATGAAGAAATACTTTGTTTGCCTGCCCTAGCTTTTACAGCTCCCCGCCAGACGATGAACTGTTTTAAGAGCAACGTTCACAGCTTGATTAAAGTTCTTTCTACAATAAAGTGAGTGGTCGTTTTTACAGAGTTACGTCTTAGAGCGAACAGGTACTAACTTCAACGAAAAAGTTGTTGAATTAGAAATGGCGAGTTTGCATTACAGAAACCGAGTAAGATTTTTAATTGCTGAACACATTTACCTTTTGATGGAGCTTTGCTGATACTTTGAAAGGTAAAGAAAGCGTAGCAAGTGAACAAATAATTTATGAGAACAATTTTCTAGAGAACAAAAATATATATGCTCACTCTGAGATATATAAAGACATTTTAAAGAGAGTAGTAACATACAAATTTCATCAGGGTTTGTGTTATTGAATTTTTATCAGTAATTATATGAATATCATAGCAACACAAATTAAATTGAAAATGTAAAACGCAATTAAAGTAATAATTTGAATGTAAATATTTGTTTTTCTAAGTTAAGTTATTGGTTTTCAAAGTATTATAAGTTTGCATGGTTTAAAACCAATTTGATGCAAACATTAGATCATGTAAATTACAAACCTTCAAGTGGATGTGACGTTCTTGCCATCTCCAGTGAATATTCTAACACAAAAGGCAATTGTTGATTGAGAAATGTTAGATCAGAAAAGCAAACAATTGCTGTCAATTCTCGTGTTATGGAGAACGAAAAAGATCTAAAATTTCAAATAAAGGACATTTTTAATAAATATTTATATTTTTTTATTTCCTGTAGAATTAATATCTTGTGTCTGATGATAAAGAAACGGCATAAATAATTCTAGAGATTTTCATGAGTTATAGGGTTTGTATTAAAAAATTGAATTTTTCTTTGCGCAACGACATTAGTTTCTTAAGGTTCTTTACTATCCGTTTCTTCTATAACTTCAAGATTTTTATTTGTCGTCACTGGTACCCTAACGTGATGCATACGGTTTTTCACATTTTCTAGCTAAATATACTCTTTTGTAGTATTGTAGGTAGAGGAGACTGTTGCCGATTGACCAAAGGGGTCGGTTGGCCCTCAGGCTACTATATCTACCAAGTAGCTTCCACAAACCCTAGCTTTCTTACGTGTCCTGCAAGATTCCACATTAGTTTTTATGGAAAGTCCAATGATGATGAAACAGTCACCTAAAATGTTTTAGAGCTTCGAGGTTTCCATAGTTCATTGTCTTCTGTAACATTGGGAAGGAAGGATTTTGTTTCTTTCTCTTCCTCTTTCAGCAGAAACCTTCAAAAAAGTTCATTTTAGTGTGTCAGGGTTTTGGGGTTGATTTCCCTTGCCACATCTTCGGACATTTTTAATGAAAAATACTAGTAGGCACCTTTCAATTGAGATTTGTTAGCACAGCGCCAACCAACCCCATCCTCTGTCTGCCAACCATCTTCACAAAACTAAAATATTGTAGTGATATTTTTATTCGCTCTTAAAAATAAGCACCATTAATGGCTGCCGTTAAGAACATTTTCTTGGTTTCTCCAATTTTGTTTGGATACAGTATTGAATTCATTATGTGAACGACAATGGGCAATTAGTACACTTCTTTTTGAACAAATCCCTTGAATAAAATCCAGTAGGTAGATAATAGACACATTTTTAATTAGTTCCAATTTTATTAATATTTTAACAAATAAAAGAGTTCGGCAATAAAATTTCTTGTCATTTCTATGATATTTTCTAAAGCAGAAACGTCTTTCTAAAAGTTATCGACCGTTCCGTGGTATTCTAGTTAGGTGCTGTATTCTCGGCCTGTGTACAGACGACTGCACGGCAACGCAATGGGGTCATTGCGAGTCGTGTCATCCCCAACCGCTCTTGATAGACCCGACGTGAGACTGTTCACACGTTTGGCGTAGAAGTAAAAGACTTTATTAGCCATGCTATGTCATAAAGTCTGTTGATAAAGGTCGATGTTTGTCACCAGATGATATTAAAAACAGAAGTTAACTTACGAATATATAGAAGTAAAAGACTGATAAATTACTTGGTTTGAAGGTACATTGACAGCTGTAGTTGGCAATGTCAACCTATTCTGCAAGAACGATACATGAAAAATATGTTTTTTGTTTATGTGCTTAAGTAAAACAACAAAAAATGATCCATTTGTCACTGATAAGTTGACACATTTTTCCTGAAAGTGTGGAGTTATTACTCCGCACTAAAAATGTGTCAACTTATCCCATTCTAATGCCAACCAGGCTCTGGGCCATCACAGGCTCTGGGCCAACCAACCTTACAAGTGTAGTTAGTCGACACTTCGTGACTTCAATGACTCTCAAAGTTCAACGCTCAAACACTCAGGAAAGAAACCCACAAGGTATCTTAAGAAATGTAGTTTGCATCTATGTAATCACAATTGTCAAAAATAAATCTGAGTTGCCCAACAAAAACTAAAAACTATCTACCGGTGCCACCTATCCTCGGACCCCTGTTCATTCGTAAAATACATTCTTTCAATTTTGGAAGTTACGAATAAAATTGAGTTACGTAAACACATAACAAAGAAATTAAAAATGTATCTCGCCTCATTAGAGGTCATACGGAAATCTTTAATATACTTTCTGAACATCTAGCTACAATGTTGAAGAAAATCTCTTTTTTACGTTCTCATTAAACTCTGATATTTTACAAGTACACTTTGCTAGTAATTCTTTGAGTTTATCCCGCAACACACTCTGTGAGTTCAATTTTATTTTTGGCTTGTCAGATGATAGGATGATAAAGTAATTGTAAAGGAATATTAATATAAATATTACTTCATCTCACTGAAGATTGAAAATTCAACTACATTATTCTTTTGAGATCGCGAAGGTATTATCTATCTTTTTGGAAACATATTTAATCGTTTAAGAACACAAAGTTTGCAGTTCAACAGTACAGTGAGTTCTACAAATGAGGTTTTCAGAATATTAACTTCACTTGAACTCATTTCTCCCTTATGAATACACTTTATGTAGAGTGCATTTCCTACCATATTGCATTCGCTACTGCATTGCACAATATTCACTCAGAAACGTTTACTGTTTACGGGTGAGTCAACTATGTCGGTTATAAGTGTAGTGCATGTTTAATACCGATATTTCAGTCCTACTGGAATGTGAAATCTGGTATCGATCAACACGTTGGATTGCACGGTTTTCCCCTTCAGTTATTTCCACCAGCAAGGAACTGCCACAACCTGAATATACTTTAAGCTCTGCAGAGGGTACATCTGCATGCATTTTTCCAAAAGACTCTTATCTGGATCAATTAGCTTTCATAAAATCTTGGAAATTTAATACATCTTCCGCTGTTCTTAAATTCATAGAAACTTAAACGTACGGCATTCTCGTTTGGAACTAGTTTTATAACTTACTTCGTGATTTAGAATTTTATTCTAAACATTCTTCCGCTTTGTTCAGAGAATATCACGCGAGAAGACGCATTCATTTGTCTTCTTTATTCTGCATTTTGTACCAGACTCAACTTCCCTTGATAAAAGTACTCAAGCAGAAATGTAACAATCCAAGAGATGTCACTCTTTTCGAAGTCTTTCTTCTCGTCCGTCGCTAAAAGGGAAGAACGCGCCCTTCAAAGGGAGTTTTCCTGGAGAGGAGAGAGGTCGCAGGAACTTTTATTTGCAGTAAAATATAATAGAAACGAGCGCTCACGGCTATGAGGGCAGTCGGGCAGGCAGATGCCGCAGGCTAGTTTCCGCATTCACGTTTTATTAAACGTGCGCAGAGAGGAGGAAAAAGAACAGTATATTTTCCCGATGTGTTGAGAAAACAAGTTCGTCCTACTTGTGTGCCTCTCTATTTGAATTGTGTGTATAAATTTTTCTGACAATGTCATTTTCCGACGCCTTTTTTTTTGTAGGTGAAGACAAGCAAGAAAATGCCGTTTCTTGTATCTAACAGCAAACTACTTTTTGCGATAGTATTCTTTCAGCAGCAGCATATGTGAAAGAAAAACTAGACGCCCCCATCTCCCTCACTCATCTAGCAGAGTACTGCTCCAAACGAGAGAAGCTCTAAGCTCCTGACCTCCCCCCGTGCATGGAAGTCTGAGAGTGTGTGTGTGTGTACGTGTGTGTGTGGTGTACGTGTGTGTGGTGTACGTGTGTGTGTGGTGTACGTGTGTGTGGTGTACGTGTGTGTGTGTGTGTGTGTGTGGGTGTACGTGTGTGTTAGTGTGGTGTGCGTGTATGTAAGTGTGTACGCGCGTGTGTGTGGCAAGAAGAGGAAAAGACAGAACAAGAATGAGGAAAGAAAGATCGCGCGATGTCGGTGACTTACTTGTTAGGGTACTGCTCCAGCATTCGTCTGGTATTGATCGTAGAAATGACGGAAACAACCGATTAGAGCAGCCGTTGGCTAGAATTCTCCAGCAGACAGTGGTTGAATCCTCTCCAGCTGTGTAGATAAAATCGAAAATGCCGAAATTGCTAGGGCAGTAGTGTCGAAGCCCTTTCGGACCAAAGGGTCGCTGGGTCGAGTCCCACCTCAGGTATGGTGGTATTTATGTTCATCCTTTCACCCCATATCATACCATATCGCTTCCTCTTCATATTTACCATAGCGTTAACTCCAATAGTGGACGCTAATGGCCTAGATGTTGATGCAACCTTAAATAACAAAAAAAAAAAAAAATCGAAAAATCTCGAGTCGGGACTCGAACGCTAGGACCTTCCGGTCGGAGTCGATGCAGAGGCAGGGGCGATACTGACTCTGATGTAAACTCAATCGGTACATCCGGATTTATTATAAACCTTATTATTTAAAAAAGAATTCAAAAGATCACAATCCCTGAGAGTAGAGGATAAAGCCTTTAAGGATTCGCTTCAATTAATCCCGGATTTACATGGTACTGGAGCATACAAACAGGGTTTTATCACTTTTATAAGTTTTAAAAACTTTTCAATGTCATTTTTTCCTATCATTGTTGACTGTATAAAAAGTACTGATGATAGTAAAATAATATCTTCCACACAATTGCAACCATTGAAAAAATAAATATATTCTTTACTCTCTGCGCGTCATTATTCATTATTTACTTCTTTTTTATTCTTTCCCTCTTCCTCCTCGCCTTTCTTCTTCTTCTTCTTCTTCTTCTTCTTCAAATTTCTCCATTTTTTTCATCTATGGTCCCTTGTCCTGAGCGGCATTTCTCTCTCATAATTATGCTAATTTCAATATTTTAAATTTGACTAAGGAAGAAGTTAAGCTATTTGCCTGCTCGAGATTTCACAGTCTACGCAATTTGGGTTTAAGCAAGTAAGAATGAGATCAAATCTTCGAAGGCCTTCTAGAAGCAATTCTCGTTGTGGCATACAACACACTACGTGTGTCACGGAGGTCGTGGAGAAGGAAACGCGTTCGCTGCCCACTCTGTGCCTGGCATCGCTCCCTTGAAGGGCTCTCCATTGGAGAGACAGCGCCGCCGCCACAGCCCCTGCCCTGTCACGTCGCCTTCTTCTTCTTCGAAGGCCTTCTAGAAGCAATTCTTGTTGTGGCATACAACACACTACGTGTGTCACGGAGGTCGTGGAGAAGGAAACGCGTTCGCTGCCCACTCTGTGCCTGGCATCGCTCGTGTCCCCTTGAAGGGCTCTCCATTGGAGAGACAGCGCCGCCGCCACAGCCCCTGCCCTGTCACGTCGCCTTCTTCTTCTTCGAAGGCCTTCTAGAAGCAATTCTTGTTGTGACTTGCAACACACTACGTGTGTCACGGAGGTCGTGGAGAAGGAAACGCGTTCGCTGCCCACTCTGTGCCTGGCATCGCTCGTGTCCCCTTGAAGGGCTCTCCATTGGAGAGACAGCGCTGCCGCCACACCCCTGCCCTGTCACGTCGCCTTCTTCTTCTTCGAAGGCCTTCTAGAAGCAATTCTCGTTGTGGCATACAACACACTACGTGTGTCACGGAGGTCGTGGAGAAGGAAACGCGTTCGCTGCCCACTCTGTGCCTGGCATCGCTCGTGTCCCTTGAAGGGCTCTCCATTGGAGAGACAGCGCCGCCGCCACAGCCCCTGCCCTGTCACGTCGCCTTCTTCTTCTTCGAAGGCCTTCTAGAAGCAATTCTTGTTGTGGCATACAACACACTACGTGTGTCACGGAGGTCGTGGAGAAGGAAACGCGTTCGCTGCCCACTCTGTGCCTGGCATCGCTCGTGTCCCCTTGAAGGGCTCTCCATTGGAGAGACAGCGCCGCCGCCACAGCCCCTGCCCTGTCACGTCGCCTTCTTCTTCTTTCGAAGGCCTTCTAGAAGCAATTCTTGTTGTGGCATACAACACACTACGTGTGTCACGGAGGTCGTGGAGAAGGAAACGCGTTCGCTGCCCACTCTGTGCCTGGCATCGCTCGTGTCCCCTTGAAGGGCTCTCCATTGGAGAGACAGCGCCGCCGCCACAGCCCCTGCCCTGTCACGTCGCCTTCTTCTTCTTCGAAGGCCTTCTAGAAGCAATTCTTGTTGTGGCATGCAACACACTACGTGTGTCACGGAGGTCGTGGAGAAGGAAACGCGTTCGCTGCCCACTCTGTGCCTGGCATCGCTCGTGTCCCCTTGAAGGGCTCTCCATTGGAGAGACAGCGCTGCCGCCACACCCCTGCCCTGTCACGTCGCCTTCTTCTTCTTCTTCGAAGGCCTTCTAGAAGCAATTCTTGTTGTGGCATACAACACACTACGTGTGTCACGGAGGTCGTGGAGAAGGAAACGCGTTCGCTGCCCACTCTGTGCCTGGCATCGCTCGTGTCCCCTTAAGGGCTTTGGGAAGGGCTCTCCTTTGGGAGAGACAGCGCCGCCGCCACAGCCCGTGCCCTGTCACGTCGCCTTCTTCTTTCGAAGGCCTTCTAGAAGCAATTCTTGTTGTGGCATACAACACACTACGTGTATCACGGAGGTCGTGGAGAAGGAAACGCGTTCGCTGCCCACTCTGTGCCTGGCATCGCTCGTGTCCCCTTGAAGGGCTCTCCATTGGAGAGACAGCGCCGCCGCCACAGCCCCTGCCCTGTCACGTCGCCTTCTTCTTCTTCGAAGGCCTTCTAGAAGCAATTCTTGTTGTGGCATACAACACACTACGTGTGTCACGGAGGTCGGGGAGAAGGAAACGCGTTCGCTGCCCACTCTGTGCCTGGCATCGCTCGTGTCCCTTGAAGGGCTCTCCATTGAGAGACAGCGCCGCCGCCACAGCCCCTGCCCTGTCACGTCGCCTTCTTCTTCTTCGAAGGCCTTCTAGAAGCAATTCTTGTTGTGGCATACAACACACTACGTGTGTCACGGAGGTCGTCCCTTGAAGGGCTCTCCATTGGAGAGACAGCGCCGCCGCCACAGCCCCTGCCCTGTCACGTCGCCTTCTTCTTCTTCGAAGGCCTTCTAGAAGCAATTCTTGTTGTGGCATACAACACACTACGTGTGTCACGGAGGTCGTGGAGAAGGAAACGCGTTCGCTGCCCCCGGCTCGCTCGTGTCCCCTTGAAGGGCTCTCCATTGGGAGACAGCGCCGCCGCCCCCGCCCCCGCCCCCGCCCGCTCACCGCACGCCGCCCGACCTTTCGCCGCCGCCCCCGTTGGCTTTCCCTTTTTTTGCCGCGGCCACGCCGCCCGCCGCTGCCCGCCCGCAGCCATGGGGCGGGGGCGGGTACGCGCGAGCTGGCCAGATGCAGGCTGGCGGTTTGGTGGAAGGGGCACGGGGAGGGGAACAGGGTCAGAAACTGGGGGGGGGGGGGGGGCAGGGAGGAGGGGGGGGGGGAGGGGGGGAGGGGGGTGGGGAGAGGAAGGGAAAGGGGGGGAGGAAGGGACGGGAAAGGAAAGGTGGACGGAATGCGGAGACGGGGTCCAGAGGAGAGGGGAAAGGTGTGAGGTCGCGGGGCCGACGGGGAAGGGGACAGGGGGACGGGGGTGGTGACGGGGAGGGGAACAGAATAACGACGCGATTGGTGAGAGCGTGAGAGGGGGCGGGGGCAGGGGCGGGGTACCGATTACGCGGTATACGCGCGCCGGTTGCTGGCGTCGTAAAAGTGTTGCTCGCGCAAGCACTGAACGGGGCGAGAAGTCCTGCGGAAGTGACGAGGTCATAAGCCCAGCTCAGCTGTGCCTCGCCCGCCGCCGCCGCCCGCGCCCTCCCGCCCTCAGAAAACAAGATTGTGGTCACTATATTTTATGTTACGTGTGAAACTGGGGCGCGGTCCTCGGTAGGTGTACAGAAATCATTCTTCCCAGCACGTGGTAAAAAGGTTTTTTAGTACACTTTGTGAAATCAAATCTTAAACACTGGGTTTCATTCAAATGATGTTAGTTACAATCACTGCAGCTTTTTTCTGTTATTACTGTGTCATTTAAAAATCAGTTTCAGTGACTTAATACTATCTTTCCAAATATTACAACTCAGTTCATCTTCAATAAACTATGTCTCAGTTGAAACATTTTATGTGGAGTATCAACTGATACACTTTCATTTTGAAATCAGAACTATTGTTAATTTATGAGTATCAAGCCTGTAAAATTTCAGTAATATCGGATCATGTTATGGCTAGTTTTTTTTTGTCTCACCATGAAAAATATGCGTGTAAAAGTTTCAGAGTCTGTACTTCGTCAAATTGAATAAGTTAGGGAAAAATTATTCTCTTTTACCATAACTAATAACACAAAACATTAACAACTTCACATTGCAAAAATACTTTCAGTGCGTTAGATTGATCATTAAGACATTTTATGCGAAAAATATAGAGATCGTCGCCTTTTGAGCAATGAATAAGTGAAAATTTTCACCCGCGTTTGTGCTTATAAAAGCTATGGCTGCGTATGAGGAATTATTTCCAGTACTCGTATAAAACCTATCACTTATCACAGGACGACATATCTAATAGTACATCGGAATCCCAAAGTTTTGAATCAAATATATTTTCTAGCTTTAGTAACCTTTCAACGGTATTATGAGAAATTAAGCCATATTTTAGTAAATCAATATTTCTTCTTGATTGTCAATATATGTTTACAAATAAAAGTGTCCAAAGTTTTTTATGACAATCATTTATTCAGTAATTTCACAACGTTTTGTAACTCGTTTTGTTACATCTTCAGGTGCTAAACTTAGTGAGGGAACGCTATCCCATTGAATTACCACCTCAGCAGAACATTCAAGGGAGACATTACGAAATACCTCACACAGTTGATACCACATCTGGGGATTGGGATGTTGTTGTGGTATCAACTGTGTGAGAGTGAGGTATTTCGTAATGTCTCCTTGAATGTTCTGCTGAGGTGGTAATTCAATGGTATAGCGTTCCCTCATTAAGATTAGCACCTGAAGATGTAACAAAACGAGTTACGAAACGTTGTGAAATTACTGAATAAATGATTGTCATAAAAAACTTTTGTTGAGCCATATTTTCTATTTTCATCCCAAGCTCTCAATAAATACTTAATGAAAGAAGTATGTACCAAACCAATCTACTTAGTACTGTGTACTGTGTATATAAAATATAATATTTTAATTTCATTGCTTCTGGAAAGGTGTAATGAAGAAAATATGAAAGGAACATAACGATCCAAATTGGGATACCGATGGTCCAATTTGGACTGTCAGTTTTCCAAGAATGAAATGCACTAGTAAACACAATTGCACATAAACAAATTGGAAAAGAAGGGTATTTATTCGAAATTATATTAATGCAATGTACATATTAATACAATTCATGTGATAATAAAAAAAATCATAATGTTGAATTTGTTGAAAGAAATTACAGTTTCCTAGGAAAAATATAATTGACAGTCCATTCCTTTACTTAATTTCACATCCTATGCTAATAATCAATGTTCTATCTATAGGAAATCATTTTATTACCTTACACTGAATTTTCGTGCCAGGTTCAAAATATTCCAAATTAATTAAAAAATCTCTATAGCACTTCGTAGACAAATAATGAAATTCTACATTTCTATTTCATAAAACCCTAATAGGCTTTTACAGGAAAGTGAAGAACTAACATCGTGATTAGAAAAAATAGATTTAATTTCTGGAACTTAAGCTGACAAATCTTTTAATTCTTTATATCATTGTAACATATCGAGAACGCACATCGTAGACAACCAATCAAATCTTACTTTCCCTTTCTACATCTTGTCCAGAACCATACACCAACATCATAGTGATGTACTTTCTGATTATCGAGACGATATTGTGAATATAAACTTTTTTAAAGTTCTTATTACCTTGAAATATACTGACTTGGATAGTCCTTAAAGCTGCCCTTTTCATATCTTTCACTGGACCTGGATGCTCTAATAAAACTTGTCAACCGTCTTGCTAAATATTTTGGTTCAATTGTTTCTTGTAGTTAGAGATAAAAAGATCTGAAGGGAATTTTCATTACTATTTTGCTTAGTACTACTAAAACTAGGAACACTTGTTTTCTACTTCAACTGCCAGGGAATCAAATAGCTCACAATATCATGTTATATGTACTAATATATTCCAATCCATTGCTTTCTGTGAAGCGAAAGAATAATATAATATAATGTACACCAATCTCCTATTCAATTTCGGCAACTCGTCTAAAATTTGAGAAAAATTCAATGCTTCACTCCTACTTCAAGAACAACATTAGTCATATTATGCTTATTCGAAAGCTAATGTAGAATATTTGTAACATCTAGCATAGAAGTTACAGTTATTCTTTCCTTGTGCACACAATGGTTTTCGACAAATAGCACAAAAATAGTAAGCCTCTTTACGAAAATCCTAACACTAATACTGCTCATTAAAAAGGATAGCTATTCACTGGAAACTGAGTAACAATCTCATTAGAGCATTCACAAGCCTTATAGCTGGGTAGTATGATTCAAATGCCCTTACGCATAGAAATACTGATGCATTCCAATTTAGACGCTGCTGGTCCTTTGGGGAGTTTCCCCGAAATTTAATGAAATTTAATTTTAACCAACCTATTCTAAATGACACAGCAACATTGCAGGTGACATTGTAATTTATTCTATTTTCTAATTCAATTTTTTTATTTAAATTTATTTCAAGTTTTTCACTTTGATGGACGCTATTCTTAAATTTCTTCATGTAGACCCCAGCTTTACACAAATAATTTCAAATCAAGATTTGAATTATCTACTGCAAGTGTACGCGTAGGCTTCCGCGGCTCGAGTCGATGACTTCTTCTTCGCTGTCCGGGTGACGCCGCGTAGGCTGAGAGGCCGACGTTTCGCCTGACATGTCGCAGGCTTCGTCAGGGCTTGATCAGGGCATGCTTCATCAAGGATGAAGCCTGCGACATGTCAGGCGAAACGTCGGCCTCTCAGCCCACTACGCGGCGTCACCCGGACAGCGAAGAAGAAGTTATCTACTGCAAGATGTAAAAATATTAGTAAATAGAAATTCGTGAAATATTGCCTAGAAAGGTGACATCAACTTCAAAATAGATTCCAAAAATAACCCAGATTTCTAAAGAAATTATGTCGACGAATCAAAAATAATGTAAGTTAATTTGTTTATATTATTTATTGCACTTTCTAAAATGTCGTAAATCCATTTCTGACATCTGGCTCGTTTCAAAAGCATTAATTTATGTAATAAAGCGCAACATTATTAACTTAAGTTTAGTTCACACCACCATCCAATAGGATTTTGAAAGTTACATGTTTGGCGTATGGAATATCGTAATGGCATATCACTTTCCTGTAGCAAAAACAAACACAAATTATTTAAAAAAATATATGTTTTAAAACGCAATAGTGAGAATCCTCTTTGAGGATTCTTAGGGATGAAACCGTAATAATGTTCAACGGGGCCTCCTTTAAATAAATAGTATAACAGTAAATTCTTAAACAACTCACAGATGGGTTGAAAAACTGTGTAACGACAAATAACATGACTGGAACTTAACGACCCATTCAACCAGTTGCGCTATTCCAATTTTGTAATAAGAGTTTGCGGTTAACTTGTAATATTGGTCACAGATGCTACAAATATTAGTGCGTAATGCCGTCGATGTACAGTAACGCAACCGTCTGAAATAATCAGTGTGGATGATCATAAAACTTTTACGTGAGGTTCAATAGCACTATAAATGCCATAACTGGTCCCATATTGACGAATACTGTCGTGAAATCGTAAAGCTGGTGATATAGCACGACTGTATAAAGAATATAAAGACTATAAACAATTACGTTCAGTTACTTCCCTTACAGATACAGCAAATTAAATTTATCATTAATGTTTGCTGCTTGATCATCTTTTAAATTTAAGAACGAAGTATGCAATATATATTTTTTGTCGGAGCATTCTATCAAATTACTCAGGCCGCGATATGATACACAAATCTTGGTAGGGAGGAAGAAAATGGTTCAAGAATCTCTGATTTCAAGAAAATATCGTTTCAGATATTCACTTTGTGAAGTTTTTTATGCGCGTTATTTACCACTCTAAATAATGAAACGTTATGATAGAGTTCAATATTTTCTAATATATCAGCCACATCGTCATTTCATGAAAATTTACTTCAATCCCGTTAACCCAGTGAAACCAGTATATATTAATTTCACACTTAACATAACCAAGAAAATATTAGAAATAATACCTGCCCGCATTTGTGAAGATACAGTAATCTTGATTGTTTGTCGCATCTTATTTTCTATTTGGTGATTCATCTGAGGGATGTAAAGATATTTTTAATCTCCGAGAACACGGAAAGAGATATTCAGGAAGTAGATATTAACAAAAAACAGGAGACACACGTTTCTTATCCGCAAAAAGGTACGAAAAAGATGCAAGTAATAAATAAAATTAACTCACGCCTAACTTCCAAACATGTATGTTTCTGCCAGCAGAAAGAAACTGAACATACACACAATTTGCAATGTAGCACTTGGTAATATAGTCGTAATGCTACGTAACAATAATTGCATATCGAATTTAACAGAGAAATGCACATCGAATTTAACAGAGAAACTCTAAGCCCTGGAAAAAATCTAGAGCATTTCTTCGCTCCCCCGAACTTCCACAATATATCACGGATGTCCCGGACTCGATGCTTAGTGCACGGTCTGCACGGCAGATGGCGCGCACAGCGCCACCCGCATTGCACTTAATTGCCAGCGGCGCGCGCTGTCTTAACCGAAAAGCCTCGCCCGGCCGGCCGCGTTCTTAATTAAAATTTTTCATTATTTCTGCGAATCGCTGGGGGTGGGGTGGGGTGGAAGCGGAAGCGGAAGCGGGTGCAATCGGTGTGTGGAATGAGGTGGCGCAGTGGGCAAACTGGAGAGGGTGGTTCACGGTGCGGGGTCGCGATGACCAGAAGATTCGGTTGGGGTCATCTGGAGGCAAAGCCGTGAAACGCAGAAGAAAGGGGAGTAAGTGATTGTGTAGAGTAGGAAGAGTACGATAAAGAAAGAGAACGGAGGAGTTTATGGAAGGGGGGTAGGAGATGTGGCAGAGAGGTTGTGGAATCTGACTAGAACACGGACAACGAAAGGAATGAGAAAATAGAGAAGAGCATAGCAGAAGCACAAGGCTTGGAATGTATGAATCGAGGTGGTGTAAAGAAAGGGAAGGTAAAGAAGTTTCTCTGGAGGGTGAGTTGTATTTGGAATAAAAGAGGGATGTTGTCCCTGGAGATAGAAGATCAATTTGAAGCAAGGTAGATGCGGAGTGTGTTGAATATTTGAATGAGGAATGGGAAATGAGAAGAAGGTGCAGGAAAGGACAAAGAAGAGGACCATCATAATAAGCGAACAAGCAAAAGGAAGAGGCAAAATAATGAAAAGAAACGCAGCTGGGGAGTAGAAGAAAGATAAAGACGAAAAGTTCGGGAAGGAGGAGAGAAGAGAATCAGTGGAGAAGGTGGCAGCGGCAGTGGGCGGGGTGAGTGGGCGAGGTGAGGGCGGGGTGAGTGGGGGGTGGGCGGGGGAGTGGGCGGGGAGTGGGCGGGGCAGTGGGCGGGGCGAGTGGGCGGGGCGAGTGGGCGGGGCGAGTGGGCGGGGCAGTGGGCGGGGCGAGTGGGCGGGGCGAGTGGGCGGGGCGAGTGGGCGGGGCGAGTGGGCGGGGCGAGTGGGATGGGCGAGTGGGCGGGGTGAGTGGGAGGGATGGGTGGGCGGGGTAGGCGGGCGGGGCGAGTGGGCGGGGTGAGGGGCGGGGGTGTGAGTGCGGGGCGGCGCCCGGGCGCGGCCGCGCAGATTCGCTGATCCATATTCATGCGCGGGAACAAAAGCGATAATGCCGCATTAACGTTAATTCGGAGCTAACTGGACGCACTCGTTACAGGCAGGCGCTGGACCCGCCGCGCCGTAGCCCCGCCCCCTCCCCCGCGCGCTGCTAATAGAAAAATAGACTTAGCGCGGGCGGCGCGCGATGGTGGCGCCATTAGTTCGTCAGCGGACGCCACAGACCCGAATTGCGAGGGCGCTCACGCGACTGATTGAAGTGGTGGATTTCCGCGGTGCACTGCATCTAATCTTTTCCAGACTGCAACATACGACTGTGAACAAACTCAATATATAATAAAACATTAGCTTATAAGTCAAAATAAATGAACTTGCTATCCAAACACAAATTATTGTTTTTCACAGGTCAGTCGTGAAAAGATTTGTTCTATTCTTTCTCTTAGTTATATTCTACAGTACACTTATTTTACCTTCAATCCTCCCTTTTCAAGCTTCTATGATTAACAAAACAGCAGCAATTTTAAGGTATTTTTTGATATTCTTTCACAGAAATTAACATCTAAAAGTGCAACACAGAATACTCAGTCGCAATGACGCGTATATTTGAAACTACGTGAGAGTATGGTTTCCATAAACGCACCACCTACTCTAACAAACCCCGCACTAACAAAACCGACGAGACCGAAGAAAACTGTGATTGACATGCGAGCTGGAGCGGTGCCTCACTGGTGGGAGATACTTGGTTGGGGAAAACCCACAGTTCGACGGGTACGTCGGCGCCGGATCCCACCATCCAGCGGGGGCAAAACACCGCCATCTCCCTTGGAAAAAAAGCCCTACACTTTCGAGACTAATAACCATAGCAGTTGACGCAGCGTAAAAGTTGACATTGCCTGACAACAGGACATAATCATCCAATAACTCAAACATTAACCTGAAAGCAAAGTCTTATTTCTGGTGGTGATTATGAGAGACAATATTGCAACATGTGCTGTATCTGACACATAAAATTTATCTTTGAAATTTTTTCTTCTTTTCGTTGACTTCCAAGAGAACCTTACTTTGTTGATGCGACTCATATTAGCTGCTGGTTGAAAAGTTCCCTGTGCCACTCAGAAGCTGAGATCGTGAGCAGCAGGGCCGTTGGTCGTGGAATCTATTCAAAGTGCCCGCCACTAGCCCCTCCGCCCCCGCTCTTCGCTTTTTGCCACTCGTGGGAGGGGAGGGGCGGCCTTTCAACGCCCCGCGGGGCGGGCGATAGCGGGCGATAAGGCGCGCGGCCGCGGGCGGCGCTGATGGATCACCTGCCCCGCGGCGCCTCCCGCGCAAACAGCGGCCGCCCCCAGGCGCCTCCCCGTCACGCGACCACACGGCGGCGAGAGGGGCTCTGGTGCAGCGAAGGAAGATGGGGGCGGCGGGGTTCGTAGAAGCAAGCAAGGCGGGGACAAGACTGACTCTGGGTGCAGCGAAGGGAAGATGAGGGCGGCTGGGTTCGTGAGCTACCAGCGGCATGAGGGCAGAGGGATGGGCTGGGTTCTAGAAGCACCAAGGCGGGCGGGACTGACTCTGGGTGCAGCGAAGGGAAGATGGGCGCTGGGTTCGTAGAACACCAAGGGGGCGGACTGACTTGGTGCAGCGAAGGAAGATGGGGCGGCTGGGTTCGTAGAACAACAAGGAGGCGGACTGACTCTGGTGCAGCGAGGAAGATGGGGCGCTGGGTCTGTAGAAGCAACCAAGGCTGAGGGCGGAAGAGGGCGATGGTGCACTAGATGTGCTGGGTTCTGAAGCAACCAAAGCGGCGAGCTGTCGGAGGGCTGTGGGAGCAGGGTCTGTAGTGCTACTGCGGACTCGTGAGCTGGGTTCGTAGTAGCACCAAGGCGGGGCGGACTGACTCTGCGTGAGCGAAGGAAGATGGGGCGGCATGGTCTCGTAGAAGCAACCAAGGCGGGGCAGGACTGACTCTGGGTGCAGCGAAGGGAAGATGGGGCGGCTGGGTCGTAGAAGCAACCAAGGCGGCGCTCGGCAGCGAAGGAGGGCGCGCGTAGGACTCAGGCGGAGGCTGGTGGCAAGATGCGCTGGGTTCGTAGAAGCAACCAAAGCGCGGGCGAGGAGAGGCTGGGAGCAGGGCATGGTGCACTGCAGTGGGGCTGGGTTCGTAGTAGCTACCAAGGCGGGGCGGACGACTCTGGGCTGCAGAGAAAGGAAGATGGGAGGCGGATGGGTTCGTAGAAGCAACCAAGGCAGGGCGGACTGACTCTGGGTGCAGCGAAGGGAAGATGGGGCGCTGGGTTCGTAGAAGTAACCAAGGCTGGGGGCGGAAGGGGCGATGGTGGCGACTAGATGCTGCTGGGTTCGTAGAAGCAACCAAGGCGGGGCGGAGGGGGCAGAGAGATGGCGAGCTAGCAACTCGGCTGGGCTGGGTCGATGTGCATAGCCGACAACCAGCGGCGGCGGGAGGGCTGTGGGAGCAGGGCATGGTGCTACTGCGGTGGGGCTGGGTCTGTAGAGCTACCAAGGCAGGGGGCGGACTGACTCTGGGTGCAGCGAAGGGAAGATGGGGCGGATGGGTTCGAGAAGCAACCAAGGCAGGGGCGGACTGACTCTGGGTGCAGCGAAGGAAAGATGGGGGCGGCTGGGTTCGTAGAAGCAACCAAGGCTGGGGGCGGGAGGGGCGATGGTGGCGACTAGATGCTGCTGGGTTCGTAGAAGCAACCAAAGCGGCGGGCGGGGAGGGGCTGTGGGAGCAGGGCATGGTGCTACTGCGGTGGGGCTGGGTTCGTAGTAGCTACCAAGGCGGGGGGCGGGACTGACTCTGGGTGCAGCGAAGGGAAGATGGGGCGGATGGGTTCGTAGAAGCAACCAAGGCGGGGGCGGGACTGACTCTGGGTGCAGCGAAGGAAAGATGGGGGCGGCTGGGTTCGTAGTAGCTACCAAGGCGGGGGGCGGGACTGACTCTGGGTGCAGCGAAGGGAAGATGGGGGCGGATGGGTTCGTAGAAGCAACCAAGGCGGGGGCGGGACTGACTCGGGCTGCGAAGGAAGATGGGGCGGCTGGTCCGTAGAAGCAACCAAGCGGCGAGCAGTGAGCAGGGCATGGTGCTACTGCGGGGCTGGTTAGTAAGCAACAGGCAGCGGCGGAGGGCGATGGTGACTAGACTGCTGGGTTGAGAAGACAAGCGGCTGGCGGGCGGAGAGGCATGGTGCTCTGCGTGGGCTGGTTCGTAGTAGCTACCAAGGCGGGGGGCGGGACTGACTCTGGATGCAGCGAAGGAAAGATGGGGGTGGCTGGGTTCGTAGAAGCAACCATGCCTGGGGAGAGAGGGACTGTGGGGGCGGCGAAGGAGAGATGGGGGCGGCTGGGATCGTCCGAGTCGATCGGGAGGGCTGGAGCGTTGGGAGGGGCTGTGGGGGTGGTGAGAGAGATGGGGCGGTTGAGATGGCGGGGAGCAGGTTGACAGGGATGGCAGGAGCTGTGGTGACTGCGGCTCGGGGCGGGAGGGGAGTGGTGTAGGAGAGGGTGGTGCCAAAAGAATGGTAGCGGCGGAGGCGTGGGTGCGGTGGGACGAGTATGGAAGCGGGGGGGGGGCAGGAAAGGGGCGTGGCAGGGGCGGGAGGCGCGCGGAGTCAGCAGCGGGGCCAGCCGACGACGGCCGGGGCTGCGGCGGCCGCGGGGGGCGGTGAGGGAGGCGGGTCCCGAGGAGCCCTCGTCCGCCGCAAGGGGCATTCCACGCGCGCCCGACGCGCCCTTCGCCCTTCGCCCTCCAGGCCCTTCGCCGCCGCCGCCACCGCGAGCTCGTTAGCGCACCGCAACGTCTTACTAGAGCCGCCGCCCCCGCAGCACGCGCGCTTATCGAGTGCGCGGGAAAAGTGCTGGCGCTGCTATTCGTGACGGTCCCGAGACGGAGATTGAACGGCGAACATTTCGTAAATATTGGTTGGTTAGCGGTTACGGATGCGTCAACACCTTAGATCATTAGTCCCGTAAGTGTAGTGCATGCTTTTTTTCCTCGGGAGGTGGCTGTGATTTCCTCCCGCTTGATGGCGAGATCCGGCGTCGACCTACCGTCGGTTAGTGGGGTTTCCCTCTATCCAGGACTCTCCCACCACCAGGGCACCGCCCCAGCCGAAACAAGCTCTAAGCTCCCGACTGGTCTCCCGGAATACGTGGTAGTGTAGTGCATGTTAGTGTAAGTGTGTGTGTAAGGGGAAAGGATAGGACAAGGATGAGGAAGGAAAGATCGCGCGCGGTCAGTGTCCCGTTTGTTAGGGTACTGCCCCGGCATTCGCCTGGTGGTGATCCGAGAAACCACGGAAAACAATCGACCAGAGCAGCTGGCCACTAGAATTCTCCTCCAGACAGCAACTGAATTCGACCTAGTTGAAAAGCTACTGTCGAAATTCCTGCCGCCGTCAGGACTCGAACGTAGGATCTCCCGGTCAGAGACGCTGCAGTGACATCAGTTGATGCACTGAGTTACTCCTCCCGGTCGTGAATATTGTTTTTTGTAGCAAAGAAATCCTTATGCCTTGTAAAATCCCATTGCATCTTATTTACTAGTCGGAGAGAAAGAGTCAGGAAATTGCTCATAGATAACAGATTTATGAGTAGTCAAGGAAAAACATACTTGAAAGAAATGTGAAATTTTGTTTATTTAATTAACAAAGTTCACTAGTTGTTCCTTGATACATTTTTTAGCTATATACAAGTTTTATTCAGTACAACTTAAGAAGTATTTGCTTCTTCACATTTCACTACGCGAAACTGAACTGACGCTTAGATAATTAGAGTTTTTCGACGAACTTTCAGAAATAGCAGTTTTTTTTTTACTTATTTCACCTGCCTACATAGAAACGTAGGATCTCCTACCATTTGGCGCGTGGTGTTGAAACAAATGACTAAATGCAACGCAAATAAAGTTGTATAGATCGTACGCTTTGATTAGTCTTGGCATGTTCCAATGATTGAGTTCGAATTAGCCCTGCCGCACCACATTGAAGGAAATCGTTTTATTCTTTGAAGATATTTTAAACCTTCTGAGAACACTTTAACGAGTTCACGGGAATTCAGAATGGATTTACGAAGAAAAATAAAGTATCGCCATTCATGAAACCACATTCTCAAACGGAAAATGATAAATTTAGCTTGAAAGGTTCATCCAGCCTACAGCAGATAAAAGGTGATTCTGAATAGTAAAGCACGGCGGTAGTGCAAAAAACGACTTTGTACAGCATTATATATTGTAGCTGCTTACATAAATGTTTCATACTTCAAACAAAGATACAGTACTGAGATTTACACCATAATACACGCTAAACATGTGATAAACAGTTCCTGAATCGCCAAGCGAAGAGATGGTAAGAAGTACAGACGTAATTTGAAAGACAGAACGAGTAGGCACGTAAATTTATCCCAGACACACCTGAGGTGTTGCATAAACAAAGTCCCTTTGCTTTTTGTAAGTTTCATATTTACCTCAATAGTTTCCACCTTTTTCTTTCACAATTAGAAGCAAATTTCATGTTCTCCTTACTCCTGCGGGAGAAGTATCAACTTCACTTAAAAACTCATTACGAAAATCAAACTCTATACACAACAAGTAGAGCAACTGTAGTGAATTACTACTCACACCCAAATATGAATAGTACTTTCATTGCTGCACTTTAACTATTCGCTCACGAAAACATTAAAACATCATTAAAAATGAACAGTAGATCAAGATGCAGCGAAAGTAGATTGATTAAAATTACCGAAAATTGCGTTTAGCATTTCGCTGAGTTTCGTTAAAAATAAATGTTATCTCTGTCTCTGGAGTGGAATAAAGAAAACCCGGCTGTGCGTCACACCGGGGTATTTTCTGTATTCTAGTCAATAATACCTTTCAAAATTTGCACAATTTCTGACACCAAAAATTGCAAATGTAGTCACAAATATCATTGCAAAATAACAATATTACTGTCATGATTATAACGATGAATTCGATGTAGTTCTTCCGAATGATATTTTTGAAGCAACAAGACAGATAAACTTCCATTTCGTTGATAACATCCAACATGTGTCAACACACAGCTGTCGTAATGAGATTTTACTCGAGCAGAAAACTACTTAATTTGTACTTAAAAGACAAAGTGTTAAAAACAACAGATTCTACTGACTGCTTTATATAAAATAATTTCCCCGGAGGCGTCTTGAAACTAACGAGGTTGGGGCAGCGGCGAAGGAATCTTGCGAGAGGTTTCCGATCGCCGCTTGTTTTTACGGCCGCGCGGAGCGGGCGTGGGCGGGGCGGGCGGGGCGGGGAGGGGCGGGCGGGGCGGGGCGGGCGGGCGCACGTGCCAGCCGGGAGGGGCGCAGGGAAATTGAAGCAATAACCTCGGGCCGCAATGTTAAGATAAAAAGGCGCCGCCCCCCCCCATCCCCGCACCGGACGCGCAACACGCGGCCCGGTGCAGCCTCAGTCTTATCGGAGGCAGCGCGAGGGGGCGGGGCGAAACGAGCAGGAGCATTAGCGCTTTCCACCACTATCTCCTCCACGTCTGTTCTGCATTTCTTTACCTTCCGCATCCTCCTACCTCCCTTCCTTTGGTCTCAATCTCAATTTCAGCATTCACCAATGTTTCACCTCTTGCCACAACGTGCACCACCTCAAATTCTGCACTTGTTCCGTCACTTTCGCTGTAGCGGGACGCGCGTCCGTGCCCGGAAAGCACTTCGTTCAAACTAGCGAGCCTCCTCACGACACAAGACACAACGACTCGGGCAGAGAGAACGCGGCGACGATAGGGAAGAGGCAAGAGAATGAATCTGGAACAAAAGGGACACTGCACACCCGTCTCAGCAAGCAGAGAAAAATGACAGCTAAGTACGTAAAAGAGAAGAAGTGCGCGAAAGGAGGACTCAATGGGAGGATTAGCCGAGTGGCTCCAGGCTCCTGCGAGTGTCAGAGGCGATCGGAAGACAGAGGAAAGAGGCTGACCCCGGCGAAGATATTCTCGGGGCCGCAGCAGGCCGGGCGGTCGGAAGGGGCCGCAAGGGTTTGGTGCGTAAACGGCGGTTGTGAGCGAAGGTCGGAAGGCGCAGACGGGGCTGGGGCCGGGGCCGGGGGCGTTTGGCGAGCAGCGCCCCCGGGGAGGGGGCGGCGTCTGCGGAAATTAAAAGTCGGCGCTTCTGCCCCCGGGGCCCGCCCTCGGGCTCCACCGCCACCGCCGCCACTGCCGCCGCAGAGCTCCTGGCGGCGCCCGCAGGAAGCACCCTGCCGACCGAAGAAATATGCGCCAGAAAAAGGCCCTGAGGCACGCCTCCACCGCGCCGAAGACGGAAGGGCAGCCGAAGAAGGGCGGCGAGTGCTGGGCCCTAGCAGGCACGTAATCGATTAAATGGAAAAGCGGCGAACGTCTACCAATGCCCTATTTCATTACTGCCCCTGTAATACATTTACAAAATCGCGCAAACTATTTACACGATAAAATCGTGTGTACGGAGCTCATGATATTCTAAAATTCAAACATTTCGTGTACTCTGTGATACTTAACGTAACTTTACATTATTACTCTTTACCATAGAAATAAATTTGTTCATGATAAAAATAAAAGCTAATAGGAGAATCTCATATACAAGGAATTTTAAAGAAGATTTCCTCGATTTTTAACATCCTTAAACATGTTCCATTGAAAATCTTTTAACAGAAATTGTGCTGAGAGTTTCCAAACAATAAATTTTCGCCGACTTCAGATCTATGACAAGACCTGTATTATGTAAATTTAAAAGAGTGTTCTGAACCTTGTGGCATAATCATAAAAATATTATAATAACGTTTCATTTTTACAAACCATATTTTGAATGACAATAAATTTGTATTGTACTATTACATTGAAATGAAATACCCTGTTACCGAATACGTATCGAATGCGAAATGTGTGTTACCAGTCGATGAGTTACGCTTTCAAGAAAAACGAGCTGCTTCTCGCGCGAGATGCAATAAGCAGCGGGATGGCTGTTGTGTGTGAGCATGCGTCAGCCTCCAAAGCAAACGCGAGGGCCTTCGAAGCCACGCCCCCTTGCTTGGTCTACGCTTTGCATCAGAGGCTCCAGCTCCATTACGGCGCCACGCGCCTTTGACAGCCGCTGAAACATTCAGCGCAGCCCTCGTCCCTTCAGTACTTCAGCTCTCGGACAAACTCCTCGACGAACTTCCCCCCTCCGCAACCACACCGCCCTACCCCGCTCTCTCCCTCCTTTCTCCGCCCGCGCTGCGAGTGGAGCAGGTCGCGAGGAGACGGAGGTAGAGCTCAGATTGCACACCCAGCACCTCTCAAGAAGCACGTGACCCGATGAGAGAAAAAAATCTTATCTGAATGACCACAACCACATCCGATATACCCTTCTATCTTTACTTTTCCAGTAAAATACATTGAGTAGAGCTTAGCAGTTACATGTTCCATCCGGTTCCCTGAATATGAGCTTCGTAAGGCCTTGAGACATTAATCATATTTTATATAAAATTGTAAATAGCCAGTAAATAAAGAAAATTTTATGGAAAAATACTGCAGTGTCCTTGACTTTGTTGTTTAGAATAGAATCAAACAAAAAAGGACTGTTTTGGGACAGATTCAGAGGTTCAAAATAGTTGTAAACGACATGCAAAGTCTTTGAATGGACGGAATATTTTTTTAATACTGAAATTGGTTGAAATAATTTAATGGCTAATTTTAGATAGGAAATTAGAAGTCATAATCAAACACTGGTGTTGACTTGTGCCAAGTAATTTGCCGGTAACACAAATTATTGAATATTTTAATGCCCTCGTCTTCGTATTTTCTGAGATTTACATCGAAAATAATCAGTTAAACGTCAAGCGTAAAATTTACTATGCAGTTTCGAGGATCAAGATCGGGCTCAAATGGCTTGATGGAAATAATATGATATGATTTCGGTCAAAGAAAGAACCACCCCAAAAAGTTGAATGTGGGATGAAATCTAACAGTTGCTCAACATCACCAAATTGCATTATATTCTCAAGAAAGTCAGAAAGAAAAGAAAGAAAGTATGTTTTAAAACATTGCGTATCTCTAGCGTACATTTGTCACCTACTTTCATCTACCTCTTCCAAACATCTATGATTAATGAACCAAATATTTATCCCTTCTAAAATATGGTAGGTTTCAGATTACATTTATAATATATCCCTCAATAAGATCGATCTTCAGAAAAATCCGTATCCAAGAATCATCCTTGTGGTACACCAGGGTTGTTTTGTAGCTTACAAAACAAAACACCGATACAATGAAACGTTAGATTTGGCGAATCCGACTGTAACATGTATCGCGATGACCTCACAATTTTCAATTTACCCTGCACCTTTCCAATCGCAACGTGTCAGCTGCAAAATACTGGATTGCACTGCGGCGAAAATAGAGCCAACGTTGGTGATCCAGGTGAATTTGTAATCCGATTGCGCCGCTAGATTTAAGCCAATTATCATAAACCGCGAGCGTGGCGGCCGGCCTCCTGAATACACAAATCCCGCAGGCGCACTTTATGATATTTAATTCACGTCGCGGGGCGGGGCGGACGACGGTAAATATATTCCGATCAGGGGCGTTCACGCGCCTCGAGGGAAGAATAAAGCAATGAAACGCGCCGTAATGGAGACGCCCAAGACGAGGCGGCGAGAGGGGGAGGGGCAGCTCGCCCAAATTACGAATGCTCCATATCGCCCACACATTGCGCCGCGGCCTCCACCTACAGTCCCTTCCGGGAGCGAGCGAGCGCGCAAACGAGCTTGTAAATTCACGCGCGTCGCGCGCTGCAATCATTAGGCTGCAAATTAAATCCTTCAGACATATTTTACACGGAGTTTACGCATACCGTAAAGTTGCCTGCAAGCTGGCGAGTCTCGGAACGGGGCAAACGGTCAAAGCCTGAGAGATGGAGGGTGGGGGTTGAGGAAGGGAGGGAGGGGTGAGAAAAATCCCCGCGGACTTTGGCCAGCCCCGGGCAGCAGTAGCGGTGTGCGGCGGCAGCTCTCAAAGAGGGATTGCCGAGCAGCGCGCCGGAAAATTCGATTAATCGATTGGGAATTTAATCGATTCTTTCATCTCGCAGCGAGATAATGCGATTCGCCGGCCGCGGGGCAGCGTGGGACGAAGGCCACCGGCGGTAGCAGAGGCGGGGTGGGGGCGAGGGGCGGGTCCCCGGGACGAGAAATTCCTCCCGCGGACTGACTCGCCGCCGCCGCCGCCGCCGCCGCCGCCGCCGCCGCCGCCGCCGCCGCCGCCGCCGCCACCGCCGCCGCTTGGCGCCGGGACGAGATTGGCGCCAACGTCAAAGGAATTTCGGCCGCTTCTCGGAAGTTACTCGGGAAGAAGAGAGGCCGCTTTCGAGCGGGGGAGGGCGCGGAATGAACTGTGGTTAAGAGAAGAGAGCGAACGGTAGAAACTGAGAAGGCGTAAATGGATGTGGAAGGTTACATCTCTTACGAAGTTCTTTCCGAGTCAATGATTGCAACTTTCTCTCAAGCGAAGGGAAACTGCTTAAGTTTCAACTAGATCTCGACTGCTAGTGAGAGACCTTTAATAATTTCTCCTCGCTACTAGAGGACACTTTTGAAGCACGAGAGTGACCCAGTGCGCGGAATAAAACTAATAAAAAAAATTCTTGCTACTATTAATAAAAATATTCACAAATATTACCATAAGTACTGCGCAATGATAATTTATGCGCTGTTCTTCCGTAAGCATATGATAATGAAATAATAATGATTTCAACTGAAAAGTGAATGTGGTGGGTATGTATTTCACACCGACCACTGTCACAAGAGGAAGGAAACCAACATGAAATTCTACTTTCCCGACGCCGTTCACCGAATCGTAACTACAGCTTTTTTAAGACAATTTTTCAGTGTCTTTTTAAAAACAATCGCAACAACACTTTTTGATTTGTTTACATTTTTAGCAGTGTTACTGCATTTCGTGGACTCCAATACAAAACCTGTTACATTCGCCCCACAACTCGAATAATCACGACATCCGGGAGCGACTGCTGAGGGAGTTGCGGGCGAATCTAAATTAGAGCGAGAACCCTCGAGGCGGAGGCGAGTGGTGCAGAGCGGCCTGGGTGGTGCGGGAGGAGGTCTGCGAGCCGAGCCCTTTCGGGGGAAGGGGGAGGGCTTCGCAGGTGCGGCAGGTGCCGCCCATCGCCCGGTAGCTTCGCCCCCCTCGCCTCCCCTCCCCGCCTCCGTCGCCCATAAATTGCAGCCACTTTGTCTTTGCGGTGCCAGCCTTCGCATGCCCACGGCGCCTCGATAAAGTCCCTCCTCCTCCTCCTCTCCCGAGGCCTCCCCGCACTACCCCTGTAACGTCCACGTTACCTTGCCTTATTAACTGGCCGTTACAACTTTATATATCCATACAACATCCCTTTATTATGTTGTATCTTTATCATGTTGTTTATTATGTTCTTTGACGTTCTTCACTTTCAGATATCATATCAATACTTTCTGTTACTATCGTAACCTTTAACAATGTTTCCAGTATTTGTTTACATATCATGTTAACTTTGGCAAATCCGCCAACGAAGTTGAAACGTTACAAACACCTCCCCTCTTTCAAGAATTTTGGTCACCTTGGTGCCAAAATTTATAAATCTTATAATCAAAGTCTAAAAATTAATATACAATAATAACTTTTATTTTATGACAACTAGATTAGTCCGGAAATGAATTTGCGGAACCTTTACTTAAACAATCGGCATTTCCTGTGCCTTCCATGCTATGCGAATCTGAACGTTATATGCTTGAAATATCAAACTCCATCTTAAAATTTTACAATTTGCATTTGTTTTTCTTTTATATATTTGAGAGTTAACTCTTTCTCCAATTTATGACACAGAAGACTATCTTTATCTGCAACTAGCTTCTGAAGAGATTCCAATTCAGTATTATAAACTTTATTGACAGAATTCAATTTCCCCTGCAAGGAATTAATGTTTTTCTGCAATTCAGAATTATCATCACGTATCCTTTGAACAGTACCAGTGAGCCTGGAAACTACTGCCACTTTTGACGAAAGTTCTTCATCTTTCAAATTTATTTCTTCTTTTAAAAGGTCACTTTACTCTCAGTATCTAGAAGTTTCGCATCTTTCTCCTCAATTTCTGTCCCTTAATTCAAGAATTTCTTTATTATCCTCACTGATTATCATTTCCTTTAGCTAACATACTATCTTTCTCAACAAGTAATGTTTTCTTGTTCTCTATTTCTTCCTCCAAAACCGATACTCTTTCCTTCAATTCAATAATCTGTTCTTCTCCAGATTTGACTTCATCCTTCAAAGATAAACATTCCAAATCAATTGAAGTCTTGCAAACAGATGGTTCAGAATCATTTTCTTTCACAGCTCTATCTTCGTGAAATTTGGTGAAATGTTTATTCTTGTCATCTATATCATACTTTGATTTTCTGTTTCCATGGATTCTCCATTCTCTTCAGACTCTTCGTTCGTTTCTATTTCATTATTATTTTGACATTCCTCTCCTTCATTAACGTTTAATAGGTTAATTTCATCTCTAAGATCTCTATCCAATTCTTTTATCAATTTTGCAGTTTTATTTCCTAATATATACTCATCTCTGTCTAACTTATCTGAAACTACTACCGCTTTTCCATAAACCTTTCCAAATTGGCCACAGATTTCTACTTCTGCTACAGGCAAACATATGGGATTTTCTGTTAAGGGAGTACATACCCAGACTCTTTCTCCAATATAATGTTCTTGTCTAACATTTTTTCTTCCTATTAAATCTATAGCAAATGGTTTTATATGTCCTATACCGTTACAAAAATAACAATGTACTTCTTTCCTTTCTTGGAATCCTTCCTCAATTTCCTGTTTTGTATCAACTTTTTTATTACTTTCCTTTTGAATTTTGGATTTCTCATAGAATTTGGTAGTATCAGCTGATTTATAAATCTTATTTTTTTGTTCTAGTAAATATTGATCACAAGTTTTCAATTTAAAATTTTCTCTAGTGATGTCATAATTTTCTAATTCTTCAACTATGTCACGAGGTTTTGTATATTTAGTCCATTTGCTAACTAGATGCTCTTTAACTACAAACGGAACGCATCGTTTTATTTGTTCCGTTATTAGTAATTCCTTTATTTCCTCAAATGAGTATACATTTACGCCTTCTAACCAACCATTAAGACTTATTTTTAGCTCATAAGCAATATCTTTCCACGTTTTATCTGGTGTTTTTCTGATCGAAAGGAATCTCTGTCGTAATTTTTCTGCGGTTACTTTGTACTTACTCAATAATATTTTCACTATTTCATCATAATCTTTTACTTCCCCTACCATTTCTCTCGTTATATATTCCGCATCATGTCCTGGCAAAAGTGTCATTAACAAAGGTCCCCATTGGTCTTTAGAAATGTCATCAGCAGAAGCAAAATTTTCAAATTGTTGAAGGTATAAAGAAATATCATTTTCATTTGATTGAAAATGTTTCATGCACTGTGTGAGTTTCAATGAATTTTTACTTTGTAATCCTTGAGTTAATTGACCTTCATTATTTATATTGTTTGTTTCGAAGTATTTCTGACATCACCTTACATTTTTCCAACTCAATTTTTGCCAGTTCAATTTCGTGTTCCCTTTCTCGTTCCTCTTTTCTATCCTCCCTTTCCCTTTCGTATTTCTCCCTTTGTATCCTATCCTCCCTTTCTCGTTCCTCTTTTTGTAATCTATCCTCTTCTTCCAACCTTACTGTTTCTAAAATCTCTTTTACTATAGTTTCATCATAATCCTCTGTTTCCGATATTTTTTTTATAATATTCTTAACAGTTTCTTTCTCCGAAACCTCGCAGTTCAATTCCTAGCTAAACTGATTAATTGACTTTTCTTACATTTGTTTAAAAAGCCATTATCTTTGTTTGACCAGTTCGACAAGGAAACACTTAAATTAATCTATCTGAATACCCGTTTCACACACATCAGCTGTCACTCACGTTTCAATCTGACAGTTTCTAGGCTTCTTCAAAATCTTCAGATATGGTTAAAACATTCCACAGTTCCCCTTCGTATAATTTTTCACTCCACGCAGAACCACCACTGCAATTAATACGTCTTGATTACCAACCACAGCAACCAACTCTGATTCTTTGAACACCCTTTCCCGCGAACTACAAATCCAGGCACACCACGTTGTTCCACCACGTTGTTGCAACCATTTCTTCTAACAATTTCTACGTCGTACCACCGCTTCTTCTAACAATTTCCACGTCGTACCACCGCTTCTTCTAACAATTTCCACGTCGTACCACCGCTTCTTCTAACAATTTCCACGTCGTACCACCGCTGCCACCAATTTTGTAACGTCCACGTTACCTTGCCTTATTAACTGGCCGTTACAACTTTATATATCCATACAACATCCCTTTATTATGTTGTATCTTTATCATGTTGTTTATTATGTTCTTTGACGTTCTTCACTTTCAGATATCATATGAGATAGATTCTTTCTTTTAAAATAACAATTTATTTAAACTTTCAGAGGTTACATACAATTCATACAATTCCTAGTTCCAACCTTTTATCAACATCGTTTTGTCCTCAATCTCTCAACCTTTTATATCATATCTTCTGTTACTATCGTAACCTTTAACAATGTTTCCAGTATTTGTTTACATATCATGTTAACTTTGGCAAATCCGCCAACGAAGTTGAAACGTTACACCCCGTCCCGCACACGCCGTCCCCTCACACGCTGCGGTCGGCTGCATCCACTCGCACTCCCTGCGTAAAGTTCTTCAGTACTTCCTCACCACTCTCCCTCCCTTGTCCTCACGACTCGTCCACTTGTGCTTCTCTCATCGATCGGTCTCCTCTTTCTCTCTCTCTCTCTCTCTCTCCTCTCCCTCAACCCTTATCTCTCCCTCCCCTCTCTCTCTCTCCTCTCTCTCCCCTCTCTCTCTCTCTCTCTCTCTTTTTTTCCTCTTCCTATCTCTTTCTCTCAACTACCACTCGTTCTTACGTACAAGTAAACAGAGATATTCTTTCTATCTAGATTTTCATTTCTATTTTTCAACCTCTCCAGTGTTATGAAAGAACAACTTGCGGCAACATCAGTATTCCTTTCGCATTGTTCCGTCTGATCGCACTTGCAGTCGGTTTCTTTCTTCGTCGTTGGCAATTCCTATCCTCTGCACACGGAAACCCCTTCCGGTGGGATTGTTAGTTATGTAGTACCCATTGTATTGGAGGCTTAGAATAGTAATCCAAAGTCCTACAAAAAATTGTGTTCGTGTTGTACTGTCTGCGGATGTGTACGAACCTCACTAGTCATATTTTCTTTCCTTTCTCTCTTTATTTTAGCTCTGCTTTCCAACGACAAATGGCCGAGGCCTCAACATGCGGTTACGTTTCTGTATCTTTTGCCATGTTTCCTTCCACTCCCGAAATGTCCCCATTGAATTCCTCTTATCCACACACATCTCACTTTGACCTCCTCCTAGATCTCCACAAACGCCTGCCTCGTTCAAGCTCGGCAAACTCTCGCTCGGGAGAACTACCTCGGCTTCCCTCCATCACGAGCTGCCTCGCCCCTCCCAGCCACGCCCCCTCCAGCTTTTCCATGCGGCACCAAACCACTCTTTGCCCCGCACCACACCACCCTGCAACTTCGTCCTCTCTATCCTCTGTGCCGTCTCGCCATTTTTTTTCCTTTTTTCCTCCTCCCCCTTCCCCCCCCAACTCCCTCTCTCTGCTCTTAACTCCTCATCTCTGCTCTTAACTCCCTCATCTCTGCTCTTAACTCCTCATCTCTGCTCTTAACTCCCTCTTATCTCCTCTTAACTCCTCTTCTCTCCTCTTAACTCCTCTTCTCTCCTCTTAACCCTCCCACCTTTCTCCCCATCCCTCTCGTCTCCCTCCTCTTACCTCCCTCTCTCTCCTCTTAACTCCCTCTTCTCTCCTCTTAACTCCCTCTTCTCTCCTCTTAACTCCCTCTTCTCTCCTCTTAACTCCCTCTTCTCTCCTCTTAACTCCCACTTCTTTCCTCTTAGCACTGAAAGTCGCTTCGTTCCTCCATTCCCCCTTTTACCTCCTGCTTCTCTTCTTCCATCCCTTCCTCATCAACCCTCTGTGCTTTCCTGTGCCCTGGCCTCCCTTGGCCCGCCGTGCGGTGCGGTTTGACCTGGAGCACGCCGCCCCGCCCCGCCCCGCCCCGCCCCGCCCTGCCCCGCCCCACCCCGCCCCGCCCCTCCCCGCCCCACCCCGCCCCGCCGCCGCCCCGCCCCGCCCCCTCCGCGCGGGGCCGTTATCGAGGCGAGCGATTCGGCGTTTGGCGCCGCCAGTTGGCGCGGCGGAGAGGCGGCGGTCCGCGTGAGGAGGAGGGGGAGGGGGGAGATGGAGTTTAACGGCGCTGCGGGCGCCTGCGACGGACGAGGAGCTGCTTCGGAGCGCTGCAAGGCAGGCGCGCCCCGCCACCGGCAACGAGAAGAACTGGAGAACACCATACACACAAAGAAAGAAGGAGGGAGTAAGAGACGGAAAAAAAATAAAAGGAGAGGTCATAGGCCCAGGGGATTGAATAGAAAGGTGGTGTGGCAGGGTCGGGGTCGCAGGGGAACTTCTAGAAGGCGGACAGGGGAATGAGGGCGAAGGTGGAGCGAGAGGGAGCGGAGAGAGTGGTGGCAGGGGTGAGCGCAGCTGCAGGTGAATGTGGAGAGAGGGGAGGGGGGAGAAGGCTTGCGGAGACGCGACTATCGAACAAAGGGGAAACAGGATGGAGAAGTGGGAAGGGGGGGTGGGGAGGTGGAGGGGGAGGGGCAGGGGCAGGGGCAGGGGCAGGGACAGGGACAGGGACAGGGACAGGGACAGGGACAGGGACAGGGACAGGGACAGGGACAGGGACAGGGACAGAGGCGGGGGCGAGAGCGAGAGCGCGGGGGCTGGGGTGAGGTGGAGCGGGGCGAGGCGGGTGGCGTGCGGAGGGGCAGAAGCAGGACAAGAGCGGGGCGGCGGAAGGCGCTTGGTAGGCGGGCGGGAGAGGAGTGTGGGGGCGGGGCGGGCGGCGATCCGCGCGCCAACGGCAACGGCGCCGCATGATTTATCTGCGGGGTATTCTTCGCAAAAAGTCGGAAGGCTTCTCTGGCGCGGAGCTCTCCCATTGACCGATCGTATTTATTCCCGGAAGCACATTTCCAACCTCCGAAATAAACTTCGAGACGGCTTACGCGGTTTTGTGGACTGCAGAACGAAGTGTTTCGGGACGCGTTAGGGAACATTCATTACAATATTTTATTATGGCGTACGTTTGCGCAGTGCAAATCAACGAGAAAATGTCAGAGAGTGTTTCATCATTTCAAGAATTTCTTTGTACGTCAGGATTCAAAAGCGTTATTCTATCACCGTTCTCCAACCATCTAAAGAGGTAGATCCATACTCTCTTCTCCAAGTATCATTTTCTCCTTCCCCTCTCACCTCCATCCTTCACCACTATTCTTCATTTCTGGAAGGGGACATGAGAAGTAGGAGCAGGCAGATGTCCTGAAGACGGTAATATTCGAGGAACTGCTACTCATCTCCTTGTCCCTATCCACACCACAAGAATACTCTCCAATTATACTACAAAACAATAATAATTACTCACTATTCTGGACTTTTTACAATGCATTCCCAGCCATCAATTCTTATTGAGCTATATACATTCTTAAATTCCATAATCATTTGTTAGAAACGTTTCCATATAGATCTAGGCGTTTATATTAGCACGCTCTGCTAGTAAAATTTGACGACGTACCATGTCACCTACATAAAATATACAACGCAGTTAATAAAAAAATATTTCTGAATCCACAAATACGAAGCACAAGAAAAAAATGAACATCGCCTGAAAAAGTGAAGAGTTGCAAACAGTAGAAGAAAAGACGTGTGTATGCGCGAACTACTCCGATATAAAAGTTGAGAACCTGGGCGTTTTGCAGCGCCATCGGTGGAGGTTGGAAGAACGAAATGACGGTTAGGAGACGCAGAGGGTGGGAAAGGCGATTCGATTACGGTGCAAGTCGTCGCTTGGCGTAGGAAGAGCGGGGAAGAAGCAATTCGATTGTCGCGGTCTGCGAGAAGCACCGTTTGCAGCGGTAAAGCACGCCCATCGTCCTCATTCTTCTCTTTGCTAGCTACTCTGAGCTCTCTATGCACTATGCAGTCTTGTGTTCTTCGGTATTTGTTATGACTCCTTTCCCCCTTTTTTTCCTTTTCCCCCTTTTTTCCCTTCTTCCGGCATCTTTACCTCCGGCATCTTTCCCCTCCGGCATCTTTACCCTCCGGCATCTTTACCTCCGGCATCTTTACCTCCGGCATCTTTACCTCCGGCATCTTTACCCTCCGGCATCTTTACCCTCCGGCATCTTTACCCTCCGGCATCTTTACCCTCCGGCATCTTTACCCTCCGGCATCTTTACCCTCCGGCATCTTTACCCTCCGGCATCTTTACCTCCGGCATCTTTGACCTCCGGCATCTTTACCTTCAGGCATCTTTACCCTCCGGCATCTTTTCCTCCGGTATCTTTACCCTCCGGCATCTTTACCCCGACATCTTTTCCTCCGACATCTTTTCCCTCCGACCTCTTTCCCCTCCGACCTCTTTTCCCTCCGACCTCTTTTCCCTCCGCATCTTTTCCCTCCGACATCTTTTCCCTCCGGCATCTTTTCCCTCCGGCATCTTTTCCCTCCGGCATCCTTTCCCTCCGGCATCTTTTCCCTCCGGAATCTTTTCCCTCCGGCATCTTTTCCCTCCGAGCTCTTCAACCTCCGACACTTTCCCTCAACCCTTTTTTCTGCCGTTCCCTCGATCCGCCTCTCACCGTTCTCTAATTACCTTCCTCTCTTTTCTCATTCGCTTATATTTACCCTTCGTCTTCTTTCTCCATCTTCGGCGGGGGGAGGCAGGAGAAGTGCAGGCAGAGTCCTGTGTAGCCCCTTCTCCCCATCCGCACCACCAGTCACCGAAGAAATATCAAAGGCATCTCATTCATCCGGGGGCGGGGAGGGGGAGCGGAACACAAGAATAAGAAGATGCAGCGTGTAGGAAGTTCATTTCAGGCGGAATATAGGGTAGAGAGCTTCGGCAAAGCCAGAAACGGAAGTCAGCAAAGAGACTTGAAACAACCACAAAGGAAGTCTAAGGAAAAGCAATAATCCGTGAAAGAAGAATAGCTAACCTAAGAGTTGATACAAAAACACGGTCTTTTTTCGAATATAAAATATTCTGTAAGTACTAAAATCCTATGTGCTTAGGAATAACGCCAAAATACAGTTTATTCTTTACTCATATTATTAATAATATTTTGACTCATAGTATTATTATTAATCTTGGACAGCTCTAAATTTAAAGTACGGGTGTAAAGAAAAAGTATACATACATACATACATTTATTTGAACTGCAATTGGGTATGACCCGGTGGCAGTTAATTAACAATAATTACAATAATAATAACACTTAACATTAATAATAACAACAATATTAATAATAATAACGATATTAATAATAATAACAATAATAATAAAGGAGTACAGTACAAGCCGAACATGCAATAATCATACTATCACTAATATTAAGTATTATAACAAATATTTCAACTCGTATGATATATAATAATTATAATTATATGTCGGTGATGCTAAAATTTAATACAAGCTACATGAATATTGGCTAAATTTATTGTTTTTAATTCATTGATCGCGTTCACTACAATTAACTGCACGACACTGCACTGCACAACACTACACTACACTACACTACACTACACTACACTACACTACACTACACTACACTACACTACACTACACTGTTTTTGCTTTGAGTTACACTGACCAGCACTACATCGCACTTCACCGCACTTCACAGCACTTCACCGCACTTCACCGCACTTCACAGCACTTACTCATTTAATGTCTATTACTATCATATTGTTCTAACTTTTTTCTAAAACTTCGGACACTTAGAGGAAAGGCTTTGAAAATTGCTGCGGGTAAACTGTTCCAATCTTTAATTGTTCTGTTACAAAAGGAAAAGTTTCCAAGATCTGAATTTTGTTTCCTTGTTCGAATTTTGTGAGTGTGATCGCTTCGGCCGAAATAATTTGGTTTTTCTAGTCTAACCTGAATTTCCTTCCAAGCTGTTTGACCTACGTATGATTTATAAAGAGCGCAAAGCCTCGCCCTTGTTCTTCTCATTTCTAGAGGTTCCCATGCCTTTTTTATCGCGTTAGTTCTGTAGGTAAACTTATTCGCTTTTCTCTGTATTCTATCTAGATTTTTCCGGTGCGACTTTCTGTATGGATCCCAACATGCCACTCCGTATTCCATGAGAGGGCGAACCAGCGAAAATATGCTAATTCTTTTGCGTTTGCAGAGCTTTTCTTTAGAATTCGCATTACAAAATGCAAAGACTTCCACGTTTTCCTAACTACCTGATTTATATGCTTCTCCCACCCTAATTTACCATCTATATGAATGCCTAAATACTTGCATGATGAGACTCTTGGGATGATGACCTCACCTAAACGATAGTCTGGTTCCTCATAATTTCGTCCCCGCCCGAACGTTATTGTTTTGCTTTTCGATCCGTTAATTCCCATGTCATTTTTTTCAGCCCAATCACGTAAATGTTCTAAATCCTGCTGTAATATTTGTTCGTCAGCGCTACTTTTGATTTTTCGGTATATAACACAATCGTCTGCAAATAAACGCACCTTTGATTGTATGTTAACGTGGAGATCATTTACGTACGCTAAGAAAAGTAATGGCCCTATGACACTTCCCTGTGGAACCCCTGAAGTAACAATAACCGTAGTCGAAAACTGAGTGCCAATTCGAACTTTTTGTTTCCTGTCTCTAAGAAATTCGCTTACCCACTTCACAACTCTAGCATCAATTCCTGAAGTTAATAATTTCCTGATAAGTAGGTTATGCGGTACTACGTCGAATGCTTTCGCAAAGTCGATTACGATTGCATCCACCCTCCCACCCGCGTCAACTTCGTCAGCTAGATCTTGCAAAAGAGAAACGATTTGGCTTTCGCACGATCTAATTTAAAATATCTAAGTTTCTAAAGTATCTAATTTAAAATACGTAAAGTAATACATTTATCGCAGATTTAATGCGAAAACTTCGCGATTTCACAGGGATGTCTTCGCGAATATTATTTTTATATACAGCTTCAAGAATATGAAGCAAAAAATTCTGAGAAAGCTTTGCATTGCAGCTGTTAGAAGACTAAACGCCGCGCAGCCGGTGGGAGGCAGCACGCGCCCCCGCCTTCGCCTTGAGAGGCCCTCTCAGCCCACTCCACGCGCCTCCGCGTAGGGCGAGGCGTGGAGGGGCGTGGAGGGGCGTGCGCGGCCAGACAGATGACAGCAGCGCACGCGACGCGTCGCGGCCCGGCGCCCGTTACGCCGGCGCCGCGAGCCCCACCGCCCCCCCCCGCCCCACCAACCCCGCCCAACCAGCCCCGCCCCACCACGGCCAGCCCAACCCTGCTCCGCCCTGCCGCCCTGCCCGCCCTGCCCGCCCTGCCCCCCCCCGCCCCGCTCCTCCCCACCCCGCTTCGACCCGACCCGACCCGACGCGACCCGCCCAGCCCCTCCCCACACCACTCCACGCAGCCCCGCCCCGCACTGCCCGGCCCTGCTTCGTAACGCCCCGTCACGTCACGTCCGACCCCGTCCGTCCTGCCCGCCCGCCCGCCCGCCCCGCCCCGCCGCCCGCCCCGACCCGACCTGCCCGCCCGCCCCGACCTGACCCGACGCGACGCGACGCGACGCGACCCGCCCTGCCCCGCCCGCCCGCCCCGCCCGCCCCGACCCGCCCTGACCGACCTGCCCCGACCCGCCCTGACCTGCCCCGCCCGCCCGCCCTCGCCCGCCCGCCCCGACCCGACCGACCTGACCGACCGACCTGACCCGACCGACCTGACCTGACCCGACCTGACCTGACCCGACCGACCGACCGACCGACCTGACCTGACCGACCCGACCTGACCGACCGACCGACCTCGACCTGACCGACCGACCTGACCCGACCGACCGACCCGACCGACCTGACCGACCTGACCCGACCCGACCCGACCCGACCTGACCTGACCCGACCCGACCCGTCTGCGCTTCAGGCCGCGGGTGCCCACCGAGCTGACTGCCCGGCGCGGTCGGCGCAACGCTGCTGGGAGGGCGCATGTGACGAGACTGCTGTTCGATTAAACAAGAAATCGGTCGCTGCCCAATCCATCAACTGGCGGAATCCTTTGAAAATTCAGTTCTGGATTTGAAGTGAGGTGCAAAACGAGGTGACACTCGTCAACGCTAATGCTATCAAACTGTGTCGACATTTCGTGCATGAACTGTGTCGAACTTTTCAGACTGAAAATCAAAAACATTAGAAAAATCAGTTTGTTTTGGTAACTTTAGTATAAAACCTAGTTAGTGTCCATCGTATTGATTTTAAGTATATGTATGCAACCTTTATTCTCGGAGTGCAAAGAAAGTGACACATCTAAGAAGTCTATATTTTAAAGTTAATCAATATGGTTTTGAAATCAAACTATTTTTTAAAGTAAATTAACTGGTTCTTAAATAACATTATTATAATTATAATTCAATGACCAATAAATTTCCAATTGTATTGTGTATTTACATCCATTCATACTAGTTGGAACTAAATGTTTATGTGGTTACTAACAGAATTGCTGTTATTTAATATTGTCTATATTGGAAGTAACTATTTATTTTACAAGCTAACAGATGATTTGTAAGATTCTTCTTTATTATATGCCTTAAGTAACTCAAAACAGTATGCTATACTGCCCATAAGTCTATTGGATCTCCCTCAACCTGACATTTCTTCCCATTTGAAAAGCTCAACTACTCGGGTAAAAGATTTTAAGTTTAATGAAAATCCTCGACATATGGAAATAAAAGTAAAATTTTAAGTAACTATACTGGCAATTCATTTTAAAATGTATGTAAATGCAAACAGCTTTATAAGGAACATCAACGTCGAGTTGAAAGTGCACAAGACAACAAATACTTTTAGCTGTTGTTACAATGATCTGCAAAGAACAGATACAAGTAAGTATGATCGCTTAAGGTGTGACCATAGAATAAATATTAGTATTTTGTAAGTAAGAAACATTATATACTTTTTCGTGTAGTTAACTAAATATGCTCATAACTTTCATGAAAAATCTTTGTATATTTCCATGTTAATATCAAGCGTACAATTAAAACTCCACCGTGCAAAAAAACTCCAAAATTAGCGATCAGGATTCAGAAAGGAATCAAAATCGTTTAATTATGACAGCACAACAAGACGTGGCCAAGGTATTTCCAGTCGGCCATGAAATATGATAAAAATGTGCGTGACAAATTAGCACCTACATCAACTGCGTAAAAACAATGAATGAATAAAACTAATTGGAGAAGTATACATTACTCTAGCTGACTAATGAAACAACATAAAATATTTAACAAGAATACATTTAATTTTTTACATGAAAAATTGTCTTATCGTTACAAAAGTAAAAATGTAAACATCAGTTGTGTTTACCTGTTCTAAAATGTACGCCAGAAAAACTGTGACAGAAGTGACTTTTTTTAATTTTTTGAATGTTTATACGAGTTGTATTCTCTCTCATATCTATCTTAACTTTTTATGGGAAGTAATGTTCTAATGGCTTTGTTAGAATCTTCCAGTATTTCATCCGGAATAACTTCATTTTTCTTCAATTTGACACATTTATTTATCCTGTAAGTCACTTTAGTGATTATACGTACACAATGCATGGCCCACTAAAATAGGCCTTTTTCAGAAGCAATACACGTCATCAAATGTATGCCTCGAATAGTAAAGATGTCCCTGAATTTCTCCAAATTAATATTATTCCTAAATGGAAACGAAAACATATTGAACGCAACATGTGGATAAAGGAGTATCATTGGATTCGTGATACATTAGAAAACTTGCTCCTACTGTCGCTCGCTTTCTTGAACAAACCACTCATGCAATTATACCCCTCTTTATCCACTCGTTTCGTTAATTACTATAATGAAGTTCTATGGTTTCAATGTTTCGTGGAATGAATATCCGACACGTTTTTATTCGTTCCGAGAATTAATTGATCTCTCCTCTATCGACATACTTCTCCAGCAATGTAGAGAATACTTTCCTCTTCGTAACAGCACGATTAATTGTCCATCGTCATCTCACTGACGATGAGCCATTGAAAGCTTTGCTGTAAACGGTGTCTGCTCTTAATAGTACTCGGGTTTTTGATTTTCACATGGAATATTTTATGCCAAGCTAGCAATAGCTGACTGTCTGATGAATACAATCGTTGGTAAAGACGACATATTTCAATGTCATTTGTGAAAGAAACAAATAGAAGAAAAGAAGAAAGAAAACGAATAATGGTAAAAAACATTTATTATGAGCTGTATTACGTCTTTATCAATTTAGAACTACATCATAGAACAGATTCTATACATTCATGCGTCAGATGTAATTTCATGAAGATTTCAATACAGGGAAGATGTTTATTGGTAGAATTTCAATTGATAGAATTTCAATTACTTTTCTCTTTCAACGAAATAACACCGTCAGATTCGATTCTCTCATATTGGATTGGAATATTCTAAAGCTATAGATGTGGTCCACACAACGGGAATGAAAAAAAAGGACTCCTAAAAGAAATGGAAGTAATTTCACAAATTCTTCCGAGTAGATTACGGCATCCACATGAAATATCCAATCTCATCAAAGGTCAAAGGTTCTCTTGTTAAAACTCCAATACGGCGTGGGATTACGAATTTTTGCGTATACACGATACAAATAATGATTCCAATGAATAAATATAATTACATTAGATATAATAATAACCACATTATATATATAGTTATAATATATATATATATATATATATATATATATATATATATAGAGTTATAATATAACATAAAATTTCATTCTTCTAAAATTATAGTAAGCACCAGTTATATTACATCGTTTGTTTTCCATGAAATAGTAATATATTACAATACTATTAACTACATTAAACCCGTATAGCATTGGTGCAATAAGGTCAAATTACGTATAAGCGAATACTCAGGAAAAGCAGTATCGACGAATTCCCTTATGGACCGCATGATGGTTGAATGGAACCTGCACACGGCGTGAAGTGCGAATCAGACTGTGTTGTGTTTTATGGTGCAGCCTCGTGGAGCGCGACGTCTCAAACCGTCCGCCCACGCGCACACGTCGGCGCCCCCGCGGGCGCGCAGGGACGGACGCGCTGCGGCGACGTGCAAACGAGCGACCGCAGCCGACGCCACGCCCTTCGCTGGGGCGGGGGCGATGCGAAGGGCAGGGGTGGGGACGGTGTCGGTGCCAGGGGCCGCGCAAACGCGGAAGGGAGGCAGCGGTGGTGTGAACGGTGGTACACGGGCGGGCGATGGCTGGGTTGGGGAATGAGGGGGGGTGGGGGCGTCGGGGACGCAGATGGGAGGACACGGGTGGAGGAGCGCTAGGATGGGTGCAGGGGGGACAGGAGTGCGGGGGGGGGAGGGGGGGGGAGGGGGGGGGGGGGGGGAGTGGGGATGGGGTGGGGCTGGGACGGGGCTGCAGAGGAGGTGGGGCGGGCTGGGGCTGACTGGGGCTGGACTGCAGCGGGGGCGCGGCTGGGGCAGGAGGGTGACCGAAGGGGTTGGGGCTGGGGTGGGCTGAGAAGGGTCTGGGTTGGAGCCGGGGGGGTGGGTCTGGGGCGGGGGGGGGAGAAGGGGCGGGGAGGGAGCGGGGATAGGGGCGGGGCCTGGACGGGGCTGGGAAGGGGCTGGGAAGGGGCTGGGAAGGGGCTGGGGCGAGGGCAGGACGGGCAGGGGGGTGGGCGTGGCAGGCACGGGAGGGGGCGGGGGCGTGATAAACGCCCCGGTCACACGCGCGCCGCCTTCGCTCGTGTCGCCGCCTACAGTGACGGCCCGTCATCTGGGCCACCCGCGGCGCGCCCTCTCTCAAGGCCTCTTGCCTCCTTTTCGGCAGACACATAAACACAGCATTTCACACACGAGCGGAAGGGCCATTGAGCTTGGACTCTTGGACGAAGGAGTCGATGAGGGGCGCTGTCAGTAGAACTAAATTGATTGCGACACACCTGCATTTTGTCAATTCGTGAAGAATAGACACAGCAAGAAAAATCTCAATTGTTTCAACTTCCATCTTATCAGCACATTCTTTTACCATATTTAATATTCTATTACCGTATCAGTATCGTTTCTATGTATGTTTTATCTTTCACATTCACAATTTTACATTACATTGTAAACTGATAACAAGTACAAACGAAATTAACTCAGTAATCAAACCATTTAAATAAAAAAAAATATGTATAAGAAATTTTTAACTCGTTAGTGCCCCAAGTTTTACATTTCAATTTGAACTTGATAGTTATGATTTAAAACATGTTGGTATTTAAAAATGATCCTTTTGAATTTAGAGTTTTTACATTGCTATTTTTTAATTAGTTCCTTACCGTTTAGGTACGCATAATTTCTCCACACCATTTTTATTTATTTGCTTTGGCTTATCACATTCATTCATCGTTAATGAAATGGGCACGGTCAAGACAAAATTTAATATATCATACGAGATAAACATAATTAGTTGCACCGCGGTTGTGGCAAGTCTAGGCCGTTAGTTTTGAAGTAATTTATACTTCAAATAACATTCATCATATCACAGAAAGAAAGAACTAATATGTTATATACATTATTTTTCGTACTGATAATGATGTGTTTCCTGTGCAATACATATTCCGGTGCCACATTCCCCTTGGGGTTCATTACCAGGTGCGGAGCATTATCACGAAAAAAAAATATAGGCGCGTGCCTGCGACTACTCCCCCGTCACGGCACACGCGCGCGGATTGTGGGGAGAACGAAGCACAATTTAGGCGGCCACGCCTACGAGCGGGGGGATCACGGCTTATCTCCAGAGCCATCTGCACCCGCGCGGCTGAGAAATACGGCGCCCGCCGGCCTTCGAGCGATACAGCCAAGTCTCCTCCAGACAGCGATTTACAGGTGTACCGCTTATCGTCCGTCATCTGCAGTACGCACCCTTGTACCACGGACACCGCTCGCATAACTCTCTCCCGATTGGATCGCTTGTTTGCCTGCGAGGCAACGCAACAAACTGCATTCACTGGTTGAGGCTGCTGCTTGGAAATTACGAAATTCCCATCAATAGATTAATTTCACATTTTTTTCTTAAGTTCTTTGTGTTGAAAACGTAACAAATGTCTTGGCGCCCTCTTTCATTGGAACTCCATATTTTCCGTATCGCGGCCATTAGCGCCCTGGATTCAATTACCCCGAACGCATCCATATTCATATTTCGGCGGCGTCGCAGCGGACGTCGTCGCGAGGTAAGTAATGCCCCCTCTTATCACCGCGGGGCGGGGAGGGGAGGGGAGGGGAGCGGTGAATCAGCGAGTGAGGAGGGGTGCAACGGAGGATGCCATTTCCGGCCGGAGCAGGTGCGTGACGTGGAGGGGGGAATAGGGGAGGCGATCGCACACGTGCTCCGACGGCGCCGTCGCGTCGTCCTGAAAAGACTCCATTTGCGCCTCCCCGCCCCTCGCTCTCCACCCACGCTCCCCGCTCCGCCTTGCTTCGTGGCCCCGGCCACACTGCGGGCGTTAAAGGTGCAGAGTCATATCAACGAGGTGGGAGATGGAGTGGCAGTGGGGTTGAGGCGGCATGGGGCTGCAGTGAGGATGGGAGTGGGAGCGAGTGGTGGTGGAGCGAGGAGGCAACACGCGTGGGGAGGACGGGGTGGAAGCGCACAAGTGGGTGAGGGCGGGGGAGCGGGCGGAGGGGGCGGAGCGGGCGGAGCGGGGCGGAGCGGGGCGGAGCGGGGCGGAGCGGGCGGAGCAGGGCGGAGCGGGGCGGAGCGGGCGGAGCGGGCGGAGCGGGGCGGAGCGGGGCGGAGCGGGCGGAGCGGGGCGGGGGGGGCGGAGCGGGGCGGAGCGGGGCGGAGCGGGGCGGAGCGGGGCGGAGCGGGGCGGAGCGGGGCGGAGCGGGGCGGAGTTGGAGCAGAGAGTGCGTTGGGAAGGGGCTTGCGAGGATGGCATGGGTGGCGAGGAAAGAAAATACTCCGCCAATGAGTTTGGAAGACGAGGCCACGTTCCTGGCTTAAGTAGCGGGAGATGAGGCAGCACGTAACGCCCCAGCAACAGCGAGGGCGAGAGATTCAACGCCAGGAAGCGCCAGACAGAAAACGCAGCAGAGAAAATAAGGGCAGAGGGAGACACAAAGAGAAGAAGAAAAGAGATACTCAGTTTTCTGCCGTCGTAGTCGACGAACTGACGTATTATTGTAAATTTACCCAACGCCTTTCAGATTTGACATGATGCAGCGATCAAAGACCTGTGTCTCTTTAAGTCCACCAGTCGTATTTTGAAAACTAGAATATATGCAACCCAATTCGATTGTAGATCAAGAAGCTAATGCTCAAAGTTCTTCTTAGGTGGCACGAGGCAACGAATGGTAATGACAAGTATATTACATAACTAAATATTAATGTCATCTATTATAGTAAACCATTTTTTATACATGAAATAACTGGAGAGAACAGCAATGCCCTTTCATATTCTGGGAATAAAAATAAAAAATTCTCGCACATTATATAATAATGTGATAATTTAACTACGTCTTTCAGTAAATAATCTCAGATTAATTCCCGTGAAGGGTGACTATTATTTCAGCTGCTGAAATCTTTAACGCAATGTTTGGAAAGTCGCAATTCTATTCTCAAACTTCAAAAAATAATCATTTAATGTCTATTAAATGTCACCCTGACCAATTCCAACAGTGAACATCACTTGGAGCTAGAACTATATATACTACATCTTCAAAGAAATTAGCAATGCATCGACAAAGAAGCAATAGCAAAACTTAGCGGTTTTTTTCCTTCTATAGATAGAAATTCAAAACACAGTGTGTATCTGACACTCAGTAATGTCGTTTTAAGTTGTTTAATTTGTTTACTGCTTATCAGGGACTGGCATCTGCCACCAAACTGGAGGGAGAGTGGGAGCGCGGGAGGGGGCTGGAGGGGGCACATACTGATGCGGGCCGGGTGGGAGAGTGCCTGCCGGATATCGCTTCTCCGCCCGCCAGTCGCTCGCCGAGGGAGCGGCTTTCGCGGCGGCGACGAAAGTGCGGGCCCGCGCGATCGCAGCCCCAGGCGCGCAGTCGGTCCGGGTCTCGCGGAATATTGCGGCGCCGCTAGCAACGTTCAGGGCGAGCGGGGACGACGAGGTGCGGGGCGAGTGAGGAGCGGAGAGGGGTGGAAAGCGCGGAATGGAGGGAGGGTTCAGTTAAAGTCTGGGGTTGTGACGGAGCGAGGATGAAGTGAGGTGGGGCAATGGGAGACGGCGAGAGACGGAGCGGGGAGAGGGCGAGACGAGGCGGGGAAGGGCGAGGCGGGGTGCGAGGCGAGGCGGGGTGGTTAGGGCGGTGTAGGATGGGGCGATGCAAGGGTGGGCGGGGCGGGGCGAGGCGAGGCGCGAAGAGGTCGAGAGAGGCAGATCAAGGCTGGGCGAGGTGGGGGGGCGGGCAAGGCAAGGCCTGGTGCGGGGGGGGGCGGGGGGGAAAGGCGGAGGAGGAAGGGGAGGGGGGGCAGGGAGGGGCGGGGAGGAGGGAGGGGGCGAGGGGGCGAGGCGGGGCGGGAAAGGCATAGAGAAGTGGGGCGGGGATACAAGTCTTGAAGTCAGTCAGGAAGGAGAGTGGCGATGGGGTAAAGCCGCGGGAGGCGGGTGTGCCGCAAGGAAGGAGGCAAGACTGGGTTTCTGTGTGGAAGCCGCAACCCGAAGGCATCGAGGCGTTCGCCTTTTTATATGCAACCAGGATTTGGCCCTCAATATTGTTCCTTGCACCCACGCTACGGGCGGATTGGCTTAGCAATTTCCGCTCCAGACTTTGCTAGAAAATCTCGCTAAACACCTTGCTAGCAGAAAAGTTGAATTTCTTTCTTGAAATTTTCCTCTCTTTATAGTAATTCTTTTTTAAAGAAAAAATTCAATTCACAGTGAAGTGATAAGTAACCAACTAAAACTCAACAAATAATTTATCAAAACCTTAGTTATATTTAAAACAAAACCTGTATCAAACTCCAACAGTTGAAACATCGCGTAAAAATTCCGTAGAATACCTTGGTAAGAAAGAATAAGAAAATAAATAGAAACAATTGATCTACTTCCTATAATACGGTGCCGATCAAATGATAGATAGATAAATAGATAGACATGCACACTCCCAAGGTCTTAAAAGCGGCTTGATTGATTGATTCCGCTCCGATCAAAGCCTTCGAGTGATTGATTGATTGATTTTTCATGTTTCCTGGCGCGTCAACCTCTCTGGTCATTAGTCCCGTTAGTGTAGTGCATGTTTTCCTCCGGAGATGGCGGTGATCTTCCCCCGCTGGATGGCGAGATCCGGCGCCGACCTACCGTTGGCTCGTGGGGTTTCCCCCCAACCAGGACTCTCCCACCAGCGGGGCACCGCCCCAGCCGGGACAATCTCTAAGCTCCCGACCGGTCTCCCGGAATATGTGGTAGTATAGTGCATGTTAGTGTAAGTGTGTGTGTAAGGGAGAGGAGAGGACAAGGAAGAGGAAGGACAGATCGCGCGCGGTCCGTGGCCCGTTTGGTAGGGTACTGCTCCGGCATTCGCCTGGTGTTGATCGGAAAAACCACGGAACACTACCGATCAGAGCAGCCGGCCGCTAGACTTCTCCTCCAGACAGCGACTGAATTCGACCTAGCTGAAAAGCTAGTGTCGAAAATCCTGCCGCCGTGGGGAGTGGGAACCTAGGACCTCCCGGTCAGAGGCGCTGCAGTGACATCAGTTGATGCACTGAGCTACCGCTCCGGTCCGATCAAAGCCTTCGAGTGACTGATTGATTGATTGTTAGTGATTTCAGGCGCGTCAACTACTGAGGTCAGTTGTTCCGTAAGTATGGTGCGTGGTTTTTGCTCGGGGGGAGGCGGTGATCTTCCCCCACTGGATGGCTACATTTTTTTCCTTTTGGCTTAGACCCAAGGGCAAGGACTGAATCCTACGCTTACGTTAAGAAACCGCTAGTGACTAATCTGCACGTCATTGAAAATAAACTTAACATATTTAGAGCTTGGGTTTTAATGAACAGTGAATGAGAATACAGCAAGATGTATAGAAAAAAGATACTAATATAAAATATTCGCATCCATTTCCACATATTTGTTTCCAGACTCATGAAAAATGAAAATTCGATATTCTAAATTTAGAGAAAATATCATGAGTTCTCCAATCAATAGACTATCTCAGAATAAAAACACAAAAGTTCGGTATTCAAGACACAATATTCTATTAACGGAACCTCTTGACGTAAACTTATACTTATAAATATGGTTATTCCTAAATAATTAATAATATATTATAAAGACGTTACTTTATGTCTCTCATTTCTGATCATCCATTCCTTTGTAAGCAGCTGAGCCAGCTCAAGAGATCTTCACTTGTTTGCAAAAGTATCACAATTGTAAATCGATTCCTGAATTATATTAGCAAGAAATCTCTAATTGGTTTTATATCTGCAAATTCAGAATGACGAAAATTAATTTGCGTACTGAGAGAACGAGAATAATATTGAAGAGAAATTACTGAAAATACAATACTCACCGAGTACTTGTAGTACGCAAGTAAATATATTGATCATGATTAGTCATCAATATTTGTACTGTGAATATATGGTCATCATAATGTAAAGAATTAACATCAAACATTTGCCACACTTATTTGATTCTTTTCAAGTGAAAAGATAGGGCGACATATTATGAACCCGTATTTCGTATCAAAATTAGTGTTTGCCCAAAACCATCATTATAGTCCAAAACTCTGTACAAATATATCCGTAAAGCATCAATATATGTATTGTAAGTTTCAGTAAGTAAATACACATACTAAAATATGTCTGAAATTTCACGGATTTTGTTTACCTCTCGGTCATAAAAACTACAGCAACCGTATACCTATGCTGAGTCGAGTTATAAATCCCAAACAATGTGAAATTATTTTCCGATGTATTTCAATAACTAAAACCTCTTACAAATATTTTCCCATTTCCTATTGACTTCCTTAAGCAAAACCTGGAACGATATAATAAACGGACCAGCTTCAAACAAATTTCGCTCGCGTAAACTCTTCCCGGGAGGCTGTGCGCGCCGGGCAGGGTTTATGTCGCGTCATAAAAACGGAGCCGCGAGAAGCCGAAACCCGACGCGTAAACGCGAAGCGCTATCAAAGCGGCCAGCCGCAAGAGAGGCTCCAAAAGCGCCGATACGAGCCGTCCACGTAAAATGGACACATGCAATCTGCCCGAGAGGGATCGGTTCGCGCCGACCCGCACTGCCCCTACGCCCCGCGCCGCTTCGTGCCGTCTAGCACCACCCCGCGACGCTCTGCCCCACACCACCCTACACAACCCCGAGCAGACTCTCCCCGCCCTGCCCCGGCATTCCCCGCCCTGCCCCGTCATTCCCCGCCCCGCCCCGCTCCTGCCCCCGCCCCTGTCCCCGCATCGCCCCGCCCCGCCCCGCCCCCGCCCCCCCTCGCCCCGCCCCGCCTCCGCCCCGCGAGACGAGGAGAGGACGTCGCACGTTGCTGGTGACACCCACGATAGAATCTTTCGCGTGGGGTATAACCGCCCTCACGCCTCATAAGTTGATGAATGCGGGAGATGACGTGTTCCGTTGCAATATATACACGGGAAACAATCGAATTATTCGACTAACTATAATTTTGTTACCTTTATCCGTCCGCATATTTTTTAAAATAAATCAATAAATAGGTATTGAACTGTCGTATTTTTTTATAAAAACCTCATTACTCATACATTTCAAATAAATCAGCACAAATCTGTTAGTACAAATTTTAAGACAAATCTGACAATTTCTTTCTTTTTAATTCAAATAGAATGTCAATTTCCTCGCTAGAGATATTTTTTAGAGAATAGGGTAGTGGTGAAATATTTCGCTTATTACTAGTGATGAGTTAAATTTACTTACTACAAATGATTGTAGTTTGAGTGATTAGAATTGTTTTATCGCTGAACCGCGATAAGTGCGATTGGATTGAATACTTCCACATGTTATTAAAGACGCACGAAGGAATTCTGTTTATTTTCCATTACGTTTATGAATATGAAACCTACAGAGGTTCATGATAATAGATTTCAGTGCGCCAGGGAATACTAAATAAGAAAATCACAGCGCCGTGGGGAGCGAAAGGGAGGAGACAGGAGTTTCCGGCACCCGCCGCCGGCAGCGCCACCGCCGCCGCATCTCTTTAGAGATTCCGTGGGGCGTTGCGCGTAATGAAGGCGCAGAATTTATAGCAATTGTTTTCGCCCTCGCGAGAGGGAGAGTGCGCGGGTGAAGGTCGCGGTGGCGACCGGCGCTTGTTATTCATGGCGACAGGGCGGAGGAGCTGGGAGCGGGCCGGGGCGGGGACTGCCGGTGGGGTCAGAGGCTGCTGGCCGTGGCGGGGCAAGGGCCCTGGGGAGACGGGGTGGTGGTGAGTGGGGCATTCGAGATGAAAAGCGGGGGGGCGGGCGGGGCGGCGGGGCGGCGGGGCGGCGGGGCGGCGGGGCGGCGGGGCGGCGGCGGGGCGGCGGGGCGGCGGGGCGGCGGGGCGGCGGGGCGGCGGGGCGGCGGGGCGGCGTAAGAGCAAATATAAGTATATTTAGAGTAAAGTCACTCGTGACAAGAATAGACGAGAGATTAAATCAACAGAGTTGAGAATGATAACTAATTCGACAAAACTTGTACGCAAAATTATAGTATTATCAAGGAAGGTGTTTATAATATTTAACTAGGGAAAATAACAAAGATTAATCGGTTTCGTTGCAATTCGTTAATAGGCGTTTCTTCTCCTCAATAATATTTTGACTTAGATTAAACTAAGCTCATTTTTTCTTTGATGACACGCTTCACTAAAAGAAATTAAGTCAGCTTTTCCAGAGCTTCAAGAAAGAGAACATTCTTAGTTCTATTTCTCATTGGATTTCTCATACTCAGTGGATAACTCATTTTTGAATTAGAATCATTATGTGTTCAATTCAAGGTCTGAAATCAATGGACAGACATTCGTATGGATGTCTTGAAGACCTTATTTATAAACGTCTTTCTCCGAGTTGTGAGTTGTATATTCACAATTTTAGTAATTCAAAGAAATATCGAGGCAGATAAAATAATATCAATAGTAAAAGTAGTGAAAACTCTTCGGTCAACAAGCGAACTAGAATTAATTTTTATTACAAATTGAAAACGGTATTAACGCTCTCACACGAGCAAACAAAGAAAACCAAAATCCAGTGACGAATAGCGCGATAGGTGTGAATGAATAAAAGCCGGTGAATGGGCAATGTGTCACGAATTCGCAATACAAATGGAACAATGGCATCGACGCCTTGAATGTAGCACGAGGACGGGAAGGAAAGAAAGAAGGCGAAAGGGTGAAAGGTGGCGGCAGTGGGGGAGTCGAGGAACGTGATTGTCGCTGGAGGCAGCTTCGGGAAATAACCCCGGGCGTTCTTCCTTTCCCCAGCGACGCTATTGAATTCAGCTGGGCTTCCCTCTGCATGCGAATCTCTACAAGGCAGCTTGATTGTCGTTTATAGGTCGCAATCACTGTTGCAAACAAGATGGATGTCACTTGGAAATATTGAGAAACCTCGCGTTTTTCCATCTGAAGGAAAATGACGTTTTGACACGCCATCTGTTGGAAAGTGACGGACGCTTTATGACATACTCACCACATGTAAACGCGAGGTTACGTATCAAACTTATTAAACACGCGTTTAGAGACCAAATGCTATCACTTGCTGGCCTCAAGAGATTAGAATCAAATAACATTCATAATTTTATTCTATCGAGAATGTCAATAGCTCAAACTTCTTACAACACCAACTTTTCAAGAAGCATAAGAGATGAAACTACCGTATGTCCGTACTAAGATGAAATGTTAAAAATGTATACATTTAACGATGTAAATGTTCAAAGTAGAAACAATCATACGGAAACAAAAATTCTCCATAAATTTCCATTTTTGAAACGAGTTTCTTAAATACTACCCAAATCTATTCATCACTTACACAATTTGAGGGAATATTCTCCGCAATTACGCACAAATCACAATAGAATGATCTGATGGAAAAAATAAGAATTCTGATAAAGTTCAGCGCGTAATGTTAGCTTCTTATCTAGATACTCCAATACCTACTAAATTGTTATAAGAAAAAATAAATTTTCTCGAAACCTTGCAATTAATTTGAAAGGAAATTCTAATTTTCTAGACATAAATACTTTTATGGAAATAAATTATTCAAATTAATGAAGAGGGAATGTAATAAATGACCCAGTAAGAATGGTTTTGCTAGCATTTTGTCTTCTGACATATCTCTTGTGTGTAGCTGTACACGAATACTGCTCCTTTGTTTCAATATATTCTGTAAAATTGTGGCAAAAAGCCAGGCCCGCAGCAACATTTAGATGTTAAACAGACCTATGTGTATTCAAAAATATTTTAAAATATTTACTTTCTAATTTAGCAATGTTTCAGATTAGTTACAATTTCCGATGATTCCTTGGAATGAACTAGAATATTAGAAATAGAAACCGCTCTGCTAACATTAAAATATAATTTTCAAAATGATTAACTAAGTATAATTGACTTTAAAAGTTGGCGGAACATTTTACACTGGCCCCACCATTCCTGATACCGATAGCACCGTTATTGATAACAATTCCGCGGTTCATGCAATGAACATTTGTATTTTTATGCCATGAAGTCTCTTCATTTACTCTTTCGCGCTATTCTCTCATTTTTTTTGTAATTTCGGTTTCAAAGCCATTCCTATTACCTATGAATCAACAAATATTGGTGTGAATCACGCTTCTTTTGATTATTTTTTCATCTATTTCGATACTTGCATTACAATTGCATGAAAGAAAACTAAAACATTATATCAAATGAATGTATTGATTTTAAAAATATGCAAAATGTATATATTTCATTACGCTGAAAACGTAGGTGAACACAACAATATCACACATACAACAGGGTTGCTATTAGAGGTAAATAGTCTTTTCTAGTAATAAAAACTGGTAGTATTTTACCATCAAAAGCAGGTACTCACCGAGAATCTCTACGGTGTGTGTGATCTCCTTGGGCTCCATGGTGCCGATCTGGCAGACGTAGTCGCCGGCGTCCGATGTGGCAACGTCGCGGATCTCCAGGTTGTACCCGTCCACCAGGCGCAGTCGCTCGTCGGGGCTGACCTTGGTGGAGCCGGCCGTCAGCACAGCGATGCCGCGCTTCCACACCAGCACGTAGTTGCCTGCGCACAGGAAGCTCGTTCTTAGAGACAACTCTTTCACACTAGAACTCGGTCGCTAAGCAACAAATCACACACACACAACTCTACCAGACACAAAACACTCTTCCACACCAGCACGTAGTTGCCTGCGCACAGGAAGCTCGTTCTTAGAGACAACTCTTTCACACTAGGACTCGGTCGCTAAGCAAAAAATCACACACACACAACTCTACCAGGCACAAAGCACTTTTCCACACCAGCACGTAGTTGCCTGCGCACAGGAAGCTCGTTCTTAGAGACAACTCTTTCACACTAGACTCGGTCGCTAAGCAACAAATCACCACACACAACTCACCAGACACAAAACACTCTTCCACACCAGCACGTAGTTGCCTGCGCACAGGAAGCACGCTCTTAGAGACAACTCTTTCACACTAGGACTCGGCCTCCTAACCAAACAATCACACACACAACTCTACCAGACACAAAACACTCTTCCACAGCAGCACGTAGTTGCCTGCGCACAGGAAGCACGTCTTAGAGACAACCTTTCACACTAGGCTCGGCCCTAACCCACACACACACACAACTCTACCAGACACAAACACCTCCACACAGGACGTAGTTGCCTAGCAAGGAAGCACGTTCACAGCCAACTCTCAACCCCAGCACGTGGTTACCTACGCACGGGAAGCACGTTCTCAGAGCCAACTCCTTCACATCGGCACATAGTTGCTTCGGCACATAGGACACAGGCGTTTTGGAAGGCCTCTCTACTAGAGCCAACTCTTTCACACGGTAATTCACAGTTCACAGCGCACATATGCTGACCTATCAATACACAGAGCTAACCCCTTCACACACAACCATGTAGTTTTCTAAGTACAGGACACACTCAACTCTAATAGTGCAGAGCGAAACATTCTGGAAAAGTAACGTTTGGTTTGCATATCAGAGAACTCAATTCAGCTCTACGGCAGTGAGAGATGCATAGAGCCAACTCATTAACACCAAAACCTGGTGTTAGCCTCCGCGCCGAACACACTCGCACAGCTCAATCAATGCACGAAACCAACTCTTGCACGCCACTATGTAGACACCTGATCAAACAATATTATAATGTGGATTGCATCATCCGTCGAAGTTCGCTGCAAGGTCTGAGGCTGTTCCTCAGCCCGGGTTCCGTCGTTTTCGCGGGTCGCCGAGACGCAAGTTCCGGAAGCTGCTAGGCTCGGCGCCTGCCAGTTATAAATGAGTGACCCCGGCGGCCGAGAGTACGGTGTGAGTCTGAGCTGTGAAATGCGAGCATCGCGGTGAACAGAAGTGCAGAGGTCAGTGCAGCGGACATTATAGCAGTGCAAAGGAAGTGAGCCGTGAGAAAATAAATAATCAAGCTAACATAAATTCAAGTGACTCAGCTCTACACTCAACTGTGATATGAGTGTAAAAAAATTACATGAATCATATTTTCAGTATTGATGAACTATTGAGTAATTTTAACTTAAGAAACATGAACGACTTTGTTAAAGTAAATATCTGTTTTAATTAACCGCTAAAAACTGTTGCAATATACGCAGCCAACTCTACCTATGAACTAATCCAAATCTTCAATGCCATACGCACGCGCATGTCCCTGTTGACGTACTAGAGACGGATAATACAGATAAGAATATTGTGTCAATATGTTTTATGCAATCCTCATTATTGGGTCTCAGGAAGAGAGACTCAGAGTTCTGGCTAAACGAATTGAGAGAAGTGTAGGAAATCGATGAAATGGGAATCTTGATGTTGGTTGCAAACTTTTATAGTATGTACGATTTGTTACATATTGTAAAGTGTTGTAAAATCAAGAAACCCATAACTATTTGAAAACTAATTAGAAATATAGCTCACATAAAACAAATATTTCTCCAAAAGGTGAACAAATCTCTTCCCAACATATGATATTTTTTATATACGAGCCCATAATACATTGTTTAATGTTATTATCTCAAAGGTAAATTTCAAATTTTATTTATTTATTGAAGTTCTGTTTAATCCATGAAGTATTGTGTCATAATAAACATAACATGTTTCTTTTAGTATCACAATATCCTGGAAAGTAAATAATATTATTTATCTTGTATTTTTGAATCTAAATAAGCTCTCACAAATATAACTTTTGTTTTTCCACGTAAGTACAAAAACTCATTGAATTCAAAAACTCATAAGGGATGCGTTCGCAACGTATTATTGGTTTTAATTGGTAAGCGATTGTATATTCCAGTAAGCGCAAGTGCGTATGTGAGAACGTCAAACAGCTTCCTCACAAAAACATATCAATGATAGAATTTTTAAAACTCGCCTGATTGATGTTATCTGTCCATTACGCGCCCGGGTGGGTAGCAATATCAAATTCATTACTCGATAAATTTTATTCGCGGAGACCATTGCTCATATAAGTGGAGACAATGCAACTAGCATTCGTAGAGGGAGATTCAAATGGAATCCGTAATTTTTAGAGTTATTCTTGAATGAAACAAAACATTCCAAAACTGATTTTACGGTCCAATACAACATTCATTACATTTTTGTACTATTGAAACAAGTTTAGGCTTCGAAATTGAGATGTGAAGCGATGTTATATTTGCACGTAAATCACTCTAGGACCACTGAAAAACAACTATGACATTGCTTCAGTCAAAATCATACAGGACGCAAAGCTGCTCAAAAATAATTCAATACACGAGTTGTTAAGTTAATGGATACCACACTGAACTCGTTTAATTAAATAAAAAGAGTAATGGAAATTCAAATGTCTTTTGTTTGGTCACGATTGATGTGAAAACATACTCGTACCGTTCGGCATAAATGAGAATTTTGTTTAGCTCATTTTTCAAACAATATGGTCTAATAACAAAAGGACTCTATTTTCCATAAATTTTGAACGTTACGTAATTGATTTGGAAGTCTAACGCAACATTTTGTAAAGGTTTGCTGTTTATAATAAATTTAGTACAATGAGAGCAGCCTGTAAATAAATTACTTAGCATTGTTGCCCGTTTAATTGGTCCTGAACACCGTATGACATAAATGCCTAATGAAGACTAAAATTACAACGTTGGACGCGATTCAATAACATGTTCACTCGATTTTTAAATATAACATAATGTGATAAATCATTTTTTCTGTAACATCTCCTAAATGTATGGATATTAGAAAACGTGAAATTCTAAATTAAAAAAGAATCATTATTTTAATTTGTCATGTTTCTTCACACCAGAAATTTCAGAGTAAGAATAACATCAAAGCCTGAACGAATTCATGGTCAAAGTTTGTTCCTGTCTTTGAAGGTTGGAGTATTTTCTAAACGTTCATGGCCACCATTCTGCTTCGTGTGGTAAAGGATGAGAAGGGCCTACCAAATGAAAGAGTGCCGACTCAGTGGCCGAGATCGCTAGGGCAGTAGTGTCGTAGCGGTCTCGGACCGAAGGGTCGCGGGTTCGAGTCCCGCCTCGGACATGGTTGCATTTGTGTTCGTCCTTTCATTCCTTATCGTCATCATATAGTTTCATCTCCACAGTTGCCATAACGTTAACTCCAATAATGGTCGCTAATGATGCGACCTTAAATACAAAAAAGAAAGGCAATTGATCTGCCTTTATGATATTTACGGGGATTGAGAACAAAATAACCGAAATGCTGTGCTATTTCATATTCAAATCTTTCTCAATATCACCTATTTGGAATCTTGCGTTCTTGTTTGATTCGACAATACTATTTTTAAGTCACTCGAGTTTTCAAAACATTCACTAGATGGTTTAATTGAGGTGAAGCAAACAAACTAAGCAATTATTTGCCAAAAGCTTTCGAGCTATTTGCCAAAAGCTAATAGACAAATAATCTTAAATAAAACATTAATTTTAGAGGCAGAACTATTACACTTATTTATATACCTTGCGTGTCACATTAATGTCGCAAATTTGAAGTCGCGTAAAGAAATTGGGAACAGCTACCATAAGTATAGATCCATCGCGCCTCGGATAACCCACAACCATTGCAACATTGATTGATTGATTGATTTTGTCGTGTTTCCGGACACGTCAACTGCTTTGTCATTAGTCCCGTTAGTGTAGTGCATGTTTTTTCTCAGGAGATGGCGGTGATCTTTCCCCGCTGGATGGCGAGATCCGGCGCCGACCTACCGTCGGCTAGTGGGGTTTCCCCCTAACCAGAACTCTCCCACCAGCGGGGCGCCGCCCCAGCGGGGACACGCTCTAAGCTCCCGACCGGTCTCCCGGAATATGTGCTAGAGTAGTGCATGTTAGTGTAAGTGTGTGTGTAAGAGGAGAGGAGCGGACAAAGGAAGAGGTAGGACATCGCGCGCGGTACGTGGCCCGTTTGGTAAGGTACTGCTCCGGCATTCGCCTGGTGTTGATCGGAGAAACCAGGGAAAACTACCGATTAGAGCAGCCGGCCGCTAGAATTCTCCTTCAGACAGCGACTGAATTCGACCTAGCTGAAACGCTAGTGTCGAAAATTGTGCCGCCATGGGGAGTGTAACCTAGGACCTCCCGGTCAGAGGCGCTGCAGCGCTGCATCAGTTGATGCACTGAGCTACCACTCCCGGTACCATAGCAACAGGGAGCTTTCTCTTGACCAAACGGTTCTGCTGGTGCGCCCTGTAGGGTCAGGGTTTTCCCTTCCGACGGGAGGGGAGGGGAGGGGAGGCGGGGCGGAAGCGGAAGAGGGCCGGCGGAGAGGCCGGTCGTGACGCACGGCTTCCGCGTGGTCGACTCTAACGAGGGCGCGAGGACGCGAGGGCGCGCGGCGCCTAACGAGCGGACGCCGTCCTCACGAGGACACCTGCCTGTCTCGTCCTCGCGAGGGGCCGGCGGCGGCGGAGCGTCAGCCTGCGAGGCGCTGCTCTTCCTCACGGGCCGCGCGATATCCTCTCTGGGCGCTTGCGCGAGAGCACCAACAAAGGGGCCCGGCGCCCGTTGGGGTCGCTTCTGCCACACACTGTTTTTAGTGATTGATTGGTTTTGTCAATCCCGTCCTTTTGTCTCTTTAAATAAGTGACTTTTTTATCTCGGGACGTTGCGGCGATATTCCATTACTGGATGGGGAGACCCGGTTCCGACCTCCATTTCAAGAGTATTTTCCTGTCCAGGTAACGCTTTATTCAATGAGACATTGATTACTGTTTCAGGGCAATGGTTTTCAACCGAAACGGTTTTTTGTCAATTTAGATAAGTGACTTTTTATCTTGGGACGTGGCGGCCATATTCCATTACTGGATGGGAAGATCCGGTTCCGACCTCGGCTTCAAGAGTATTTTTCCTGTCCAGGTAAATTCCTCATCGGAATCAATTCTAATTTCCCAACTGCTCTTCCGACATATGTGCAGTATAGTGAGTAATTTTATGGGAAAAAGAGGAAAGAAAGATCTCGTATAGTGCGACATTCTCTTGGTATTGATAGGAGAAAGCACGAAAAACTACCGATCAGCTAGAATTATTCAGATAGTCGAAAATCCGCCTCGTCGGAACTCAAATCCTAAGACCTCCTTCGAGTCCCGACGGCGGCAGGATTTTCGACACTGGTTTGTCAGCTAGGTCGAATTCAGTCGTTGTTTGGAGAATTCTAGCAGCTGGCTGCTCTGATCGGTAGTTTTCCTTGGTTTCTCCTATCAACACGAGGCGAATACCGAAGCAGTACCGTAACAAACGGGCCACGAACGGCGCGCGAACTTTCCTACCTCTTCCTTGTCCTATATTCTCCCCTTACACCCACCCACCCACCCACACACACACACACACACGCGTACACTAACATGCATTACACTACCACACATTCCGGGAGGCCGGTCGGGAGCTTAGAGCTAGTCCCCGCTGGTGGGAGATACCTGGTTGGGAAGAAATCCCGCTAGCGAACGCTAGGTTGGCGCCGAATCTCGTCATCCAACGGGGGAAGATCGCCGTCATCTCCCGAGAAAGTAACATGCACTACACTAACGGGATTAATGACCGAAGCAGTTGACGCGCTCGGAATCACGAACAACACAGCAGCCAAGACCTCCCAGTCAGAGTCGCCACGGCGAGAGTGGCAATGCTGATTCTAAGCTAACCCAGCCGGTGATGTCCACGTCGTAAACAGCAATGAACGTAACAGGATCAATTCAAGATCAAAATGGCTGCGATAGTATAAGTGAATGAACGAACGTTTGCGTACTGACAGAAATACTAGCTGAAGAACGATAGAGCCCGGAGGCACATCGAGATATTTTGGTTCGCTCAGCTCTCTGAAACGATAAGTGCTTCACGTGAATCAAGCAAGGAGTTAGAGGGGAAGTATTTAGACGAGTTACGGGAAATACGTACTACTTAAGGCGTATGTACAACAAGAGGATGGAGAGAAGAACGGGCTTAGTGAAAAGGACATGCGGAAGAGCCGGTACGAGGGGGAGCGCAGTGGCGATCGCATGGCATGGAGAGGAGGAAGAGGAGAACGAATGAACTGCGAAAAGAGGAGTAACGAAAGCAATAAGACGAGGGATGTGGAGAAGATAGCAGAAACGGACAGGAATAAAAGTAGAGTTGAGAAAGCAATAAGAACGGGGTAGGGGAGACGAGAACGAGCTAGGAACGGATAGAAAAAGGAGAAGAGAGAAACGACAGTAGGAAGCAGAGAGGAGGGGATAGGATGGGTGAGGGAAGTGGGGGTTGGGGTTGGGCCCGGGGGGGGGGGGCGCGAGGGCTCGAATGTCAGCGGGGCGCTGGGGCGAGGCCAAATGTCAGTGAGCCGGCGCCGCGCGCGCCCCCTCGTCGCCCTCCGTCGCCCGTCGCGTCGCCCCCTTTTCCGGGGCCCCTTGGGGTGTCGACCACGTTAGCCCCCCGGCGAGGCCCTCCGCTAGATGAGGCGCCCCGCCTCCCCCCCCCCTCGAAGGCAACGTCTGCGCCGTCGGGAGGAGGTGCACAAGGCACAGGAGCTGCGTCAAGCACCACGCGCAAACCGTAGGTTATTAAGTACACCAGCTGCAACACCGGCACAACTCCAAACAATATGGCCGGGAGATGTGGCTCAGTGCATTACTTGATATAGCATTGATATAAGGCCCTATAAGTTTTTATTGACAATCACCTTGTAAGTGTATTAGTTACAAGGTGATTGTCAATAAAAACTCATTGGATTGATTGATTGATTGATTTTTTCGTGTTTCCGGGCGCGTCAACTGCTTCGAACATTAGTCCCGTTAGTGTAGTGCTTGTTTTTTTAAGGAGGTGGCGGTGATCTTCCCCCGCTGGATGGCGAGATCCGGCGCCGACCTACCGGCGGCTAGTGGGGTTTCACCCAAACCAGGACTCTCCCACCAACGGGGCACTGCCCAGCCGGGACAAGCTCTAAACTCCCGACCGGTCTCCCGGGATATGTGGTAGTGTAGTGCATGTTAGTGTAAGTGTGTGTGTAAGGGGTGAGGATAGGACAGGACGAGGAAGAGGAAGGACAGATCGCGCGCGGTCCGTGGCCCGTTTGGTAGAGTACTGCTCCGGCATTCGCCTGGTGTTGAAACCACGGAAAACCACCGATCAGAGCAGCCGGCCGCTAGAACTCTCCTCCAGACAGTGACTGAATTCGACCTAGCTGAAAAGCTAGTGTCGAAAATCCTAACGCCGTCAGGACTCGAACTTAGAACCTCCCGGTCAGAGGCGTTGCAGAAAAACACATTGGACCTTACTTCAATGTTATATCCCATAACGAAATGAATGACAATCTGTACCTTATGTATCTTAAAACATCACCTAATATCACTGCAGTGCCTCTGACCGAGAGGTCGTAGGTTCGAGTCCTGACAGTAACAAGATTTTCGACACTAGTTCGGCAGCTAGGTCGAATTCAGTCGCTGCCTGGAGGAAAATTCTAGAGGCGGGCTTCTCTGATCGGTAGTTTTCAGTGGTTCTTCCGATCAACACCAGGCGAATGCCGCAGTACCCTAACAAACGGGTCATGGACCGCGCGCGATCTTTCCTTCCTCTTCCGTATCCTATCTTCACCCCTCACCTCTTAATAATATTTTACATAAGTAACATACTTTTTTCCTCACGCTTTTTCAAAGGGATAATTTTGTACCGTTGATTAGATTAGAATGTTTTAAAATACTTGAAGATCAACCTCGGATTCTATTTTGGTGACAAAAATTGAAATACGCTTGTCATTGACATAACCGTGGAAACACCGCTTTCTAACATCAGCGATAACATTGAATGTACTTTAGTACTGAATGCTATGATTTTTTAAATTATTCTGCTTTCTTGGTGCAAAAATAAAGTTTCTTATCATCTGTGCAGTCTTAAACGCACTGGAAAGTAATTTATTGTCGTAATCGGGATGGTAACAGACGAGTAATTGTGTATAGAACTAATGTTAATAAAATTGTTCATATAAATAATTGACTTTTTCTAGAGGTTGAAGTTTTTTCGTATTATAATTATTTATTTTATCAGTACCAATACAGCTTGCCATTCAATCAAGTCATTTCAAGCCCTAGTCTGAGTAGAATAATACATTTTGATCCCTACCAAATAGAATCCTTGTCATACAATTTAAAATGGTTTCATCCCCATTGAAATATTAAACATCAGATAAAATTATATTGGAATTTACATAATATGCTGTAAACAAAACGTTTGCAAATCCTTTGCAATCGCAGTCGTGTTTGCAGCCTTGCCCTTTCAGAGAAAACTGGCGAGTGGCGCCTCGCAGGCGTCCGTCAGCTTTAACGGCGGCCGCTGCGCTCCGTCCCAGTGGCGCCCGCCCGCGCCGTCCCCGTCGCCCCGCCCACTTCGGCCCACCATCACTGCGCTCGCGGACAGCGCTCTCCAGGCGGGCGTCCGCAAACACTGCACTGCACTGCACTGTTCAACAGGCACGTTCCACCTACCGAAGTCCGCGCTGCACCACAATGCTTGGAGAAACTCGCGTTCCAACCCCGCCCGGAGGACTAATGTTTACTTGTGTGTCGTGGCAAGGTAGGGCTTTCCCCACTGCCATCCATGTATCACCTTTCTTCTCTCTTCCTTTCATTCGCAGCCGGCCTGTGTGACTCTTGCGAACAAGCATTTGCGAGTTACTTCCAGGTACTGGGTTCGAATTCTGCACTAGGTATTGATATGGTGTGTAGTGGCATGGTACGCATTTCTAGCTCATTACGGATCACATGAATCGACTTTTAACCAAAAATCCTGTTAATAATTCCTTCCCATTTTTATGGTAAGTCGTATGAAGGGGAGAGGGGGCAACGTGAAGGCTTTTATTTCGCAGTTCAATTCCATCCAGGTGTAACCTGGCACATGACTACGTTCCTCAAATACAGAATTAAACACTTCCCCAACAGTATGTACCATTACGAATACGGGCTCATGAATGACATCACCGTGATGAATGAGAAGACTGAAAGGTACCACAGTGACTGCTCCTGAAGAAAACGATTTCAGCTGAATGGAAAGGCACCAGCGAAATGCAGCAGGAAAAACGCAAAATTAAACAGGAAATAATTTAGGAAAGTGGCATATGGTTTTATCAACTTTGTATCCACGTTCTGTATTCAGTCATTCATTTTGTATGATCCCATGCAACTTCTAAATGTCCATGATTCGCAACGCTGCGGATACGTTGTCCTTCTCCCTCTGTGAGCGGTTTCCTCGGTCCAACTTTTGCTTCCCCGCGCCTCTGTCCCTTTCCGCTCCTCATCGCTGGGCACGCCCTGTCGGTACAAAGAGGCCGGCTCGCGCTGAAAGGGCGAAGTATTTCGGTCATCACGGCTACGCTTCGGATCATCGATATTAAAAGAACAACGTATACCTTTTTATACCAAAGCCAATGCACTGTTGTTAATTTGACACCTCAAAACATCTTATAAAATCTATTTTGGGATTTGTGCATAACTTCTAAACTGTTAATAAAAACAGAAAATCAATTTGCTAGAAAACCATAAATCCTTAATTCTAAAAAGGAATTATTCTATTAATCAGACTAAAAAAAAGAAGAATGGTATAAGGAACCAAACGTTTTTAATGATGTGTAGAACCTCTTATTCTTTTCACTTCACCAAAGCGTAAACATAATTATAGTCCGTTCAGGAACCTAGCAACAACAAAATGTCGAAGTGCTTTAGAAAGTAAGAACTGGTCAACAGACTTTTTTGAAAAACTATTGGTTAATGAAAACGAATTTCTTATCATTCAAATTATTTATTGCACATGCAATTCCAATCAATTATAGTTTGGGGCAATACATTAATGATAGGCACCTACAATTTATTGTTAAGATTAATTTAAAAACCTCTTCTAAAATCCACCTTTTTTGAATAGATGTTTTAAAACTTGTGACGGTGAAGCGTTTCTCTTTAGGTTAGGAGCATTCATTCGAGCATCGCGTGCAGAGGCGGCGCGTGAATCCAAAAGCTGCCACCGGGGCGAGTAAGCCGATGCGCGCCGCGTCCCAGCTGAGCTTTCCGTCTTCCGCTGCCCCGCCCCCGCTCCACTCCGCTCGGCCGCGCGTGGCGAGTTGCCTTCCGCCGGCGCGCCTCCGTGCGCTGGCCCCTCCCCCTCGGAGATCGCAGCCTCCCAGGCCGATGCCCGCGGACGTCACCCGAGAGAGGCTCTCGGCCGCCGCGCGCGCCGCACGCCCAGGGCGATCGATGCGCGGGGGCGCACTGCCCGCTCGCCCGCCGCGTCACCTGAGCGCTCGAGGGCGGTGCGGGGGCGGGGAGGGTAAGGTGAGAGGGGGAGGGGCGAGGGCGGGGCGCAGACGGACACGGGCAGGGTGCGGGCAGGGCGTGGGCGGGGCACGGGCGGGGGGGCGGGTCCGGGCGGGGTGCGGGCGGGTCCGGGCGGGGTGCGGGGGTGCGGGCGGGGTGCGGGCGGGGCGGGCGGGGCGCGGGCGGGGCGCGGGCGGGCGCGGGCGGGGCGCGGGCGGCGCGGGCGGGCGCGGGCGGGGCGCGGGGGGGGCGCGGGCGGGCGCGGGCGGGGCGCGGGCGGGGCGCGGGCGGGGCGCGGGCGGGCGCGGGCGGGGCGCGGGCGGGGCGCGGGCGGGGCGCGGGCGGGGCGCGGGCGGGGCGCGGTTAGGGGCGGGAGCTCACTGACTGCGTGGCCGCTCGCCCGCCGCGTCACCTGAGTGCTCGTGGGCAGCGCGGGGAGGGGCGGGGCGCGGCCGCCCGCTGGAGCCACCTGAGCGCCCTGGGGCGATGCAGCCACTGCGAGGCGTGGCGGAGCCACAGATGCGGAGACGGGAAAAGAAGGACAGGGCGAGGCAGGACTGAGGGAAATCGAGAGAGAAGACGCGAATGGGCGGAAGGGGCAGGGCAGGGTAGGTCGGAGTGGAAGAGATTGGAATAGGGTGGGTCAATTCAGGGTGCGTTTTATGGGTGGGCGGGACAGAGGACATGGCGGGGCGAGACAGGATTGAGAGGGAAGGGCGAGGCCGGGGGGCGGAACGGGGAAGTTTGGATGGGGGGGTCGGTTCAGGGAAGGGAAAAACGGACGAGCGGAACAGAAAGGGCTTAGATTAAGGAGGTTATCATTCTTTTCTCTATGGAAAGGGCGTGACGGGGCCGGTCACGAATAGGAACGGCCACAGCTGGATGGGGAAGGACGCAGAAGGACGGAATGGGGTGAAAGGAAGCAAAACAGCGAGGAATGGGGAACAAAAGTTTGGGTGGCCGGAAAGAGGAGAGGCGAGGGAAAGGGTAGAATAGAGAGGGGACACGTCAACAACTACTAAGGTCCTTTAAGTGTCGTGCATTTCTTCTCGGGGGGTGACGTTAATCTTCCCCCGCTGGATGGCGAGATCCTGCGCCTACCTACCGTCGGCTAGCCAAGTTTTCCCAACCAAGTATCTCCCACCAGCATGATAACGCCGCGGGACAAGCTCCCGATCGGTCTCCCGCCATGTGTGGAAGTGCAGAGCATGTTATGTTTAAGGGGTGAAGATAGGACAAGGAAGAGAAAGGAAAGACCTCGCTTGGCCCGTTTGTTATGGTATTGCCTCGGCTTTCGCGTGATGTAGATCAGATAAACCGCGAAAAACTACCGATCAGATCAGCCGGCCGCGAGACCGAAAAGACAAAGACGGAGCGAAGTGAATGGGACGAGGGCGATCGCGCGACTGCCCCCCCCTCTCTCTCTCTCTCTCTCTCTCTGTCTCTCTCTGTCTCTCTCTCTGTCTCTCTCTGTCTCTCTCTGTCTCTCTCTCTGTCTCTCTCTCTGTCTCTCTCTGTCTCTCTCTGTCTCTCTCTCTGTCTCTCTCTGTCTCTCTCTCTGTGTCTCTCTCTCTGTCTCTCTCTTGTCTCTCTCTCTGTCTCTCTCTCTGTCTCTCTCTCTGTCTCTCTCTCTGTCTCTCTCTCTCTCTCTCTCTGTCTCTCTCTCTGTCTCTCTCTCTGTCTCTCTCTGTCTCTCTCTCTCTGTCTCTCTCTCTGTCTGTCTCTGTCTCTCTCTCTGTCTCTCTCTCTCTCTCTCTGTCTCTCTCTGTCTCTGTCTGTCTCTCTCTCTCTCTCTCTCTCTCTCTCTTCTCTCTCTCGTCATCATCAACATCAACGTATCGTAATAAACACATGAGGAACAATATTCGTTAATTGCATACAAAACGATAACAAACACGTGTGCAACAATACTCGTTAATTGTATACGAAACGTTACAGAATGCACGGCGTGTCAACCAAGAGTTTCAGTAGAGATCCTGTCCCCTCATGAAGGTCCACAAGTCAGACTCCAATGTTTCACAGGCGGAGTTGAAGCACTCAGTTCAATAGCGGGCACTTCTCGTGAGAAGTATTGGCAATAAAGTTTCCTTCTCTCTCCCCGATTTCACGTATGTATTGATATATTGCCTTCTGTCAAGTCTGTTCTGTATGTACTTGGCGTAGTAACAGAACGAAACAAATAAAGAGTGTTTTCAGGGCATTTCGCGTCAAAGGATAAGCAATAACGATTGATTACCGTTCATATCTCTTGTATGAATAATTTTTTGTATGAATAACTCTTGTATGAAAAATATTTTAACATAAATTGAAAAATATTTTCTATTCCCTTAAAGTATATGACTTTATTGATATTAAGCCTTATTTCTTCATTAGCAATTTACATGATACAGAAATGATACACTGGTTGATTGATTAATTTTTTCGTGTTTCCGGGCGCGTCAACTGCTTTGATCATTAGTCCCGTTAGCGTAGTGCCTGTGTTTTCTCGGAAGATGACGGTGATCTTCCCACGCTGAATGGCGAGATCCGGTGCCGACCTACCGTCGGCTAGTGGGGTTTCTCCCTAACCTTCCTCTCCCACCAGCGGTGCATCGCCCCAGCCGGGACAAGCTCTAAGCTCCCGACCGGTCTCCCGGAATATGTAGTAAAGTAGTGCATGTTAGTGTAAGTGGAAAGGATAGGACAAGGATGAGGAAGGAAAGATTGCGCGCGGTCCGTGGCCCGTTTGAGAGGTTACTGCTCCGGCATTCGCCTGGTGTTGATCGGAGAAACCACGGAAAACTTCCGATCAGAGCAGCCGGCCGCTAGACTTTTCCTCCAGACAGCGACTGAATTCAACCCAGCTGGAAGGCAGTGTCGAAAATCCTGCCACCGTCAGGACTCGAACCTAGGACTTCCCTGATACACTGGTGGATGTCAACACTTCCTCTCTCGAAAATAGCTGTACACTCACAAAGCACTCAACATGTCGGTCACAGTACATCAGCATTGGCAAGGAGAGAAGGGAACATCGAGTTTCCAACTTTAAGAATTATTGTTTGGTTTGATAGACGAATGGAGAAAATTTGGATAAACGCGTAGTGTTTAATGAAAGGAACGATGTGTTTCGAAATATCAAAATCCATTTTAATACTAATGTACAGTTGAAAATATATTTTATTAACGATATCATAAATCTCGGCATAACTACAATTATAATTTCATTATTAAATATTTACAATTGGCATTTGTGAGTTATGTTTCGAATTTCACAGTCAAAATATCGGTGAAAGTGAATTAATTGTATCTACTGGTATATTAATGAGATTCGGAACTATAATTTACTACTTTATTATTAATGTGCTGTTCCTGATATTTCTCTTTTTTGTCTTCCTCTTTTATGGATGTATTGTCATTAATTTAATAACCAGCTGAATCTGAGTTATTACATCGCAAAACAGGAAGAATTGAAAAGTTACAGCAATAAAATACTACATATTCATCAAGTGGAGAACTAAACACCCCCAAAAACATTCTTTCATGTGGTCTACTTATTCTCTAAGACCAATAAAACAAGAGAAGTTTACAATTTCTGAAACAAAATAACGACTATTCTCTGTAAAAACACCAGATTTCTGAAAATGTAATTGAAATGTTTTATATTTACCAAGATCGTAAATGTTTGTTTGTTGTGGACCATAGCAGAAAATCCTTACCTCACTTGAACATAATTCGACATAAATAATTGTAACCACTAGGCATTTTTGGTAGAAAAAAGACACATGTATCAATCGCCTGTTGGATCGCGCGTTAACTTTAACGGAAAGTTAGCAAGCGTTAAAGTTTGGTGAAACACGACGATTGTATATGATCTTTATATAAAACACTCACTCTTTTAAAAAACTAACTTAAATAAATTGCTGTCTTTGCTGCGCTAACTGTAACACACACGCTGTTTTGCGCTGGGAAACGTCGATTACTTTTTACATCGATTGCAACCAGTGATCTCAACATTATAACAGGATGCACAATGACAATGCTTTGAAGTGCTGAAAATCATCACGATCGTTTTTCATTAGGTTGCCTGCGGTGAAGTCTAATTAAATGTGTCGTGTGTTGGTAGTAATGATTACAATCGTCTCTTTAAAAGAAAATGCCATAATATTACGTAGCATTTGGTTGTAAAAAACGCCAAGAAACTGTAAACTAGATGCAAATGTTATTGGATGAGACATTGTTTTGTAGATTTTAATTAATTTCTTTTTCGGTAGCCGACGACTATTATTTGCTATAAGTTAATCTAACGAAATTATTAAAGATATGCAAATCAAAAACATTCCCTGCGTGCATATTAAAACTTCTCGAAGTAATGAAAGACTGGATTTTGTTATTGCATGTAAACAGACATTTCAAAGCATTAACTATTGGTTACTTTCAACTTTTTATTACGTTTTATTGAACGTAAAAGAGAAAAATGTTGAAATTGAAATGAGACGCTAATTCCTGTTATTTATTTCTGAGATAAATAGGACAGAATAGATGTTCACCAACATGGTGGAAAGTCACGATTTTTGAGCATAGAGTGTTGCCTTCAATCTGCCCTGCCAATCTGCACTGATTGCAACATGCATATCGAAGACAAACTACATATAGATGGTTTAGATGATACGAACTACAGAAATGGTGGCAAAACAGCTTTCATTCGCTTGATTTTTAATATTTTATTAAATTTCAGTTTTGATACTATAAATATTTGGTATTGGATTCATAATAGCAAGCGACAATATATCTGGAACACACTCCCTTTCTTTTTAATCAAAACTCATAAAATTTGGTTGAGACGAAAGCTTACATTTCTTTCTAAACGAAAACACTTATTGTTTTAAATAGTTTTAAATATATAGAATTGAACGAATATTTATAACAGAAGTATGATTGTGAAATTAATTACTGAAAATACAAGCCAACTTTTACGGAGAATCAAAGAATTCAAGAAAGAAAACAGGATGAACTGTTTTCTACGATTAATTAGGTAAAATTGCGGAAAGATCAGAAAGCCCTAAAGTCACCTCAACGCCTTTTCTATCTAACAGGTGTTAAATATTCGTCTTGCTCGTCCAAGGTACAGACATTTCATAGTTTCACATTTTAGAACTAATATGGAAAACAAATTCATTAAACCTGTGTCTAAAATGTAGTCTCATTCTTCTCCTTGTAATACGGAAGTAACAGTAATAAGTATTCTAGTTTTAACAGCAAAAGTGTCCCTGATGATGGCAGGCGTTTATTTTTTAAACAATTCTGTTAGCTCTTGAACGCTCACGCGATGAATCCTAAAACTTCCCTCCAGTTTTGGTAAAGACGCAGTGGCTTTCCGGGGACTATTCTTCTTCCCCATCATTAATGTTTGTTTCCTCTGAACGTGAGTGAAGTAAAAAAAAGCGACTTGTCCTAAAAGGAAGAAAAAGAGTAAGTGGAAAGGGGCGGAAGTGTGAGTTTCCGGTCTGGGATGGACCTGCCTCCGAGTTGTTCGATTCACTTAAGAGCGTCAGCCAGCATGAACAGAAGGAAACACTTAGGTCAACGTAGGGCTAACTCCCACGCTTTTTCACATCGCTGTAAATAAAAAAAATTATAAGCCACGTACATGCTGTCAACGCATTCCTTTTTATAACTACCCACAAAAAACAATACTAATAAAATATTTAATGCTATAGAGTAAGAAACGTACAGTTGGTAATTTACTGTTACAAAAGCAGTAATGATACTTATCTAACATGTGAGTGCGACCTACTCTTGAGAAAAGATCTCAGAAACTATCTTAATGTCTTGTACAATTAATCAGAGAAAATGTTCGACAATCAGTTTGAAATGGGGATTATTGGGTGTAGAATTTATTTTTGATACACTTTATTCGTTTCAATAATAACTAAGATTTATTAAAGAGAATGAAGCAAAAATGAAAAAAATCTTATAATTATTATAAACCTAAAATATCGTACACAAATAAGTGTAAATATAATTCTTAATTATGTCAAATAGTTTTAAGAACAAAAAAACAGTTTTTGAACGTATGTAACGTTGCTTAGTTTCTCATCTACTCTGGAGATGTATAAGGAAGCGTGAATGACCAAAGACGTTATTAATGCTGTTACATATACTACCAAAACGGTTACTAGCTGTCGTTATGAAATAACTACAACAGCAGTTGAAACAAACGTCGTTTCCCATCTTTCCGGGCAAATATAAATATTATTAGTCAAAACCGTCGATATTACCTAACTTCCTCGCCGTGCCCTTTAACTACATGGCACACGCATTTGCATTGCTCCGGCCCACGACCTCCATGACACCATCCATTTAGCCGCCATTAGCCGCCGCGGGTGCAGAAGCCATAATACCTTTCGCCACGCCACCTCGCCGGCCCGCGCGCCTCACGGGCACATAACGAGCCGCTAATGACAATATTGTCGTGGGTTCCGGTGCCCGCGCTACACTCGCGCAAGCTGCGACATTAATAACGGCTATTTCGCTATTAGGGGCGTCGGTTTACACGTCGGCTTCGGGACACGACGACGGCGGGGGCGGCGGGGGCGGCGGGGGCGGCGGGGGCGGCGGGGGCGGCGGGGGCGGCGGGGGCGGCGGCGGGGGTGGCGGGGGCGGCGGGGACGGCGGGAGAGGAGGGAGGGGGAAGGGGTGTATCGGGGCGGGGTGAGGTGAGGCGGAGGAAGTGGAGATGGGGAAGGCAACCAAGGCAGCGGTAGTTGCAGAGAGGGTGGCGGCGACAGCAGAAGTGGCGGCGGAGATGGAGACGGATGCGGAAATGGAGGTGACCGAAGATGCAGACGCGGATTGATTGATTGTTAGAGATTCCGGGCGCGTGACCATTACCATAAATGTAGTGCATATTTTTCATCGGGAGGTGGCGGTAATCATTCCCCGCTCAATAGCGGGATCCGTCGCCGACCTACCGTCGACTTGCGGATTTCCCAACCAGGTATCCCCAACCAGCGAGACACCGCCCCAGCCGGGACAAGTTCTAAACCCCCGACCGGTCTTCCAGGATGTGTGATAGTGTAGGGCATGTCAGTGTAAGGGTGTGTGTAGTAGAAGTGAGGATACGACAAGGAAAAGGAAGTAAAGATTGCGCGCGGTCCGTGGCCCGATTACTGGGGAACTGCTCCGGGTGGCTCGCTTGGTGTTGTTAAAAAAAACACGGAAAGCAACCTATCAGAGCAGCCGGCCACTAGAACTCTCGTCCAGGAGTGAATTCGACCTAGCTGAAAAGCTAGTGTCGAAATTCCAGCCAGAGTCGGAACTCGACGTAGAATCTCCCGGTCAGAGGCAGACGGCGGAGTACAAGGCAAAGGAGAGCTGGGGGATGGGGCTTTGGTGGTGGCGGCGGTGTGGTTGGGTTCGATGGAGGGAGTGAGCAGTGGAGGGGTAGGAGAGTGGCAGGAAATGGAAACGGAGATGGCGGTGGGTATAACGGCTCGATCGGGCGCACATAGCAATGGCGAGGGCGAGGGTGGTGTTGTTGGCAGCGGAGGAAGTAGTGACGGCGACAGCGGTGGAATCGGGGGCGTACGCAGCTGCGCGGAAAGTGACAGTGGCGAAGACGGTGACGGCGGTGTGGAGGAAACGCAATACGGGAGTTATGTTCTTCTCTCGTTGCCGTCTCGAAGTGATGGCGGAGTAGGAGAACCCACGGGTTCAATACCAGTGGTGGATGCAGCTCGTTGGAATAAAAAACTTTCGAGGAGATTCACAATTAATATTTATTAATTGAAGCAAGTTACAATTTTCCAATATGGCCGAAAGTATACAATTGTTTAACGAGACGTAGTTACAGTGATACGGCTCCGAGCTGAATGCTGCTCTTGGCGATTCGGCTCGTGCTTTTATATGCTACTGGTTAGTAATACATGGTGACGACAATAGCGATAACATGTTTGTGAGGCGTTTCCCAAGAGGAAGCGCCTGCAAGTGAAATCGAAAACAAATACTAAATAAGATTGGAAATTGGAGTTTCCGTCATGGGCTGTTTGTCTGACCCTTGTTCATGGAGCAATTATGTACCCAGAGGGGTTGCTACATAACTCGGGTACGTTCTTGGGTCGGACGTGGTGGTGGTAGGGACGGTAGTGGTTGGGGCTGGAGCCGGTGTCCAGGTCGGCGTTGGCAGCGGAAGCTGTAGTAACAGTGGGAAGTGACAGTGGCGGTGGCAGCGATGTTAACGGTCGCGGGGCACGTGGGATCCGGTTGATTGATTGATTGATTTCTGGTTGTTGATTGATTGATCGTGTTTCCGGGCATGTCAACAGCCTTGGTCATTATTCCGTAAGTGTAGTGCATGCTTGTTCTCAGGATATGGCGGTGATCTTCCCCTTCTGAATGGCGAGATCCGGCGCCTACCCACCGTTGGCTAGCGGGGTTTCTCCCTAACCAGAACTCTACCACCAGCGGGGCAACGCCCCAGCCGGGACAAGCTTTAAGCTCGCGACCGGTCCCCCGGAATATGTGGTAGTGTAGTGCATGTTAGTGTAAATGTGTGTGTTTAAGGAGAGAGGATAGGACAAGGAAGAGGAAGCAAAGATCGCGCGTGGTCCGTGGCCAGTTTGGGAGGGTACTGCTCCGGCATTCGCCTGGTGCAGCGACTGAATTCGACCTAGCTGAAAAGCTAGTGTCGAAAATCCTGCCGCCATCGCGACTCGAACCTAGGGCTTCCCGGTCAGAGGTGCTGCAGTGACATCAGTTGATGCACTGAGCTCCCGCTCGCGGTACGCGATCCGGGAGTGCTGGGGGCGGGGCGGCGGCGTCGTTGGCGGCGGCACGGCGCTGTTCGCCTTCCAGGCCGCCGCCGCCCGCGCCGCTTTGTCTCCGCGGCCGCTCGGCGCTCTTCCCCCTCTCATTGGGCGCGCGTCGCCGCCCGATTAATGTGACCGCCGGTGGACGACGCCCGGGTCGATTCGCGGGGCGGGGCGTCAACACGCGACAGACGCGGCGGGGCGAGGGGACAGTGAAAATGAGGGCGGATGGAACCGATGGATGGTACCGGAAGCGGGGGTGTGGTAGAAGATAGACGCGGCGACAGAGCAGTGGGGACGGAAAGGGCGGTAGAGTGGTGAAAGGGTGGTGCCGATGGCGGGGCATAGGAGGAAGGGGGGGGGCGAGGGGAGGGGAGGGGGAGGGGTGGACGGTGGCGGGGTATAGGGGATCTGGAAATGTGGGCGGGACGGAAGGGGTTGGGGCGGGGCGGTGTCGTGACGGGAGCAAACAGTGAAAGTGAGGGTGTGGGTGCAACTGATGAATAGTAGTGAAAGGGGCGGGGTTGTGGTATAGCTGGAGGCAGAAGTGGTAGTGGCAGGGGCTGTAGGGACGGAAAGGGGAGGAGGGAAAGGGGTGGTGCCGGGGCGGGGATAGGGGATCTGGAAATGTGGGGGCGGAAGGGTTGGGGCGGGGCGGTGTCGTGACGGGGAGCGGAACAGTGAAAGTGAGGGTGTGGGTGCAACTGATGAATAGTAGTGAAAGGGGCGGGGTTGTGGTAGATCTGGAGGCAGTGGCAGGGGGGGAGGAAAGGGGGTAGGAGATGAGGAAAGGGGGGGGGGGAAAAGGGAAGCGGGGTAGATGTAGGGGTGGTAGCGGGGTCGGCGGCTGTGCTGCAGCCAGTGGTGAAACCGACACGGCGAGGTCTACTGACCTCGTTAGTAGTCGCGATGCCAAGTTTAGGGCATTTGCGGATTAAAGAGATATTCCCTCAACATGCGTGTGAAACCGCAGTTACCAAATTCACGCATAAGGAGAAACACACATAAGTGAACCATGTGAATAATGTTCCTCATTTCTCCAAGCCGAATATATGTTTTTAGAGCATTTTAGACGTCTTTATTAAAAGGGGAACCGTCTACAACCAAAAGTCATCTACAAAAGCGTTATTTTGTTATGTTCAAGAAATTATAGGAATTGAAATGTGTTGATCGTATTTAGTTAACAGAAAAGATAAAAGCATACTCAGCCTAGATCCACATCATCCTTAATACGGCTACTCGACAAATTACAATACTCCTTGGATTGTCATCATATTTTATGTAAATTTGTAGTTGTAGACTTTAATTTTATATACATGTAGGCTCGAATGCATTATGCAAAACAGCAAAAAAATCATTTTAATTTTCTTTGCAATTTATATTTCAATGTCAGCAGTATTTCAGAACCCAAACTCTCATGTATTTTCTCTGGCCTGATATATTGTTTTTCTGAAATTATACCAAGAAGAGACATGATCAGCAATGAGTTTAACATTAATGGTGAAAATATTCTGATGTTTTTATTAAGAGAACGCACTATTATAGTCAATAGTGCTTTCGAGTAATTTTATCAATACATTTTTCTACGGTACCATTAGATGGAAAATAATAAGCTCAAAAGATATTTTTCAATGGATATTTTCTTTACACGAAACGTTTATATGTGAGAGTGGTTGAAATGAATTAAAACAATAATTTAGAGAGCTATGTAAACGGTACATTTCTTATAACAGAAAATTTCTGTCACGTTAAATATTCCTAATTCAGCGATATGACAATTTCAAGCCGAAAAGCTCTTCACCCATGTGGGAAAATTAACCAGAAAAAGCTATTTGTTGAGAATGATGTCACAATCAACACGCGGACCTGAAAATTTCCAAAATATTTCCATGCAGGAGAAAGCGTTACATTAATAAGGATATATTTTCTTATCTACAAAATTCCCTTAAATGGGTACTGCTGATTAATTTTATGCTGATATTTGCGACTGATTTTGATAAATGTTTGTGAAATAATGGTAGACAGAAATGAAAACATGTGATCAACCGATTTCTCCCTTGTCTAAATTTCTCATCATTATTAATAAGATTTTAATTTCAGGGACCGGACGAAGGAATTCAGGACGCTGAGTTTACTCTTTCGGTCGTCCAATTAGAAAGGAAACCATTTTGAGGAATTTAATTCAACTTAGGTATTAGTAAGCCCGAGTGTTTCGCAATAAATGATGAATTAATTGAGTAAAAGAAAACATGTGCTCATACAAAGAAAGGACTCGCAGAATGCTATCAAGTTTCCGATTTTCCACCTACAAATTCACATCGAGTGAGCGGAGCACGAACCAGTTTGCAAAGGTGGAAGGCTTCCGTAGTGAGTGCTCCGCTACGGCCGCCCATAATAGGCAAGGAACAATAGGAGAATTGTAATAAATCTTTCTGTCGCCAGGCGGCAGTATAGCGCGCACCAGCTTCCGGACACAACGCAACCGCCCCCTCCAACCGCTCCATCCCCACCCTTCGCCTTGCAAGGCGGGCGGCGCCCCATCGCCCCGCCCCCGCCGCCGCAGCCACATGCGGCCGCTAACGAGAATCTAATGGGCGCTAATTGGCTGTAATCAACTTCACAATTATGCGCTTTCGCCATTACGCTCCGTCGCCGCTCAAAATGTTGCGCCTTCGCGTCGCGCTGAATTAGAGCAGCGTGTGAGAAGCTCGAAAGGCGAGGGAGGAGGGGGGTAAGAATTAGCACTGGCCAGCACGGGAGCTGCGTGGACTACAACCTCACTAACATGGACTTCCCAGGCGGAGTTTGGCAGGACGTGTGTAGATGGAGCAATTAATACGGACTACCTTGCAGTAAAAAATGCACAATATGCAATAAACCTTCTGATAAATCGGTGTATAAAAGTACGTTAAAGTTCACATCAAATTGTTGTTTTTTTACTTTTACTATTCCAGGAATGGTTTTAAATGAAAATATTGTAATAAGGTAAATTAAGAACGTCATTACTTATCAAGGTATTTTTAGGAATTTCAGAGCATATTGTAGGTAGATAAACAAAATATCATGTACGAATTGATAGATTGAATAATAAATTAAAGATGCGAAATAATAAATTGCAATAATACACCAAGAGTTTCAACTTCCATTAACCACGATATCAAATAACCAAAACTGAATTTTTCACGAAAGAATAGGCAAAAAACAACAACTTCGGTTCTCTGGTGAATATGATCTATTTTTGAATAAATTGAATTCAATGTTTATTCTCATTTTAATAAGAAACTAGAAAGCACACGATGCACATAGCAAAATATAATTTTAAAATAATGTTTGGCTATCAGTTTAACTATAAAATATCATCCATGCGGTCGTCATACCAGGTTATTAAAGGCTTAAAGGAATGACGTTTTCGCGAATTCGTTAAACGAATTTATTGCTTACGTGCATTATTGTGTTTGAAATTAGTGTTAAGGCAATAATTCAAACAAAGCAATATACAAATGAATGTTCGAGTTTCTAACCAATCTTCTTGATGATCCAGGCCCAAATTCAATTATGAGGATCAAGAGGACGGCTGCTTCAATCGATCATTTTTCATCTGATCAATTCTAGGTAAATGCCAAAATAGTACTTACCCTCCTCCAAAGGGTAATATCACACGCGAGACTTCCTTTATCATCCGAGATGGCTTCCATTGCAAGTGCGTGTACGACGTGCCAAATTTCGTGAAACTTCCAGCACCAAAGGCAAAATATAATATTTTATCAAATCAAATACCACTAGAGTTGGGTTTCTATAAGATATGTAGTTGTAGTCGTTGAAATGAAAGTGTTGTTCATAAATTCTTTTTGCCAGTGAAGCACGAGTAAGGTAAAACATTCAGATTTTTTAATGCTCAGGCGATGGATCATTTGGATTCGCTTCATGTCTCATGTTTTGAATCCCATTTCAGCCGCATTGGCACATATCAGAGGGCACATGGCAGCGTTCGGAACACGCCCCTGCGCTCGTCAGCACATAACACATGAAGAACTGGGCGCGCTTATTCATTGTGGGGGCGGGGAGGGGTAGCAGGCGTTGGGGCGTCGGGTCGCCGGACGCAATCCATCAATCAGCGAGACCGGGCTTCGAATCCCCGCTCCGTCGCCCCGGACACATCCCTCCCCCACACCGCCGTACGCGCAACCCCTACCGCCTCCATCGCCAGCGATGCATACAAACACACATTGGTTGGGAAGCACAACGCTAGACGTGAATAAAAAAAAGTTACAGATGGAGATTTCGGGCTATATTCTCGTTCGTTCTTCACTGCTTAGTAACATATTCCTGTATCTTCAGGGTCTCACTATATTTTCGGTAGACATACTGCAAAATTCTTCCTCCACGTGTGCCAACCTGTGTCGGTCACTGTGAAGCTACCAGCTGATGGACCTCTTATGATATATATTTTTTTAAATATTCACTCTTTAATCATCAGAATCTATCATTTTAATCAAAAATCTATTTCATTACTTCATTTTCGTATTATAGCAAAAATATTATGGTGCATTGTAACAAAAGAATTATATTTTTGTAATATAATTAAACAAAACATTTTGTAAAATTATAAGTAGCTGTCATGACATCTTTTTTATCACAATGTGTTTTAACTCATTTCTTGAACCAAAATTGAAAGTGGTTCCCGCGGCCAGTAAGGCATCCCCTTCAGGCAGACACTAACATCATTCATGTCTGCAATTTTCACTGCTGCCACCGCCCGGCCGTCTTTATCGCCTCCATTGTCTTTCCTCGCTTCTGCCCCTCCCCCTCCCCGTCCTCCTCCTCCTCGGCCATTCCGCCCCTCCATCCCCGCCCCTTTGTGCTCCCCTCCCGCCCCGCCCCCCCCGCCCCCGCGCCCGTAACATACTGCGACGCGGACGAGGGCAGTATATCGCCCGGAACAAAAGGGGAGTCGTGTTAAAGGCCGATTTATGGGACAATAATTATCTCTCTCATTTCGGCTGTTCGGGACATTTACATATGCTGCGCCATTCTTCTCCTTCACGTTATTTCTAATGGGCAGTGCAAAGAAGAGCAAGTTATTTACACGATTGTACCTCATAAACATTTGACTGCCAAGTTGATGACTTTATATCCCCTAGAGAACAACTAATGGAAGCACGTTTATTTTGTTGAGAAATGTAAAAAATACTTAATCCATTAGAAGCAATAGAAATGTTGACTATGAAAACTAGGATCATTTAATTGATTGTTAACAAACATAAAAGCTGAGTATTTGAAATTAATTGGTTTAGTTAATTGTGGAATTAATTTGTTACGTTATTCAGGAAATAAAATAAAACTTAAAAATCAACTTTAAACTAAAACCAGAGCCCAGCTAAGAGATTTTTTCTGGAGCAAATTCGCCGTTTTCCGTCTCACGATTACATACATAAATTTCTCTTTCTTACGAATAATATATAAGGCGAGAAAGTAAAAACGTGTTTGTTTCCAAAGTCACACTCCGAAAAATACTGAATTTCATGAAGTTCATTCGGTGTGATTTACGATCAAATTTAAAATATGTTGTACGTGCACTTTATAGTTATTTATAGAAAATACAATTTGCGGACTAATGACAAAACTGAGCGTGAAGATTAAACTTAAAATTGTAACCCATACAACAATATACGCAACAATTATTTTCTGATGGCATGTACTACCTCTTTAAATCTTCATAAATATTAATAAAATATATTTCAACAATATCGCAAACAGTTGTTTACATCTCATGAACATGAGCATAACATTAAGCTCATAAGTATAACATTATCATTTTAAGCGGATAGAAGTCGCTTATTCAATAAAACTCATGGCAACCATAATTTTAACTTTGACAAGAATGCTCATTTATTTTGTGACAGCTGTCACTTATTATGCGCCAGCTGAAGTACCCTGCATTGCATTTATTAATCATATTCATCCCACCCTTCCCATACTCATCGTGCGATGTTTGTTACGATCAGCGTCATTATGGGTAGCTGCAATCATATGCATTGTCGCATGCCCCTGGAACAAGTTTAGTTTCTTCATTTTGACGGTCAATTACAACTACAGTTGTATACGGCAAAACGAAAAGAAACTTCCTTTTGTATGAGAAAACAGCACATATGAATTGTTTCGTATTCTTTTTAAATACGTATACTTTCACATACGTTTACTTTAGTATTTCATACTTTCTTGCATACATACGAAATGACAAAATTTCAAAAATTCAGAGAGTTCAACGAAAATGAGACCCACATCATTATTTTAGGTGTCTCGCCTTCTATCAGGTGGAATAAATTGGAGAAAAAAATTTGGAGCGGTTTTTAATTTTTGTTCTCATAAATTGCATTAATTTCAATCACAAGTTCCACGAAAATACTCTTTTTTTAAAATTATACATTACCTTTTTTATTTTTTTAAAATAGACTTTGTCTAACGGAAAAAAATATATTCAATTTTTTAATTTTTGGAATGTAAACTTTTTGAAATTTTAGAAAATACGGAGCGAAGCGTTCGCCGAAAATGGGACTAGCACCATATATTTTACTGACTCTTGGTACATATGAGGGAAAACTTTAAAGAAGACATTTGGAGCGGTACTTAAGAAAAAATACATAATATTCTCTTCTTGTGAAGTAAATGCGAGAAAGTAAAAAGTAGCCTATATTATGTAAAAAAAATGTAACTTTTAGTGAAACTTGCATCAAAATCGGTTCAACCGTTCCGAGGCAAACAAACAATAAAAGATAGAAATCATTGAATTTTTTGTAAAATCTAAATAACTATATGTGTTTATGAAAAGGCAATTATTTTGAAATCCCAGGCACTGCAATTTTATTTATTTAGATATATGGTGAGATAATATTGTGCAGGATACTGTATCGGCATTTCGCGAAGTTCTAGAACAAATTAGTGTCTGTGTTTAATGATGATAATGATAATGATAACAATGACGATAATGTTAATGATGATAATAATTAAATTATAATAATATTTAATTAATATTAATTAGCTAAGAAGGATATTTATGAATACGTTTACTGCTCTGATTTTAAAGAGGTTCAATAAAAATACAATACAATTGAAATGAACATGTATTTCTGGTTTAGCTTAGACCGTCTGGGTAAGTAAGTAACGTGTTGTAAGCAGAATAGACACGGTTTGGCCGTTTTTGAGAAACTGGATTAATGGGCTCTGAATGACCATGCTGTGCTATTTATTAATATACTGATTGATGGGTTAAATGAATATTTTTCATTTTCGTCTCTTTTTCCCATATTTCATAGTTTCAGTTTCAGAGCGCGTCAATTGCTACGATCATTAGTTCTGCAAATGTAGTGAATGTTATATCCTGGGGTGTGTGTGTTTCTCCTTCCCTGTAACGTGGCATTTGGAACCAAACTAAACGGCGTTCGTGAGATTCCCCTGCAAAAGTATATCCAACAAGCGGGGCGTCGTTCCAGCCCCTGCGAGTTCTAAGCTCCCGATTGGTGTGTGTGTGTGTGTCTCTCTCTCTTGTCCCTCTCTCTCTCTCTGTCTCCCACTCTATCTCTTTCTCTCTCTTTCTCTCTTTCTCTCTCTGTCTCCCCTCATCTCTTTCTCTCTTTCTCTCTCTCTGTTTCCCACTCTATCTCTTTCCTCTCTCTTTCTCTCTCTCTGTCTCCCACTCTTGCTCTTTCCCTCTCTTTCCCTCTCTTTCTCTCTCTCTCTCTCTCTCTCTTTCTCTCTCTTTCTCTCTCTTTCTCTCTCTTTCTCCCTCTCTTTCTCTCTTTTTCTCTTCTCTTTTTGTCTCTCTTCTCTGTCTCTGTGTCCCTGTCTCTCTGTCTCTGATTCTGCTCTTTGTCTCTCTGTCTCTCTCTGTTCTCTCTGTCTCTCTGTCTCTCTGTCTCTCTCTGTCTCCCACTCTGTCTCTAACTCTGTCTCTAACTCTGTCTCTAACTCTGTCTGCTTTTTTGTCTCTCTGTCTCTCTCTGTCTCTCTCTGTCTCTCTCTCTCTGTCTCTCTCTGTCTCTCTCTGTCTCTCTCTGTCTCTCTCTGTCTCTCCCTGTCTGTCTCTCCCTGTCTGTCTCTCCCTGTCTCTCTCTGTCTCTCTGTCTTTCTCCCTCTTTCTCTCTACGATGTGTAGTACATGTAACTGTGTGCTTGAGTCTGGGTGTAATGAGAGAGAGGAGAAAAGAAAGGGAAGGACAGACCGCGTGTGTACAAGAAGTCAGTTTGTTAGTATTCTGCTCGGACATTCGAGTGATGGTGTTAAGAAAAACCGCTGTCAACTTACAATCAGACTACCAGGCCGCTACAGTTCTCCCCCAGGCAACGATTGAATTCGACCTGGGTCTGTGGCTCGTGTCGAAAATCCGGCCGCCGTCAGGACTCGAACCCCACGACCTCCAAGTCCGAGGCGCTCGAGAGGCAATAGCGGCTGCAATGAGCCGCCTCATCCGGGCGCAATGCGTTCCTAAATGTTGAAGACAACACACGGGCGCGGCTTGCGAGGGGGCGCTGGAGAACAGGTCCCTCGAGGACCGTCCCCTGCCCTGTCGGGCGCTTCACAGCTCTCGACGGAGACACTTCGCTCTTGCACGACCTCCCCCTCCCCCTCCCCCACCCCCAACCCCGCCCCTCCCCCGTTCCCAGCCACTTCCACCGCCGTTCACGACGCCCTTATCAATTTGTGCAGCGCGTCCACGCCGCCGCTCCACCAACTTCGTTTCAAGTTTTAGGCGCCGAAGCGTCCGTTGCTGCTGCTGCTGTGAAAATATGTTTAAATATTTAACCGGCGTTTTGCCGGAGGCGGCGCCAAGTGATGCCGATGGCAAAGGACATGGTGTGAGGGTGACGAGTCTGGGAGGCGAGAGAGCGCACAGTGGTTCAAATTTGAAAAATTAAAAATAATTCGTTTATTTCGGAAGGTGTACACTTCAATGCAGATTCAAAAACAACCGAATGCAATTTTCAGAAAGGCTCTTCCTCAGATCTGTATCAGAGGTAACAATAAACGTTAGTGTCCGAAATGAATCACGGAAACTACGAATATTCAATGTCAGAGAAGTAGTTAAGAAACGACATATGTTAAATGAGCTTGTAATTGAAAGGATCGAGAGAAGTTCCTTCATGAAACTTTAAAATGCAGATCAAATGTCTCTGGAAGAATAGGAAGATAACGATAATGAGTTTAAAATTAAAAACCCTATTCAAAACGATTCCTCATTTCATAGGAAATGAAAGTCGAAGTCAAAAATGTATAACACAAAATTTCAAGAAGAATGGAATAAATGACTAAATAAGCAGGTAAGTTCAAAAATGGCGAAATGTCGCAGAAATATTTATGTTAAAAATAAAGTTTTTCATTAACTTTCGTTCCTTTTATTTCGTTTTCATGTACTTTGTTTTATTTTTATTTAATTTGACATATTGATTTTGATTAATTTTAATATTACGACATTACCGTACATTCCAAACTACTGATTGAAAAAACGTTTCAACACACTATAAAATATTCAATCGATCGCGATTGAACGGTGGTTCTTTATGGCATTTACGTCAGTAGCTCGAGCAAAAAATTATCTGACGTGTTTATTGTATTTTGAATAGGCACCATTTAACAAGAAGCCACGCAATATGAGAAGAGCGTTCTCTTCTTACATGTCATTCAGAAGACCGTGATCTTTTCTTGAAGTACATTTTTTAATAAATTTATTTATTGCTTCATATTTTGTGCAGGTTCTCTGCCGCAAGGCGTTGCATTGGCAGCTCGCATAGTAATTCCATGGGATGCCGACTAAGCCTCCGTGTGACCCACTGCGCAGGCGCGGTGATGCGCGAGGGCGAAGGGGTGGGCGGGGGGCGGGGCCGGTGGGCGCAGGGCAAATTGAAAGCGACGACGTCCCGCGATCGCGTGAAACTTTGATGCGCCCCCACCCCCGTGCGGGCGCCGTCCACTGCAATATGGCGGCGGCGACCCAGGCGCGCCCGGAGGCGGGCCACGAGAGAACGTCGCGCGCGCGGCTCATGGCTCGAAGCCCACGGCTGCCCTGGCCTGGTCCACCTTGGTCCACCCTGGCCCACACTGGTCCGGCCCAGCCCGGCCCGGCCCGGCCTCCCCGCCCCGCTCCGTCCCGCTCCACCCCGCCCCGTCCCGTCCCGCCCCGCCCGCCCCGCCCGCCCGCCCGTCCCGCCCGCCCGCCACGCCCCGCCACGCCCCGCCACGCCCCGCCACGCCCCGCCCCGCCCGCCACGCCCCGCCACGCCCGCCACGCCCCGCCACGCCCCGCCACGCCCCGCCCCGCCCGCCCCGCCCCGCCACGCCCCGCACGCCCCGCCACGCCCCGCCACGCCCCGCCACGCCCCGCCACGCCACGCCACGCCACGCCACCCCCCGTCACGCCCCGCCACGCCCTGCCCCGCCACGCCCGCCACGCCCCGCCACGCCCTGGCACTGCCTTGCCCCGCCCCTCCCCTGCCCCTGAACTTCCCCGCCCGCCCCGCCCCTGTCCCTCCCCACACCACGCCCCACCCCGGCCACTCCACCCCGCCCGCTACGCCCCGCCCCGCCATGCCACGCCACGACACGACACTAACCAGAACAAGGGTTGACGTAGGAGTGAACTGGGAATTGTCTCACTCCAAGTACTTCACCTCCTCCTCCACTCCATTCACCTCTCTTCCTATTTCCCATTCTTCACTTTCTCCACCTTTCGTTTATACCCTCTCCTTCCTCTCTCTCTCCTTCCCATATCTCCCTCTCCTCCTTCCTCTCTTCCCTTTCCTTCTCCTTTTTATCTTTCTTATTTTCTCCCTTTCTTCCTTTCCCCTTTTCCCCTTTTTTCCTTTTCTGTTTCCTCTCCTTCCTCTTCCCTCCCATACCCCTTCCTTCGGGGGGAGGGATCTATTAGTAATACAATCTCGCTCTTGTGTAGAATTGGAAGAGTCTAAGTCGGACAGTGCAATTTCCGACAAATTCTTCCGTTGAGATAATAAACATCTAACAAAACAAACACAATAAGAAGCAAAACATTTTGTATCTGTTCAACGCTATTTTACTTGAAATTCTAAGCGATTCCTGGAACATAATATTAATGATGTGGTAGTAAATCCTTTCGTAAAATCCAAAAAGAGAACAATAATTGGCATGGGAGCAACAAATGAGCCCACACATAGTAAGAACATGAACCTGATCGGATCAAAACCTACAAATAGAGCAAAAATATAAATTACACCTTTGCACAAATTTACCTTCATTAAACTACCACAATTTATATAAATAATATGTGTTGTGATATATTTACTTTAAATATTTCCTTTTTTATTCTCGTAAAGAAACAACAATTCTGAATCAACCAGAAACACATATTCCATTAATGAATAAACGAGACGTATAAAAGGCTTAAAAGTACGTTTCTAAGTGTAAATAATTAGATGAATAATTCCTTTCATCGAATTGAAATTCCTCGTTCGCCTTTGATGGAAAATCAAACGCAATTCCAGCAAGAAACGATTCCCTTACATACAAATAAATTTAGTTTACTCTTAGAGAATCAGTTCCTCTCCCTCAGTAATAAAACTTCCCGTACACCTACACGTTCAGAATGTGAAACAAACTGAAACAACAGGAGAGTGGACAATCGAAAGTTAAAACAAAGCAACAAACAAACGGACTTCAGTAACATCCACCAGTAACAAGAAAACAACATAATCCTTCTCAGGTGTTCTTCCCTCCCTCAGGGCCCTGCAATTAAATTTTCGAAGCGGCTAATTGTTTGGGACAATCCGCTCGGAATCAAGTTTAAGAGGCTGCGACCACTAAGAGCCCGCCGACCCCTCCCCTCCCTTCCCCTCCCCTCCCCTATCCTCCTCCTCTACGAGGGCGATCGACGCGACCGCGGGCCAAACTTAATTCGTGGGGAAAAGCCAGGGGAAAATGCGCCCAATTACGCCCTCGATAAACAAGATCCCGCAAGTGAGAGGGACGAGGGTCTTCGGAAGAAGTGAGGTTCAACAGTGAGGGCGAGGGCCAGTAAAGCAGAGCGAGGAAAGGGGGGGAGAGAGCTGTAAAAGGGAGAGATAGACGGAAAAGACAGAAGGAGAGTGGCAGAGAGAGACCGAGACAGAGAAACAGAAAAGAAAGGAAGAAAATTCGGAGAAGCGGAAAAGGGGAAAGGAAGGGGAAGAGAAAGGTAGCGACGCAGCGAGAGCGCAGCGCGTCCATGCCGGACCATTGGCTCTCAGGCGCTGGCGGGGCGGGTGGGTCGGCGTGGGCGAAGGTGCAGTGACCATTGTGCCGATCGCTCCGTGACGAGAATGCACAGAGCGCGCTTTTGAGGGTGTGCACGACGGCATACTGACGAGGGACGAGTGTAACGCTGTTTGCTTTATCAAAGAAGTTCTCATTCTCACAAGAAACTCCAGTGATAAAAGGAGACGGTGAATCAATTGAAACCACACGGTATGCTGAAGATACGGTATTACGTGACTTTGGTACAGTGTTATACAGTGTTAGTACACTTGAAACACTCGGTTGCTAAGGTATAGTGCAAGAGGAAAACATAATATATTTAAAGTTATAGAACAAAATATTTGAAATTTCAGAATCAATAGATCATTACAAATTAAACTATTCTAAAATTTCAAAATATCGACATTCCTAAATGAAAATAACAGAGGAGAAATCAAAGCGACGCCGAAATAAGCCAGGATAATAAACAAAATAAAACGCATATTTGTCATTAATTGAATAAAAATTTGTAAATTATTATAAATAACAATTTTGTATGGTGAAGATGGCAAATTGCTACACTTGTGTATGCGAGTGTATGTGTGTGTGTGTGTGCGCGCGTGTCTGTATTATAAAAAAGCAAATTTTCGAATTACTTACATCTTATTTTTCATTATTAGCACACGAGTCCAAATTTTAAATTAGAACACTTTTTATTCATGATACTCATTATAATAATCATGTCTATAGCTTTATTTGAATCGATCAGCATGTATTTACAAGAGTAAGTGAAGATTTACAGAAAATGGCAGATTGCGATTTCGTTGCCCATGCAGTGAATGGGGCACGGGGGGCAGGGGGAGAGGCGAGGGAGAAGATGCAGGTTCAAGTGGGCGCTGAGACGCGGCTGGGGAGGGGGGAGGGGGGCATTGTCGAGGAGGCCATGTTCCGATAGCCGACGGTGGCGCAGGCGGAGGCGGCGACAGTGGCTGCGCGGGGCTGAACAAGGCGGAACACGAAGCTCGGCTAGGTGTTACCAACAAGGCCCTGCAGTCAGAAGCACGTACACCCTGGCCGAAACATGAATCGGGGATGTCGGCGCGGCACTTGGCGTGGGAAGGTCAGGGGGCTCTCTCGCTCACACACACACACACACACACACACACACATGGACAATGGGCTACACTCTCAACTCAATTAAATAATGCATCCGCAAATACAGTTTGTAAACAGTAACACAGAGCTTTTATTTCTTTCGAGAATGGCAATAGCAAACTTAAATAAAGGTCGAATCGTATTGTATATGCGTCGATAGTCTATTATCTGAATTACAGAACGCTATGTTAAATGCATATGATTGGTAATTTTCGGATTCAAATTTAAAACATTCGAATTTTTGTTGTCGGGCTTACACGTGTGTGGAGAGCAGAATTAAATATTCATCAACCTCGGAGGGTTAAAAAGCCCTTTTACATAGTTCCATATATTCACTGCGACGTGTATACTAATTATTAGAAGAGGCACCTCATTCAGCTGTACATGTAACGATATTTCACGTGTCGTTATTGGCCAACTCCTGTGATGGCTTTTCTTTAGCAAGGCCCCCCCTGCAGTGCTGAGGAGCTGCATCTGCAACCCGCACGTCACTTGTGTTCGTTACGCTGGAGGTTGCAGCACGGTTGCGAAGGCGAGGCGTAGCGAAATAAAGAGAAACAATGGAATTGTTTGTTCTGTTTTCAAAACGAGAGGCAAGTGGTATAATTGCGGCACTGTAACCTACCCTCAACAGTAAGCCACTAAATATTTACTCCATATTCACTTATTTATTTCGTAGAATAGTGAATAAAAATATCTCGCACCTACAAGTTTGTTTTTTTTTGTTTTGTTTTTTTCGTGTTTCCGGGCGCATCAACTGCTTTAGTCATTAGTCCCGTTAGTGTTGGGCATGTTTTTCTCGGGAGATGGCGGTGGTCTTCCCCCGCTGGATGTCGAGATCAAGCGCCGACCTACCGTCGGCTAGTGGGGTTTCCCCCTAACCAGGACTCTCCCACCAGCGGGGCACCGCCCCAGGTGGGAACAGCTCTAAGCTTCTGACCGGTCACCCGGAATATGTGGTAGTGTAGTGCATGTTAGTGTAAGTGTGTGTGTAAAGGAAGAGGAAAGATAGATCGCGCGCGGTCCGTGGCCCGTTCGGTAGGGTACTGCTCCGCCATTCGCCTGGTGTTGATCGGAGAAACGACGGAAAACTACAGATCAGAGCAGCCGGTCGCTAGAATTCTCCTCCAGACAGCGACTGAATTGACCTAGCTGAAAAGCTAGTGTCGAAAATCCTGCCGCTGTCAGGACTCGAACCTAGGACCTCCCGGTCAAAGGCGCTGCAGCGACATCAGCTGATGCACTGAGCTACCGCTCCCGGTCGCGCCTACAATGATTTACCTCATTTCTCATGATAGGATTCGTCGGGATCCCGAAACTATGCAACAAATTGTGCGGAACTGAAATTAGAGAACTCAAAGGGAGTTAGGCACGCGCGTGCGAGTTAAAGTCAACTTTTCTAAAGGCTATCTCGTGTGTCTCTGCGACTGCTGCTATCTCGCGTTTGTTTATTTTGGGTTATTCCCTCACGCTATTTCCATGCGCGTTGTAACTTCAACGAACTCATGAACACTAAAAAAACAACGTATCTCTCCTGATCTTCACAGTTCAAAAACAACGAGCACGTCCACATTGGCTGCAACGCTTCTTTTATATTAAACGCGGTCATTCGCATTTTAATTGCGCGTTCAGCTGTCACACGCATTCAGAGCGCTCACGGACTTCGGCAAATATTAATAAACGTGGGATACTTCGCGTTCAGAAGGGATGAACGAAGTTAGGCACGGCTCGACATTTTTTATTCACAAGCGTTCATTGCCTAAGTTTTGTATAAATAATTCTGAACACTACATCATATAAAATATATATTTTGAATGCATTTTACCAATAAAAAACTTTAATAGTGTTCGAGGGAGCGTTAAACGAGGGAGGCAGGGATGGAAGACTGACTTTTGCTATATCCCTACGGAGTAGAAAGAAAGTTGTGTAGTGCTGCGCGAGAAACGGCGAATTTTCGGCAGAAAATCTGTTATTGCGCGACCCTGCTAACGAAAAAATGAATAAATACAGTTGCTAAATTTAGAGAAAAAAGTATCTAATACGTGGTGTAGCAAGAATGTTTTGTCGGTTCTTGATACTGAAAAATCGTATGGAAGCAAAACGTTTGTTTGTCTGTCTATCCGTGGGTGAACAATGCTAGCGGCTAAACCGTGCAGAAGATGTTCTCCAAAATCGATATTGCCCAATCGATCTGGCTGATTTTGCGGTCCCTTGAATTTCAAGCCGATATTTTAATTCTGAAGGGTACTTTACATAAATCTCCTGGAACATATTCAAAATTTTCTATGGCTCCATTGTTTTTTTATTAAATTCTGTTGATGGTAAGTGTGAAGAACTTTTAAGAGAATTTTGTAAGTCGCATGTTCATTGAAAACGCTAATTGTGAAATTTCAATTTTTTTTCGGATCTTCCCAGAACTAAAATATAGAAGGTAGAGATTTTTTCTCTTAATTAAATCTGTTCCTTAAAGATAGATTTTGAAATAAGGTCATCTGCAATTTTCTGAAAATATGAGTACATTTCGGGTAATTTTGCGTGAAAATACGGGGAGAAAGAACGTGTTGTTTTAGCACCACTAATTGTAAATGACTTCGACCAATATGTACCAAATGTTGAATTCTGCATCTTAAATACACGCATTTTAAAAAAGCTGAATGTCTTACAGCAATTCTAGAATCACAAAAACACAAACAAACAAGAAATCGTATTACTAAAACTGAAGATCTTTCTCCGCGCGATGAATGGAATATATTTTTTCTGATTTATCAATTGTTTATTTCAAGTATTCATTTCATGTTAAATTTCATATTTGTGTTGTTTTAAAAATGAAAGAATTACCAGAATAACTTTTCAAAATTGTTCTCATCAATCACTTTAGCATCAGTCCTTTCACGAGAAATCGCACCGAGAAACTAACCGCTGTCGGTTTCTCTTCTTCCTGCGGGCAGAATATGCAAGAATCCAACTCTAGCCCTCGATCCGTCGCCGGCAGTGAGGCTCGGTCTTGTTTCGGTTGCAGTGGGGTCGTGGTCGGCGTGGCCGGAGAGGCGACGACATGGTCATGGCCGGAGCGCGGGCGGCGGGGCGGCGGGGCGGCGGGGCGCGGGCGGGGCGGCGGGGGCGGCGGGGGCGGCGGGGCGGCGGGGCGGCGGGGCGGCGGGGCGGCGGGGCGGCGGGGCGGCGGGGCGGCGGGGCGGCGGGGCGCGGGGCGGCGGGGCGGCGGGGCGGCGGGGCGGCGGGGGCGGGGGCGGCGGGGCGGCGGGGCGGCGGGGCGGCGGGGGCGGCGGGGCGGCGGGCGGCGGGGCGGCGGGGGCGGGGGCGGCGGGGGCGGGGGGCGGCGGGGGCGGCGGGCGGCGGGGCGCGGGGCGGTGGGGACGGCGGGGAAGCAGGGGCGGCGGGGCCGCAGGGGCGGCGGGCCGGCGCGGTCGGCGGGGACGGCGGGGACGGCTGCCGGGCGCGGCCGCCGGCAGCGGCAGCTCCGCCGCCCGTTAATTGCATGTGACGCCGCGGCGCGGGGAGCGCGCCACCGTCGGCGTCCGCAGCAGGTGACGGCCGCCGCCGGCGCGCGCCCGGGGGGAGTGATTTGTGGCTCATCGCCCCCGCCCCCTCCCCCCGCCCCGGGTCATCACGGCCGCGTAATCCAGGAGCTCGTAAGCGAAGAAACCGCTTCCCGCGACACACTGCTTGCGAGGGCGTGGGGGGACGGGGGACAACAGCTGGCGGCGGGACGAGGCAGGCAGCGGTGGATGGGAGGCAGACAGCGGAGGCCGAGGGCAGCGGAGGAGAGGCGAAGCGAGAGCGGCAGACAGGCTCTCGTCGGCCATACGATGCAACTGAACTCTGCTACTTAATGAAATCCAGAACGCATTTATTCAAGTCGGAATGTCTTTATTTCTCTGAAACGTCGAATAAAACGCAAGCAATTGATATATCTACTGATCCTAGCACACATTCAGCTATTTCATTATTAAATGTTTTCATAATCATGTTTGTTAAAATATATACATTCTTCAAGGAATACAGGAGTACTAATATTTTGGAATTTCATCAATACACAACATTACTACACAAAAGAACCTGAGCCGAATTTTAACTTCTTCCAGAAAATTATATACCATTATTATAGTGTGTGAGAAGTTTATGAAATGTATTGAATGTCGTTTCAGGTAAATTGACATTGTCCATTTCTTCATGAATAATTCACAATGGCTAACTCAACTCAAAATATCAATTCAAATTAATATAGCGGAATTTATATAAATAATTGTCAACAACTAAATTTTATTAATATATTTAGTGGGTTGAAAAGTGTAATAGGTAATGTTTTCTTTGATATAAGTTATTTTGGAACTGAGTTGAGCTTCTCATTTCTAAAAAAAAAGTTAATATTACGTGTATTGCGTTAGTGTGATTGTTTGATTGATTATTTCATGCTTCCGGGCGCGTCAACTGTTAACGACATTGGTCGTAAGTGTAGTACATGTTTTGTCATGGGATTTGAAGGTGTACCCCCCCCCCGCTGTGTGGCGAAATCCGACACTGTCCTACTCATCGATTTGCGGAATGTTACCCAACCAGGGATCTCTTACGAGCACGGCCTCGTCCTATTCGGACAACCTATAGACTCCCGACATGTGTGGAATAAAGTGCATGTTAGTGTGTGTATGTGTGTCAGTAAGAAGGGAAGAAAAACAAGGACGAGGAAGGAAAGATGACGCGCGGCCCAAATCCCATTTGTTAGAGCACATCTCGGATATTTGGCTGGTGTTGATTGGAGAGACCATGCATTGTGTTCAGAGCAGTCAGACGTGAGAATCTCCCCCCCCTAGACAGCGGCTGAATTTGATCTAGCTATGTAGCTAGTGTAGAAAATCCTGTCACCATCAGGACTCGAACTCTGGACCTTCAGTTTAGGAGTACTGTAGTGGCATTAGTTGTGGGTGCTATAGAAGTTTACCAACTACAAAAGTCCACAAAGACAATCAGAAGTCACGAGGAAGCCATTTAAAGGAGCCTTCATGTCGCTTGGATGTGGAGAATAAAATCGAAAGTTTCTTCCCTGCCCTCGCCTGCATGGCTCATCTCCAGGGCCTGGGAAGGCATCCTTCACGCCTTCGCGGGTGCGCCTTTGCGCCTGCGCCAATGTCTTCCCCTTCCCCTCCCCTTTCCTTCCATTCCCTTCCCGACCCCTACCTCTCCCCACCCCTCTCCCTCTCCACCCCTTCCCATTCCTCTCCCCACCCCCGTTCCCGTCCCCATTCCTTTCCCATCTCCTTCCCCTTCCATTTTCCTCTCCCATCCCATTCCACTCCCCAATTCCCCTCCCTCTCCCATCCCCTCCCAATCTCCCTCCCCTCTCCATTCCCCTTCCCGTCCACTCCCCACTCCATCGCCTTCTTCTTCCCACCCTTCCCCTTTTTCGTTCCTATCCCCTCTCCTCTTTATATTATCCCCTCGTTATAATAAAATTAATCGAAGTATTGAAATATATAAATAACTACTGTACTATTTATTTATTTAATATACAATTATTTTATTTTATCTTATTTTAATTTTATTATTAATCTCAATGACGAAATCTAAATCAAGAAAAATTTGCAATGCGTTTGGTCGACACATTCGAGAGAAAAAAATCACAGCCGTATAAAAAAAATTAAAAAAAAAAAAAAAATTTTTTTAAAATCGATTTTTAAAACAAAACACTTTCTCTCAACGATTGGAAAAGAACTCTACTAATAAATTCTTAAAATACGTTTTTACCATTCAGTGAATCTCCGAAGAGTGTTTCAATAATCCATTCCTTTCGATGTATGTAGATATTGTAACGTTTCAACTTCGCTGGCGGATTTGCCAAAGTTAACATGATATGTAAACAAATATTGGAAACAGTGTTAAAGGTTACGATGGTAACAGAGAGTGTTGATATGATATGAAAAGTTGTTGACAGAGATTGAAAGACGAAAAAAAATGTTGATACAAAATTGGAATTAGGAATTGTACGAATCGTATGTATCATTTAAAAGGTTAAATAAATTGTTCTTTTAAAGAAAAAGAATCTATCTCATGTGATATCTGAAAAGTGAAGAACGTCATACAACATAATAAACAACATGATAAAGATACAACATAAAAAGGTGATGTTGTATGGATATATAAAGTTGTAACAGCCAGTTATTAAGGCAAGGTAACGTGGACGTTACAATATTAGTATCAACAATGAATGACAAAACAATTAAAGTAAATTCAAATTGTTCAGATCAGGCAACAATGACATCTTCACACCACCACTAGACAATGATCTTTTAAAAAATTTACATAGGAGTTCCCTGGAAAATGCGGAAGTAGCCAAACTTTCGAACCGTCCATCCAAGTCCTAAATATGTGTCGCATACACTAAAAAATGCAGAAATGACGTAAACGCATCGCAGATCAGTGTGGACACTAGGAAATTAGCTCCAACCAAACAGTAAGTGCTGACGCGGCGTCATCACGGGCTTATTTCCCATGCAGATTACGTTCTTTGGGAGGCAGGCGACCGGTTCGCGGCGAGTGGTGGAAAAAAACGCGGTCGTCGCCGACAGGTGTCGCTCCGCGCGCGTTGCACCTGTCTGCGAGGGCGGGGAGGGGGAGGAGGGGAAGGGAAAGGAGGGGGTCGATCGCCGAGAGCCGCCGCCAGAGGGCTCTCAATTTGCGCGCGCGCTCATTAATAAAGATGACGCAATTACGCGCCGCTCGCGCCGCCTGGCGGCGGGCGCGCGAAGCGGCGTCGCAGACGCAAGGGGAGGGGAGGGCAGCGGCGGGGTGCGCAGGTCGACGGACTGCCGCCCCGGGCGGACGGTGAATGAGGAAGGGGCCGGGGGGGGGGGGGGGAGCGTGGGGTTAGGCAGGAGGGGGGAAGAGCGGACGAGGAGAAAAAGGGAGAGGGGGGGAAAAGAGTAGGGTTGGGATCAGAGGATAATAACACAACAAAATAGTGGAGATGGGATGGGGAGTGATGCGGATGTGTGGTCATAGAGCGAGGGAGGGTGGAGAAGGATGGGGAGTAAGGGGAAAAAAAAAAAGGAAGGGGGGGGGGGGGGTTGGGGGCCGGGGAGAGAGGGGGGGGGGGGGCGGGTTGCTGCAACGTGAGTAGTGAGGCGAGAGAACTAGTCTGTGGAGGGGGAGATTTCGGTGAAGTGAACGGAGCGGGGTGCGGCTGGGTGGCCACGGGTGCGAGCGAGGAGGGGTGGAGTGCGATGGGGAGGGGAGGGGTGGGGAGGGGCGGACGAGAATCGCCCCTGGGAACATTGCGAGAGGGCTACTGCTGGGCGAATGATCTTCGGATTAAACACTGGGTACATCAAGTGACGGGACGCGCTCTCGTGGCAAAATGTTAGCAACGCCAACGCCGGATGAATACGTAACGGCAGGGAATACTATTGGAGGAAAATGTAACCTGGACATTTTGAAGATGAGTAACAGATTACCTACGAATCAAAAGGTAATATGAGCGGAAAAGAGTGACGACAAAGAATACTCACCATAAAATGAAGATAATAAAAACTGTCATACATTTCATTGAACATACGAATTCTTCACAGAGCTAAAACCAATCTATTGTGAAACAATGCAAATACTACGAAGGCTCATTAGTAAAGAAATCTTTAATTTCAAATTAATAAATACGTTTTTAGTCATTCTATTACCTTTCTCTTCGATGTTGAAAATATTTTTACCTACATTTACATATAGTTTTCGATTTCTTCTGACAAAAAAGTAGAGCGAACTCTTTACCTTTTGAGAGCTGATTGATTCTTCTGCAGCTTTCATTTCTTTTCATTTTCATAATTATATTTAATTTGTGAAAGTGATTATAATTGTTTTTGAATATGTTAATAATGATTTTGAATATGCCTTTAACAAGGCGTGATCTAATTCATGTAATTTGAAGAAAAAATTATCATAAAATTGAAAAACTAACTACCAGACATGTGATTAAATTGATGGTATATTCACGCATTCGGTAATAATTTTAGTTTTGTTTTCTATAAATTTGTCCATTTGGTATTTATGCTTCTCCCATGAATTTATTTTAAATTAAATTCAGTTTAGTTGACTTACTTGGTGCTACTATATTTTATGGCTAGGAAAGCCATAAGATTCGGTTTCGTGATTTATTTTTATAATAAAATACTAAATCTTATAATTGATATTGTCTGATTTTCATATTGTGTAATCCATATAATATGTGGGGTTTCCACATCAAAGCAAGACTTGTTATTCTGCAATAGGAGTAATTTCTGACGATGGAAATAAAATTAAGCGAATTATGCTGTGTGGTATACAAACACTATCCCGCTTTATGGATCTCGATGATGCAAAATACTCTCCCTGTTGAAGACACTCATTTCATTTTGTCTTTAAGATTACGAGATTAGTCAATAATATTTCTATTCGATTTGAAGGTCGTCAATAATATCGTTTTCAATTTTTTTAAGTCTTACATTTCTAAATATACACTTGAGATACATGCGTATAACAGATAAAGTAATATTCTGTGATTCTTTTATATACGGCATTAGTGGAAAAAAATTGTTTCGTTCTTCTGACACAAAAGTTTGGTTTACCAGTTCTTGAAGAGTAATTTCAGATTGTTTAGAAGTTGTCTTATTATATGGATTCATAGAATAAGACCACATATAACTTAATAAATACAATAAAGTTACGTATTATTCGTATCATACTTAATGTTTAAGTAAATACGTACTACATCCAATATCTAGCAACATGTTCGGAAGTTTAGGAGGAAATTTATCGAGCAGTTTAGCCCAAATGTAACCGTGACAGCAAGAAGTATCAAATCCACGAATTCCGTGCCCAGCAGCAAGAAATGTAGCTGCAGGCGAACACATTCGTATTTCACATAAAGACCACCTTCACCGCCAGACTTCGCCAGTTGTGCCCCGCCCTCCTCGGCGGCATAAATACGGGCCACGCGTTCAAGGAGGCCGAGGAAATTAAACAATACATTACGCGCGCGGGCGGCGGAGATGCATCGCGCCTTGAGTTACGGCGGCTGGGAGGGGGCGGGGCGGCGCGGGCGGGCGCTTAATGGCTGGTTAAATATGTAGGCGGCGGCGGCGCGCGCGACGCGGGAATCGCATCAGACGCGCCTGAGACGCTTCTGCCTCCCGCGCCGGTCGGCTCGCCCTCGGCCCCTCCGGCCCCCTCCGGCCCCTCCGGCCCGCCCTCCGGCCCCTCCGGCCCCTCCGGCCCTCCGGCCCTCCGGCCCCCTCCGGCCCCCTCCGGCCCCCTCCGGCCCCCTCCGGCCCCCTCCGGCCCCCTCCGGCCCCCTCCGGCCCCCTCCGGCCCCCTCCGGCCCCCTCCGGCCCCCTCCGGCTCCGCCCTCCGGCCCCTCCGCCCTCCGGCCCCCTCCGGCCCCTCCGGCCCCTCCTCCGGCCCTCCGGCCCCTCCGGCCCCTCCGGCCCTCCCTCCGGCCCCTCCGGCCCCCTCCGGCCCCTCCGGCCCCTCCGGCCCCTCCGGCCCCCTCCGGCCCCCTCCGCCCTCCGGCCCCTCCGGCCCCCCGGCCTCCGGCCCTCGCCCTCCGGCCCCCTCCGGCCCCCTCCGGCCCCCTCCGGTCCCCTCCAGCCCCCTCCGGCCCCAACCCCCCTCCGGCGCCAGCGCGCGGCGGAGAGGATTTTACAGGAGCCGGAGGAGTTGGCGGTAAGAGATTCCAGAAGCGACGGCGACTCTGCGGACGACCACACGCGGAGCTGTGCCCCTCGCTCGAAACGTGGAGACGGCGATTGTGGATTTTCTGTTTAGCTTTTGGAATTGTTTTTATTACAAATGTTTAAATCTTTTCTATTTTGCTTTTACTTTACTCTGTTAAAAATTAGGCTAGATATTGTTATTTGCAGAGGATAAACAGAACACGCACTTTATGGATTTTCTGATCACCGCCATCTCCCGAGAAAAAAACACACACTACACTTACGGGACTAATGACCAAAGCAGTTGAGGCGCCAGGAAACACGAAAAAAATCAATCAATCAATCAATAAACAGGCGGGGAAGAGCAGTCGAAGTAAGAAGAAAACAAGCGAGAGGTAATTTCTTGGTGTTGGGAGAAGAGCGAGCGTGAGAATAAAGGAATATTCTAGCCTGCGATGGACTGAAAGGCAGTGCATGTCCTGGGAGAGTCGGAGAGGAAGATGTGCATTGAGGAGGCGATGCGGAAGAGCAGCGTGTCGGGGGTGAGGACGTTGCATATCTGAGGGGCGGGAAAAATGACGGGAATGCAAGGCATCGACAGGGCAGGGAGGAGGACGAAGGGGAGGGGGTGCGTGGTAGGGCCCAACCGCATTAGACGCCGCGCCGCCGCCTGCTGCTCTCCTAAGGAGTCCCCCTCCCCCACGCCCCCTCCCCCTGTCCCCTGCAGCGCTGTCGCCCTAAGACGCGTCGGAATATTAATGCGGCAGAGCGGGGAAGAGGAGGGGAGGGGAGGGGAGGGGGAGCGGAAGGGCTCCGGGGCTGAGAGTTGTCGCGCGATCGAACCCTTTGAAGGGGAGGGGGACAACCATCTAAGGGCATCCACGTGACTAGAGCGTACAACATCAGTGACGATAGACAGCGCGGAACTATTCCCATCGCCCTCTATTATCGTGGACTCAAGGAAATATTATTGTTACACTTCTAAAAGAGAACACAGTTTGCTACACAGAACATTTTACTTTTATTACTTTAATTTGGTACTTAATACATTCAGTTTTCAATTTCGTATTTTCGAAAGTACCAATTTTACGTGTGTTGCATTACGTCTCATACGAATTTGGTTCGAAAAACGTTGAAATCCAAAAGATTGATGAATTTAAACATTGTTCTTCGCGCGTTTGAAATTAAAGTCACCGAAATGTACAGTAAAAAGGTTCTAAATCAAACTCAAAAACATACATTCAGATATGAACGTCTATTTTCTCACATAACAAAGAACAATGCATTATGGAAAGAACTTCAGAACAGTTCATTCTGCTTCCGCAGAAACCTTTTGGAATCAGACCCGCATGCTTCGTAGCACTGAGAGACCAACAGCCAATCGAGGGAGCTACTTGCAGCCGCCCCCTCGTAGCAGAACCTTCTGTCTTCTGCGCTGTCGCAGATCATCCGCCTTTCGGACAGTTCCCTGCAGACGGCACTGGCCCTAACAGCCCTCCCCTCCGAAGTCCTCCAGCCACCCGCCTTTCCCGTCTCCAACCCCACAGTCGCCACCGCCGCGTAAATCAGAACCGCCCGTATCGCTGCCCTCGAGTAAGCAATGCCCGTCAACCCACCATTTCCACCACTTAATGACGGATTGATTAGTGATTCCGGGAGCGTCAACTACTAAGGTCATTAGACCCGTAAAAGTAGGACATTTTTTCGCGGGAGGTCGCGGTGATCATATCTCGGTGGCTGGCGAGATCCGGCACCGACCTTCATCGGCTTGAGATTTTTTCCCACCTCCAGGAATCTCCCACCGGAAGGGCACCGCCCCAGGCAAGAGAAGCTCTAAGCTCCCGATCGGTCAACCAGCGTGTGTGAAAGTACCTTGCATTTCAAGAAGTGTGTGTAAGTAAGACGTGACGATACGGCAAGAAAGGGAAAGGAAAGATAGCGCTCAGTCCATTACCGGTTTGTTATGGTACTGCTCTGGCATTCACTTGGTCTTGATCGGAGAAACCTCGGGAAACTATCGGTCAGAGCAGCAGGCTGCTAGAATTCTTCTCACCGAGAGCGGTAGCTCAGTGCATCAAATGATGTCATTGCAGCGCCTCTGACCGGGAGGTCCTAGGTTCGAGTCCTGACGGCGGCAGGATTTTCGATACTAGCTTTTCAGCTAGGTCGAATTCAGTCGCTGCCTGGAGGAGAATTGTAGCGGCCGGCTGCTCTGATCGGTAGTTTTCCGTGGTTTCTCCGATCAACACCAGGCGAATGCCGGAGCAGTACCCTACCAAACGGGCCACGGACCGCGCGCGATCATTCCTTCCTCTTCCTTGTCCTCTCCTCTCCCCTTACACACACACTTACACTAACATGCACTACACTACCACATATCCCGGGAGACCGGTCGGGAGCTTACAGCTTGTCCTGGCTGGGGCGGTGCCTCACTGGTGGGAGAGTCCTGGTTAGGGGGAAACCCCACTAGCCGACGGTAGGTCAGTGCCGGATCTCACCATCCAGCGAGGAGAAAATCACCGCCATCTCCTGAAAAAAACATGCACACCACTAACGGGACTAATGACGGAAGCAGTTGACGCGCCCGGAAACACTAAAAAATCAATCAATCAATCAATAGAATTCTTCTCTAGACAGCAGCTGGATTCGACCTAGTGTGTCAACCAAATGTCTAAATTGCTGCCACCGTCGGGAGTGGAACCCAGGACCTCCCGGTCAGAAGCTCTGCGTTGGCATTAGTCGATGCCCTTCGCCACCTTTCCCAGACATCACCGTCGCCTCACCCGCCACCCACGGGTAACCATCGTCTTCGCGGCCCCTGCAGCTACCAGAGCGCACGCCGCGCCGTTTCCATTCCGCCACCCTCGCCCCTCCACCCCCGCCCCCGCCGCGTAAATCAGAGGCGACCGCCCGCGACCGTCCGCCGTTTCCCTCCCGGCGCTTTATCTGCCCCTCCCCGCCCGTCCCCACCCCTCCGCCGCTGCGCGCGTCCTTCCGGCGACGGGGCTGCCCCTGGCGGGCGGCGCGCTAATGACTTCCGGCCGCGTCCTCCGTAACAAGTGGCGCGGGGGGCGGGGCGGGGTGGCGGGCGGGGCTTCCGTTGCCGCGGTGGCGTCGCGCGCGACGCCGATTAGCCCTGCCGGGGGGGGGGGGGCCCGGGGCCGGAAGAAACCGGTGCGGGGGCCAAGGCCATGCGGAAGGCGAGGCGAACGGGGCGGGCAGGGGCAGAGGCTCGCGGTGGGGATGAGGTAGGGAAGGCCGGCCGTGCGGGACGGGGCGGGAGAGGGCAGGCAAGGCGGCCGGGGCGGATGGTTCATGGCGAACCATGAGAGGTCGGACGTGCGGAGGGACAAGACGGGCAGAACAAGGACCAAAGGGAAAAGGGCATGCAGGGCGAGACGTGAAGGAGGAATATGAAGGGGCATAATGGGCGGAGAATTAATGGGGAGACATGGCAGGTAGGATAGGCGGCGGCGATGGTGTAGCGGTTAGCGTATTGGACTGCTATACCCAAGTTTGCCGGTTCAAACCGGATCGAAGCGCGAAAAAATCCTTCGTACGCCTTCCTTCGGAGGGGAAGTAAAGCCGGCTGACCCATGTTAGTACATTTACTGCATGTAAAAGATCCTCAAGCCTAAATGACGCCTCTGAGCTAAATTCAAAATTCAAATCGCCTGTTTCGTCACCCAAGTAATACCTTCTTTCTCCCATGATTGGTGAAAGGAGCGTAGCGGAATTTGCGTGGTCAGGCGGAAGAGCAGGCCTCATGGCCTGAGTCTCGCCACGTAAAATAAGGCAAATTCAATTCAATTCAATTAATGGTGAGACAAGACCCATTGAACACTGCAGGTGGGACATTACGGTGTGTGCAAGACATAGCGGGCTGTGACGGGCCGGGTGAGGCAAAGTGTTCAGTATTGGTGCAGCGCTAGGTTTGCGAGAAACAACGGAGGATGGGAGCGGAATAAGGAGCGTTGATGGGAAAGTGAGGAGAGAGAGAGAGCGAGGTGAAGAAGGAACCATCAACGTGTTCGGGGCAAAGGAGGCTGCCGGGACAGATGAGCGAGGCACTCGGAGGTGACACTTCGAGCCGGTCAGAGCAGCATCCTAAGGGCCGAGAAGATCGACATGAAAAGGGTTCTCAACACAAGGCGATTGCTTCAGACCCGACAAGTTCGTGAGAAATTACAATGTCCACTAGATGCACCAGTCATCCCTGAGTAACACATTAAACGAGGTAATTGAGATAAATTTATGTATGATAGTGTAAGTGCTTTCGTTACATTCTTAGCTTTTCGATCTGCATCGATGTTAATTCGCGATCTTCAAATTATCGACTTACTGTCTTAAATTCGCGATTGTGTTGGTCTCTACAATCACAAAAACCACAACTACGATCTTCATAAAGACAATTTTAAGTTAGTAGATCGTCAGTATTTAATATATATATATATATATATATATATATATATATATATATATATATATATATATAAATTACGAACAATACAAAGAGCAACCACAAAAAATAATGCCAGTTAAGATTTTTGGGACATATTCCCGATGTCTGTAAAACGTCAACATCATGACTCTCTTCATGACCCCCTTCATGACTTTCATATTTTTGTCAATCAGTGACTTAATGTGTACGACTTTGCTTACTCGCCAGATTAATATCAGCATTATCTAATTAAATATGACAATTGTAATATCTCAGACAATGAACAGAAAAACACGCGGGAGGTTTAAGAAAAACTGTAGAAAGTGAATCCATCAGTGTCATTCACTTTTCAAAGGCGCACTATTCTCGGAAAGATATTACAACTCCAAAGCAGTTCTTTCAATTGCTAGGCAAAGAAGATGAAATAAATAAATCGTACATGGACATTTTCAATTTGCAGAATTAATTTACATCAGAGACACATTATTTTAGTACGCGAGTTTTCCATGAAGTCAACTTCAAATCAGGGTTTTATTAAAAGTGCGAGAAATTGACGTAGACATAATTTCAATGGTCACTCAGCTCTTTTTCCTTTCGCAACTATGGATTAAATATCAGTAACTCAACATTCATTAAAATAATAAGTATGATACTTTTACAAAGCTGGATTCTTACCTCAATTGTTTTCTTTTTTGCAGACATTGCTTATCACAACATTAAATACTAATACTGACATTATTTTTTTTTTCGATGAGGAAATATTTGACTTTCGTGCAGACAATATGAATGAGCAGAAATAGATTTTTCAGGGCCTGTCGCAATCTACTGCCTTCTCTACATTTGATTCATAGTGGCACAAACGGCCCACTTGATCGTCAAGCCCCACTGCGAACAGTACTGCAATCGAGCTGGCGGTTGCACTTAGCAATTTATCACTCGTAGAGCACACTGAACAAATGTCGCTGTCTATTCTAACCCGGTCTATAATTTATCAACTTTTCAGCTCCCGTGTTGGCAATGAAATTGATGAATGTATTTCAGCGAGGTCTAGTGTTGGGTGAAATCGAGTTGAAAAGGTATCCAACGCTCTTGCAATCACAAATTCCGTTGGTCAAATCATTTTGAAAATGTATCTTTCATACGCAAAGAACTTGAATGTTTTATCATGCGGATGTGGATTCGAAGTAAAATATATGAGTAGGAGTAAAAAACAATAGTAGTAATAGCACTGATGGTTAAACAATGAAACGCAGAAACAAAGGTCACAAATGAAATGTATATGCAAAAATGGGCACAAAAAAAAAAATCAAGATATTATGAAGCGAGAGACAAATGAAAAGTGAGATATGGAGTTCTGGTGACGAAGACAAAAGGTAGCACGATGAATGAAACTATAGCATTCACATACAAAGCAAATAAATAACAAACGGGTCCTGATAACTACAAATGAAACACTGGTACTGATATTGCAAAAGAAATCGCTATAAATATGATCTGATTTGATAAAATTACAAGATTTTTGTAGGTAATTGATGTGCCGCTGAAATAGTCTTAAACAAAATTGCTTAGAAATAACTCTGAATGCCAGTTTGCTGCTAATGACCGTGGTCAATTTATTCTCTTAGCAAAGGAAATAAAATTCCATTTATCAGACTTTGTGACGGTCATAATTATACGTTCATATCTGAAAAAAGTTGACACACAAATAAATAAGTGGTTCTACAGAATGGTACAGAATTTCTCGCACAAGTTAGTTATCTAATCTCTTCAGTCAATGCTAGTCTTTTGGTTCCCCCCCCCCTCACACACATTTTTCTAACTGCCATCTATCGTCGCCAAAACTCAATTTTTTGAGGTCCGATAATAGTAAAATTGATATATTGTTTAAGAATTTTACACAAGAGTAAAACATCCTCTTGTACGAAAATTTTCATTGAAAATGTTGTAACCATTTTTTACCAAATGTCGTTTGCGAGTTCAAATATACAAATACTTAAATTGGCATTTTTTCATATTATTTAGGGCATGTAGCACTATCCGTACAAAAACGTTCAAGTAAAAATTTGAATCCGTTTCTGGGAACAAATTGTTTTTAAAAATGCCCTTATTTCATGCCAAATGACTCGAAAACTATTCCCATTTTGAAAAAAAAATGTATATGATCTCAATTAAATATCTAATTTTCAAAAAAAATGTTTCATTAATAGGGAAAATTTCTTAACTTGAGTACTGTAGTTGGAGGAAAATGTTAAAACAATTTGAAACGTTTGCCATTTTCGAAATTCATATACTTTGAGACCTCAGCCATGTGATTAAGCGTCCTTTACGCTCTGTGAGGTGAAAATTTAATAAAAAAATCAAAAGCCCTTTTCGAGAAAAAATTGAAAATGTCCTTGATGAGTCATGTAAAGTACCCCCAAAAATTAAAACATAGGTTTCAAATTCAACGGATCGCAACATTAGATAGATCGATCGGGGGATATTAATTTTGGCAAATATTCTACTTATGAATTAGCCTCTGGCAGGGTCAGACGGGCAAACGTTTTACCGCCAATCGATTTTTTGGTGTCAAAGACCCTCAAAACATTCCTAAGGCCGAGAATATTAGTTTTTGTGTCAAAATATTGAAAATTTTGCCCCTCAGCATTAGACAATTTTCTCCATATTACGTGTTAACACGTAAGCGCCGAAATTAAATTAAATCTGGCACCTAATCTCAAACAAAAGAATTATACGCTCTCTTTGACATAAATTAAGAGCTAAGAGTGTGCATTAAAACGTGGGTTGTCTAAGAAAGTAAAACGTTCCTTCAAACAAACCGGGAACATCGTTACTCAGAGAAAAAACAATATTTCTAAGAGTAACATTTTCAAACTACTTCGCAACGTGTCGAGGAGGGCGTGACTAGCAACGGGGCGCGTCAATGGCAGTCTTCACCGTGGAATATGGCAAGACGTTTCGCGTCTTTCTCGGTCGTGCTGCTAAATGTCACATGAACGGGGCTGTATCAAGTAGTACTGCAAATCAAGCGACAGATAGCGGCAAGACCAAGAAAAAACGCGCAAAGCCATGCCACATTCCACCGTGAAGTCAGGCCTTCAACGTTATAAAAACCGAAGTACAGGTGGATTAGAACTTGCCGACAAGAAATGAACTCTCTGAATCACCGAATGTAACACGAAACGTTTCGATACCTCAACATTACGTATGTAGTATGCGAGAATGCAAAGAAAGCTAGTTTTTAATTTATTTCAAACGACTAATTCTTATGATTTTATCTGAAGAAGAATTAAAAATGTTGGTACTTTTATATGAATTACATTTGTATAGGACAATTATCAGACATGATAATATATAATTCATATTAGATGTCTAAGTTGTTAATCAATCAAATTATCTTGGAGGTCGTTTGTCAGCCATTAGTAAAGACGTTTGAAGGGGATCATCGCATACAGGTCATAAGAATCAAATGAGAGTCAACATAAGTGTTTACTTCTAAAAAAAGTTACAAATATTTCAGAAATACCTACAATATATTTACACAACTAAAAACTCGTAAAAATATGGACATTATTTTAACATATACATTATTCATTATTAATATACATTTTTCATGTGGACAATATGAATAAAGGGGTATTCAATTTATTTCAGTGATATAGAATTCCGATAATTACCGTCCCTACACACATGATCCACTCACCCTCCACCCGCCCTCCACCTTCCCTTCACCCTCCCTAGACTAGCCATCCACTTCCTTCCTATCCCCATCATTCACCTTTTCTTCATTCGCCATACACTGTCCCTACACCCACCGTGCACCTACTCCACCCCAGCCATTCACGGGAGGCTCCACTCTTCACAGCCCACACCTACCACACACCTTCTTCACGCCCACCATACACCCTCCTCACATGATTGATTGATTGATTGATTTTTTCGTGTTTCCGGGCGCGTCAACTGCTTCGGTCATTAGTCCGGTTAGTGTAGTGGATGTTTTTTCTCGGGAGATGGCGGTGATTTTCCCCTCGCCGGATGGCGAGATCCGGCTCCGACCTACCGTCGGCTAGTGGGGTTTCCCCCTAACCAGGACTCTCCCACCAGCGGGGCACCGCCCCAGTCGGGACAAGCTCTAAGCTCCCGACCGGTCTCCCGGAATATGTGGTAGTGTAATGCAAGTTAGTGTGAGTGTGTAAGGGGAGAGGATAGGACAAGGAAGGGGAAGGACAGATCGCGCGCGGTCCGTGGCCCGTTTGGTAGGGTACTGCTCCGGCATTCGCCTACTGTTGATCGGAGAAACCACGGAAAACTACCGATCAGAGCAGCCGGCCGCTAGAATTCTCCTCCAGACAGCGACTGAATTCGACCTAGCTGAAAAGCTAGTGTCGAAAATCCTGCCGCCGTGGGGAGTGGGAACTAGGACCTCCCGGTCAGAGGCGCTGTAGTAGCATCAGTTGATGCACTGAGCTACCGCTCCCGGTCCCTCCTTACATCTTCCATTCACATTCACTACACCAACCATACACCTTCTCTACGCCGTCCCTACACTCTCTCCACACCTGCCATTTTCCATCGCTACTCCTACCGACCGCCCTGCGAGCGCGTTTCTGGCCAGGCTCCTCGGCCCCGGAGGCGCGGCGGCGGCGGCCGATATGAAATATCTCGGCAATAACGAGGGGTCGGGATGGGAAAGTAGCTCCCCTCCCCTCGATCCCCGTCCCCCCAACTCCCCGCCGCCGAGCACGAGCGCGCTTTCTGCACCACTGCGCCGTCTATTGTTTCCTCTCGGCGGCGGTGGCGCCGCCTCGTGCCGGCGAAAGACACTAAAGTAACACAAGAGAACTGCTGAGCGTTATCTTCGGAAAAAAGGAGCGCGGGCGGCCGGGAAATGGGTGGTGGTGGAAGAGGGGAAAGGAGGGGAAGTGACGCCGGCGCGGCTAAGGGGCTGCGACAGCCCATCGAAAAGAGGGGGAAGGAGGGGTGTGCGGTTGGCTTATGGCTTGATAGCAGGGGCGCCCTAGGGTGAATGCCCAGGGGTGCCCTACGCGCTCGCACTTCCAAAACATGCTATAAGACATTTCCCAGATATGGGTGAGACGCAAGATAAACAGTATGCCAGCCTCGCTGCTGTTCAGCACAAATCCGACGTTAGACTTGAAAATCTACGTAGTATTTCTATCCTGTTACTTTAATTATTTTGTGAACGGTTTTCAATATTTTATGAACGCGGCAATTTCTTTCTACTATCTCTAATCATTAATATGTATCACAGCAAAAATGTGCATCTACTGAAAGTGTTATTAAAAACTTTCTCATAATCAGACAAGAATAGCAAAGAAGGGCCATTTCATAATAGAGAGAGGTAGAAGATACTTTTTAACAACAGATCTGCACGTGCAAATTCATCCAAATGACCTTTATTTTAATTTAAATGTTACCTTACAGTATAAAAATAATATATTTTAACAACTAAAACATTTTAAAAAAGTATTTATATAGAGATAAAATTTTTAAATTTAAATTTATTTTTAAAAAATTAGAAAAATAAATTATAATATTATTACGTAATAAAATATTTATCACAGTTTTAAAGTTCCATTCTGAGAGAGTTTTCGTTTGTGGTAGCCTAATACGTCAATGACAACAATGCTTGGGTTTAAATATCTATTCTTGATAAAAGAAAGGAAAAAAAACTCTCATAAGTAAGTTTGACAGTGAGGAGTCCTGGCTCACCAGACACTTCAGTTCATTCACAACAGAATTTTCATCCAACTTTTGAAGCAAATAAAACTAAATACATTCACGTTCCCTAAGATTAGCGAAAGCTCGTTTATAAAATTTTAGTAGTCACTCAAGTAACCGCTGCGTAAATCACCTCACGTACGTGCTGGTATACAACTTTCAATGCGAAAGATATTTCGCACATGCTTCTTCATGTTTCGCGTATTGTTCTTGATGTTCCGCACACTATTGCTCAGAATGAAAACATGGTTTCGCCCAAAGAAAAGCGATAGAAACAGTGTTTCACGCATGGTGGAAAGATTAAAAATGATTATAATCTTCACTTCCAAAACATTTTGTTATTTGTTACCTCAGGTTTTGAATTTTACTTTAGATAAATAAGTGCTAAATATAATAAATATTATGGACCGAGTGATATGAAATTAGTTCAGAAAATAAATAAATGGGGGAGGGGGGAGTCCCTCAGAAAACTTGTAACGGGTCCTGTTCCATCTCGACCACCAATTCCGCTGAACATTAACCAGGATGCGCTGCGTACTTACACAGATGGAACCCAAGCAGCCTCACCATTGCATCGCGTCAGCGAAGTGAAACAAGGATTTATATGGCCATTGCATTCGGTCCCCTACATATGTCCGCACTGGGGCTACGCAAGCTCAAGTCAGTGAAGAGAATAATAATAATAATGGTGATGATAATGATGGTCGTGGGGGCAATGATGATAATGACGAAGTAGTTGGTACAACGTAAGACAGATGACACATGAAACAGGGGGAGGTAGCTCAGTGCATCAACTGATGTCACTGCAGCGCTTCTGAACGGGAGGTCCTAGGTTCGAGTCCTGACGGCGGCAGATTTTTTTACACTAACTTTTCAGCTAGGTCGAATTTAGTCGCGGTCTGGAAGAGAATTCTTGCGGCCGGCTGCTCTGATCGGTAGTTTTCCGTGGTTTCTCCGATCAACAGTAGGCGAATGCCGGAGCAGTACCCTACCAAACGGGCCACGAACCGCGCGCGATCTTTCCTTACTCTTCCTTGTCCTAACCTCTCCCCTTGCACACACACACACTTACACTAACATGTACTACACTACCACATATTCCGGGAGACCGGTTGGGAGCTTAGAGCTTGTCCCGGCTGGGGCGGTACCCCGCTGGTGGGAGAGTCCTGGTTAGGGGGAAACCCCACTACCCGACGGTAGGTCGGCACCGGATCTCGCCATCCAGCGGGGGAAGATCACCGCCATCTCCCGAGACAAAACATGCACTACACTAACGGGAGTAATGACGCGGCCGGAAACACAAGGAAAGCAGTTCGCCCGGAAAGCAGTTGACGCGCCCGGTAACACGAAAAAACCTAACCAAACGAAACCAAAAGCGTTGTGAATCACTTTTTATTTTCGAATGTTCAGGACATTCATTGTAATGATTATTTCATATAGTTTATAATATTCAGTGGAAAAACAAATATAAGAAATATATTAGCACATATAAGTAGAACAAATTTCAAACACATGTTCGAATACCTAAAGAAATTCCAACATTTCAACAGAATCAAATCACTCATAGGATCTCGTCGGCAAAAACACACTTTTTTAGTTCACGTTTTTCGAATTTCGAATCACATTGAGAATTCGATCGGCGTGTCGTGACATGGGGTGGCGTGGCGTGGCGTGGCGTGACGTGACGTGACGTGACGTGACGTGACGTGACGTGGCGTGGCGTGGCGTGACGTGACCGGACGTGGCGTGGCGGACGTGGCTGGCGAGGCGTGGCGTGGCGTGGCGTGGCGTGACGAGGCGTGGCGTGGCGTGGCGAGGCGTGGCGTGGCGTGGCGTGGCGTGACGAGGCGGGGCGGGGCGTGACGTGACGTGACGTGACGTGACGTGACGTGGCGTGGCGTGGCGTGGCCTGGCGTGGCGTGGCGTGGCGTGGCGTGGCGTGGGTGGGTGGCGGGGCGTGGCGTGGCGTGGCGTGGCGTGGCGTGGCGTGGCGTGGCGTGGCGTGGGGTGGCGTGGCGTGGTGTGGTGTGGCGTGGCGAGGCGTGGCATGGCGCGGCGTGGCATGGCGCGGCGTGGCGTGGCGTGGCGCGGCGTGGCGTGGCGTGGCGTGGCGGGCGTGGCGTGGCGTGGCGTGGCGTGGCGTGGCGTGGCGTGGCGTGGCGTGGCGTGGCGTGGCGTGGCGTGGCGTGGCGTGGCGTGGCGTGGCGTGCGGCCGTGGCGGGGGCCGGAATGGTGAGGCACGGTGTGAAGTGGCGAGGAATAACAAGGCATGGTAGAGCGTGACGTAACCCGGTCCGACGTAGTGGTGTACTGGGCCGTGGAACGGCTCAGCGAAGTGATACATTGCTTGACACAGCGTTACGTGGCGCATATGCATGGCTGGGCATATCGTGGCTTACCGTGGTGTGGCAGGGTGGGACGTGGCGTCGAACAGCATGGCGTGACGAGAGGTGGCGAAACAAAACGAGGATTTGCGTGGCATGGGTTCGGGCGGTTAGCGTGGCGTGACGAAACGATTGGGAAATGGCTTCGCGTGGCGGCACGTAGGGATAGCACGCCTCTGCGATGTAGCGTGGTGTGGCGTGGCGAGGCAGGGCGAAGTAGCGCATACCGTGGCGTGGTGGGACTTAGCACGGCGTTAGCAGTCATGGCGTGGGGTGGTATCGCGTGGCGTGGCGTTGACTGGCGCGGCGTGACATGTTTCCCGTCGCGAGGCATAACTATCACGTCATGTCGTGTTGTGTCGTAGCATGGTGAATCGCGGCATGCCACGGCGTGGCGTATCGTATCGTTTCATGGGGTTGCCTACCATTGAATTGCGTGTTGTAACTTGAGCGGTGCGGCGTGACATGGTTCAGAGAGGTGTATAGAAGCATTGTCAGGCATGCTGTGGTTTCGCGTCGCGTGACATGACATATCATGTCATGTCGTGTTATGTCGTGGCATGGTGAGTCGCGGCATGCCACGGCGTGGCGTATAGTGTCGTTTCATAGTGCTGCGTGTCATTGAATTGCTTGTTGTGACTTGTGTCGTGTCGCGTCGCGTCGTGCCACGTCGTGTCATGTTGATCGCGTCGTATCGTGTCGCATCGTGTGGTATCGTGTCGTATCGTGTCGTGTCATATCGTGTCGTATCGTGTCGTATCGTGTCGTATCGTGTCGTATCGTGTCGTATCGTGTCGCATCGTGTCGCATCGTGTCGTATCGTGTGGTATCGTGTCGTATCGTGTCTTGTGACTTGTGTCGTGTCGTATCGTGTCGTATCGTGTCGTATCGTGTCGTATCGTGTCGTATCGTGTCGCATCGTGTCGTATCGTGTCGTATCGTGTCGTATCGTGTCGCATCGTGTCGTATCGTGTCGTATCGTGTCGTATCGTGTCGTATCGTGTCGTATCGTGTCGTATCGTGTCGTATCGTGTCGTATCGTGTCGTATCGTGTCGTATCGTGTCGTATCGTGTCGTATCGTGTCGTATCGTGTCGTATCGTGTCGTATCGTGTCGTATCGTCCTATCGTGTCTTGTCGTGCATGAGGAAGACCTCCTTGTCGCGAGGTTTGCTCACCCCCGGCCGGCTTTGGCGCGCGTCGGATCGAGGCGTGCTGCGCCGCAGCCAAACCCTTCGTTATAAGAGGGCTTTGGCTTATGACGCGCGCGCATCGCTTCCGCTTCGTTTTCTTTTTCTTCCGCCCCGCGCGCTGCAGCGCTCCGTCTCCCCAGACAGCCTCCGCAACGCAGCACAAGAGGGTCGCGGGTGCTGCTTTGTGTACTCGCGTCGCGCGGCCCCGAGTTGTAAACGCACCAAGCCACGTGGGAACGCACACGTGTACTCGCCCACTGCGACGAGTGAGCCTTTTGTTGCCTAGCCGAGTTTCCACTTACTCGCTTATCGTTTGCAACGCAACCGCACGATGCACTTCGTATAGAAACGAGAAGAACATTTCCTTTTCAGCTTTGTGCAGGAATATAATGGGTTTGTATGTGCCGTGTCAGCTTCTTCAGGAAGCAGAGTTTGTGACTTCTCTTTTCAACTAGGAAGAACGTATACTGGTCTCAGATTTGGCGTAGTGATAAGTAAATGTGCCCAACGATTAGAAAAAGAGAGAATTATTATGTAAGGGAGATAATTATTTCTGTAACGAAACCTCTCGTATTATCCGCGTACATTTTCTTGACACACGCTTCGCTAAATGCGCGGGGATTGAGGAGTTTGGATATTTAGACAAGAAATTTTATATCAAATTTCTAGTTCGTTTATCGATGCAATATAGTTTCTATTTTTTGAATGATTGATTATTAGTTATTCCGAGCGCGTTAACTACTATGGTAATTAGTCCCGTAAGTGTAGTGCATGTTCCTGCTCGGGAATTGGTGGTGGTCTTTCCCCGCTGGATAGCCAGATCCGGCGCCGACGTAGCGTCGGCTAACGGAGGTTTCCCTAACCAGGTATCTCCCACCAACGGGGCACCGCCCCAGTCAGGACAAGTTCTATGTGCCCGACCGGAATGTGTGATAGTTGATGTAATGTGTGATAGTTGTGTAATGATATGATGCGCATGTTTTCTTGAGTCACGGGGTACCAACCCCCTCTCCTTTGCCAACAATATTTGAATTAAGAATAAATGATAGCATCGATCAATGGGAAACATATCCCATAACTAGAAATGTTCGCTCCCAAGTAATAAATGCAACGCCTGTGACCGGGAATTCCTAGGTTCGATTCCCGACGGCGGCAGGATTTTCCACACTAACTTTTCATATAGGTCGAATTCAGTCTTTGTCTGGAGGAGAATTCTAGCGGCCGGCTGCTCTAATCGGTAGTATTTCGTGGTTTCTCCGATCAACATCACGCGAATGCCGGAGCAGTACCCTCAGAAACAAGCCACGGTCCGCGCGCGATTTGTCCTTCCTATCCTCACCCCTTACACACACACACACTTACACTAACATGCATCACACTAACACATATTCCGGGAGACCGGTCGGGAGCTTAGAGCTTGACCCGTCTGGGGCGGTGCCCCGCTGGTGGAAGAGTCCTGGTTAGGGGGAAACCCCACTAGCCGACGGTAGGTCGGTGCCGGATCTCGCCATCCATCGGGGGTAGATCACCGCCATCTCCCGAGAAAAAAACATGCACAACACTAACGGGACTAATGACCGAAGCAGTTGACGCGCCCGGAAACACGAAAAAATCACTCCATTATAATGGCGGACCGACGGTGCACACGTCCGTCGACTGAATCACGCTTCTCGTCCCTACCGCATGGGTGCGCTGGCGGTGGCAGAAGCAGAGGCGGCGTCGTGGCCCCTGGGGAACGCCTCCCGTACGCGCGCGAGCGAGTGTCGATTTCCAAGGGAAATTGGCAATTGGCAACGCGCGCATCATACGCACGCGGGAGGGAGGCACGGGGATCGCCGTCCTCATCACCGCTCACTGCGGTCTAGGGAGTCGATCCGGGACCGCCCCACGCGGAGGTTGCTTTGATTTGATTTTTTCGTGTTTCCGGGCACGTCATCTGCTTTGGTCCCGTTAGTGTAGTGCATGTTTTTTCTCAGGATATGTGCGGTGATCTTTCGCCGCTGGATGGCGAGATCCGGAGCTGACCTACCGGCGGCTGGTGGGGTTCCCCCTAACCAGGACTCTCCCACTAGCGGGGCACCGCCCACGCCGGGACAAACTCTAAGCTCCGACCGGTCTAGTGTAGTGCATGTTAGTGTAAGTGTGTGTGTTAGGGGGAGAGGATAGGACAAGGAAGAGGAAGGAAAGATCGCACGCGCTCCGTGGCCCGTTTGGTAGGGTACTGCTCCAGCATTCGCCTGGTGTTGATCGGAGAAACCACGAAAAAGTACCGATCAGAGCAGCCGGCTGCTAGAATTCTCCTCCACACAGCGACTGAATTCGACCTAGCTGAAAAGCTAGTGTCGAATATCCTGTCGCCGTGGGGAGTGTAACCTAGGACCTCCCGGGCAGAGGCGGTGCAGTGACATCAGTTGATGCATTGAGCTATCGCTCCAGGTTCCACGGGGAGGTAATAACGACGTCACCACCGCCCCGTCATTCGTGTCGCTTTGCTTACCAGGTTTTACATTTCCGATAAATCAGTTAAATAATTATAAATTTTTGCGTCTTATCATATCGATATCAAGTGAAAATAGGTTCAACAAAATTGTGTGGCATTCTGAAGATAAACTGCAGTGTTATCTGTTATTTACAAAAATTTGATAACGGTCTTTAAAACCTCAGACAGATCAATATTATAATATCCTGTATAACAATAAGTTCCTTCCTCATTCCAATAAAACTTGGACTATAGATTTAAATATTCTATGATATAAATATAGAATAAAAATCTTTGAACTTAGTGCCCAACATTTTTTCCCCTCCTCGTCTTTTAACGAGCAACGAATTCATATTTATTCTACATTTTATGAAAAGATTATGTACATAAAGTGCCAATCTTGAACATTTTTTGAAGACGGGACTTTTTCAAGAAGACAAAAGTCTCAATTCGGGTAATTCAGAAAAGTCTCAATTAGTCAGAATACTCATTTAAGGTGGATGTGCTCTCAGTGTTTCAAAAACATAATGTAAGTCTATTATTAAATCAACCGACAATTCATATCCGAAATTTTTTCAACAATTCTCCTGCTTGAGAGTAATGAAATGTGAGGTGAATATGAGAGTATTGTTGCAGAGAATCACATTATTCCGCCTTGAACCACGCGCGTTAGAATCACAAGCAACGTCTAATGTATTGATCCTTTTTTGTGGCTCCCAGACAGCAGAAAACTGATGATGATGGCTAAGCTATCGAAAGCTGCTATTTGTGAAATAAATACTATTGTTGACAATGACAACGCCTTCAATCATTTCAATAACGTCTAATGTACCAAGCGAAACCTCAAGGCAGGAGTGAGCGTGCGGCTTCCTTTCCAATCGTCCACGACCTGACAACAAGCAAGAGCAGGCGGCTGCGAAAGAGACTCACCGGCGTTGGTGACCTCGCAGGGCAGCACCACGGTGTCCTTGGTGACGATGCGGTACGTCTTGCCGGCGGTGGCGAAGGCCGGCTGGTCGGGGGCGGCGCTGAACTCCGCGCCGGGGGCGGCGCCCGCCGCCACGCCCACGCCGCCGACGCTGGCGCCCCGCGCGGACGCTGCGCAAACAGACGTCACACAGTGAGAGCCAAGCAATACGTTAGTAAAGCAGTACTACTTGACTCAATAAAACAGCCAAAACATGTTACTACTGATGCAACATTGATTCTAAAGCATTGCATTTTGCCAATTCATTTCACATAACGCTGTAAGGATTCTTTGGAACAACTGGGCTGCCAATTACTTCTTTACTCTTTTATATAGTAAATCGGTACTACTTAACTATATAAAACACCCATAACGTGTTACTCCAAATGGAACATTGATTCAAAAGCATTGAATTTTGCAAATTCATTTCAAATAACACTGTATAGCGGGAATACATTGGAAGAACTGATCTGCAAATTACTATTTTACTCTTTTAGATAGTAAATCAGTACTACTTATTATATTAAACACCCGAAACGTGTTTTCCAAATGAACATTGATTCAAAAGCATTGCATTTTGCCCTTTCATTTCAAATAACACTGTATAGCGGGAATACATTGGAAAACTGATCTGCAAATTACTATTTTACTCTTTATATAGTAAATCAGTACTACTTAACTAAATAAAATAGCCAAAACGTGTTACTCCAGATGCAACATTGATTCGAAAGCATTGCATTTTGTCCATTCATTTCAAATAACACTCTATAGCTGGAATACATTGGAATAACTGGGCTGCAAATCACTGTGTTATTTTTTACTCATTTTTATAACATACAGATCATTGTAAATATTTTTTGTTTTTTATTACCTTCATTATATCAATAAAATTTTACGAGATCATTACACCCTGTGGCAAAGACTCTTATTTATGACAATAACTCAGTCTCTCCAACGTATGTTTACGTTATCACAAACAAATAAAATCCACCGAATCTGTGTTTCTAGCACTGGTCTAACCATTACATTTCTATTTAACATTTAAGGTAATACTCAGCAAAAAACTTAATGTTAGTAAATAATTTTAAAAGGAATGTAACACTTTTAGTTTGAAAAATGTTACAACGTTGCTTCACTACATCCAATGCCATGGTAAATAAATAGAATCATCAATTTGGGAAATAACCTTTATTTAGATTCAACATATTCTTCCAGCTTGAATGCAAAAGAAGCTTCATGAAGAAGAAAACGAAATTTCTTGGAGAAATCGCGTGTTTCATCAGTTAGATTTATATTTATGGCGTGACGGCGCGCTCTAAGACTTCTCGCGTTGCTGCAGGAGGCATTTGACACTCCCTTCTGTGAAGGAAAGGCATGCTGCAACAGATGCATGAAATTCATATTCCCTGATGCTCATTCACGAAAATGTTGCTATTGCGTGCAGAAATTAGTTGAATATATTTGGCAGTAATATTCAACACTGATAAATAAAGTCTAATTACGAGCACATGTTCAAATGTAGACTCTTCGTATATTTCAATACGCAAGTCAAATAGCTCTCGACTTCAACGAGACCACCATAAAACTCAAACTCATCTTGTCACTAAGATCCGAATCTCTATATTCGTCTATTAGTCATAGAGTTTTTAAAATCAAGAAACTATCTGAATCCCTGCGATTACATTGCACAAAAGAAAGAACTGCAGAATAGTTATATGAAAAATAGAAAAATCCCAAAATATTTTTCCATGCTCTTCAGCATACATTTTCCAAGACACATGCATTGAGAGAGGTTTATAAACTCTGGAGCATTAAAATCACTGTACCCTGTGAACACAGAGTTCAGTACGTTTCTGAATATGTTATTCAAAGATCTGATCAAGCTATTCTGAACACGTATGTGGTGATGGACATTAGTAGGAAGTCCTGCTATTCTACGCAATTTAAAAACGTAACTCATCACGCATAATTATTATTATCATCATTTTTGTAAGGGAACACATGTGTCGAGGAATTGCTGAATACTGCTTTATATTCAGTTACTAATCTTTGAATTAAAACCGATCAATCTTTGAACGTAAAAAGTCTCGCAATCTTTGCTTCGCTAACTATAACCTCATAGTCACACACTTGCTGGCCATAGACTACGAAACGTCGACTACTCTCTAAAGATCGATTGCTAATTGCATAAGAAATGAGAGCAGAAAAATCATCAATCTATGAATTTTAAGTTATTAAAATTTAGAAAATATTACCGTAAAAGTTGTAAATAATAGCAAATACCAAATAACATTTGAGGTTCACAACTATTTATTTAAAGATAGAATTGCAAAATTTGGTGGAGAAGAAAGCTTAAATATATTTCTCAACGAAAAAAATTGGTATTTTTTTCATAAATATGTAACATCTCTTCACACACGATCACATACAGTATTTTTACCCCTTTTCAAGCCTAATAAATTAATGAATTCCAGATTACGATGTATTATATATTTAACAGAGTATGGATTATCGAAATTTACTCAGTCCAGTTCGCTCTTACTGTACTTACTTTTTCCATAGACATGTACGTCCATTGCGAAAACAAAAACCCGACAGAGGCTGGCGTGCCTCTCTCTGGCGGGCGACGCGTACGAGCGAGCTGCAGCGGCACAGAGAGCGGGAAAGAGGCGGAGCGGGAAGGGAGGGGGGAGGGGCGGGTAGGGGGCAGAGCGACGCGAGGGCAAGGGTGCACGGTCCGGACCACCGCCGCCCGTGAAAAATTCACCGCGGGGGCCCCTTCGTAAAAAATATCAAAACCGGCCGGCGGGACGCGGCGGCCGTGTTGGACATACATTATAGAGCGCGGGCGACGGCGGCCGAGGCGGGGGCCTTGTGTGAAAGTTTCAGACCCCCCGCCGAGCGCCGGCCGCCACAGCGGGGCCCCCGCCCCCCGCCCCCACCCCCCGCGGTGGCGCGCCCTCACCCGCCCAGCGGCCGAAGGGGAAAGATTTGACAAGAAAGTCACTCCGCTCCGTGGCCTTTGGGGCCCCGCAACGCGCTTGCGGATGCATTTGTCTTTCCCTTCTTTCTTTGAATGCTGCGTCTTTACGAATTGCGAATCGTTTTTCTGCCGCTCAAAGTTACGAGAGCGAAAGATCATTCTGAATCCTCTCTCCCTCCCTTCTATGAGTTATGCTAAGAACTTCTATTCAGAATGTGATTAGTTTAATGATCATTGACGTCAAGTGTCACAGTTATCATCATTATGCCGATACAAAGCAAATGAGATGTGTTTTAATTTTATAAACAGAGGTGATGGCCAAGGTATATAACCAATTAAGTCAGTTATTCCTTCACATATACCTTCATAGAAGAAAAATAACAGAAAAATAAAAAAAAGTATACTTTCCTTGCAATGTGAGTACTCATAAGCCCATTTACACTACCATCCATTTGCTACATACATAACGGATGGTGGCTGTTTGTCTCAACGGCTTTAGAAAGTGATTTTTCGATATCATTTAGGTTGCTTTAAGTCGATACTTCAGTTCAATATTTTGAACTAACAAGTCACGTAAGAAGTACGCGAATTATCACGCGCAAGTGTTGGGTATATGTTTTTTTTAATTCGCGTGCAAAGATGTTAGGCCTAATATTAAAAAAAACAAATAGCTGTTTTTACGTGGGAAACAAGTCGAAACAATTGTGTTTTGCACACGACGTATATTAAAATCACTAATCACTAGGGGCGGGTATTAATGAAATATTTTTTCTCTTCACTTTAGAACAACGCGGATTAGTGTAGAAATTCATTTTATAATATGACAAAAGGAAATTACACATTTTTATAGGTCATTATTTTGCATTTTTTGTCGATTTCGAGTAATATGACATTTTTTTACCTTTTCCCCTCATTGTAAACAAGTTTTTCTTTCAGATTTCGTAGATTTTAATGTCATTTTTAATGGTACGTGCTTCAAATAATATTTATGACATGCAACAAATGTTCTTCACAGAATTACTCTGTAGCCTATTCGAGTTATTCACTCAGAAATTGTTTTGACAGCCAATGTGAGTATGTTATTCTTGTGAAGTATATCAGCGCCATTGCCTGTTCGGCCGACTTCGGGATAACGAAAGACAGAGATTTCCGGGTAAAGAATAGTCCAAACCAAAATTTTGCAAGTTGAGTTCAGTGCAACGAATGGAAAAAGCCTCGATTACATCAGTAACCTATCCAACAGCTTGAATTGTTCATCCGAACTTGTTTTGATAAGGTTTTTTACGTAAATTTTCTTTTGTTTTAGGGCATTTTTAAAGCATTTTATTGCTTATTTTTGGCGATATTTTAGGTCATCAAAATCCGCCCCCTATTAATCATCTTCGTAAGTGGTGGACTAAAAAACCTTTATTTCATACCCTTCATTTGGAAATCAAAATAGCCATTTTCCTATTTTGGTTTTTAATTACAACACAACATTCTTCCGCCTGTGTCTCGCATTAGACACCCAACACATATGTCTCTCTTAAGAAAGTCAATACGACTTAATTAACTCTGCCCGATTCGAAAATAGCCAGCAATAATATTGCCGAATGACTCTCCCCTTTCTATCCAGCGCATGCGATATTTGTATTTTGATTACCTCCTCGCTTATTGGATAACGGTAGAGTTCTCAGAAGAATGTTACGGAAAGCGAAGAGAAATTGGAAAAAGACGCCTCCGGATTCTTGCGAGTACGCAACGTTCCAGTTTTTCGTTAATTACTTGCGCTCCGGCATGCGACCCGCCTTCTCTCACCCGCTCACCTACGCATCCGCTTCAGTCCCCCCTCAGCTCGTACACCTAACAAATCGCACTCCTCGCACTCACTTGTTCGCCCGTCCACGAGCTAACCGCACCCTGGTTAGCTCACCCAGACATCGCCTATTCAATCACTTCTCGGCTCCTGATTGATTGATTGATTGATTTTTCGTGTTTCCGGGCGCGTAAACAGCTTTGGTTATTAGTTTCGTTAGTGTAGTGCATGCTTTTTTCTCGGGAGATGGCAGTGATTTTCCCCCGCTGGATGGCGAGATCCGGCGCCGACCTACCGTCGGCTAGTGGGCTTTCCCCCTAACCAGGACTCTCCCACTAGCGAGACACCGTCCCAGCCGGGACAAGCTCTAAGCTCCCGACCGGTCTACCGGAGTATGTGGTAGTGTAGTGCATGTTAGTGTGTGTAAGGGGAGAGGATAGGAGAAGGAAGAGGAAGGTCAGATCGCGCGCGGTCCGTGGCCCGTTTGGTAGGGTACTGCTTCGGCATTCGCCTGGTGTTGATCGAAAAAAACACGGAAAACTACCGATCAGAGCAGCTGGCCGCTAGAATGCTCCTCCAGACCGCGACTAAATTCGATATAGCTGAATAGCTAGTGTCGAAAATCTTATCGCCGTCAGGACTCCAACCAAGCACCTCCCAGTCAGAGGCGCTGCAGTGACATTAGTTGATGCACTGAGCCACCGCTCCCGGTCCCTCCACTCACCTTGTGGCCCCCGCCCGCTTCGCACGCGACGTCGCCCGCAGCCGCCCCGAGTGAGTGCGTCCCGCGCACATTCCTGCGCTGCGACCGCCGCCATCGCCCCTCCTCTCCCCCCTCCCCTCCCCCTCCGCCCACCGACCTCCGCATTCCATCCCCCGCGGCCGTTTTCCTTTTAATTAATTCCTCGGCGGCAGGTGACGATCCATCCGCGTTGTCGAGAAGCGATTAATCTCCAAGAGTCGATGAGGGGCTGGCGAGGTCGGGGCTCGCGCAATTTGTCGCCGCTCGGGACCAAGTAATTAGCCTGTCAATGGCAACGTTGTCGCATTCCCCGCAACTTCCGGGGCCGCCGCCGCGCCCTTTGTCCGAGTGGGCGGCGGAGCGCGCGGCAAAGTCAAGCGGGGATGGAGGGGGCGAGCCGGCGTGGGATTCTGCGGTGCGCGGTCGAGCGAGTGCGTCGGAGAGGTGAGGCGGAGCGGGGCGGGGCAGGTCGGGATGGGGCAGATCGGGGGGTGGAGCAAAAGAGGAAAGATGGGATATGTGCGGGTAGAAGGGGGAAAGGGGGGGGGGGGGGGGAGGGGAGGGGGCAGGGGGCGGGACAGGCAGGCAGGGCGGGACACACAGGGAGGGCGGGACAGGCAGGCAGGGAGGGCAGGACAGCCAGGGAGGGCGCAGGAGGGAGGGCGGGACAGCGGGGGAGGGCGGGACAGCCAGGGAGGGCGGGACAGACAGGGAGGGTGGGACAGGCAGGAAGGGAAAGGCAGGCAGGTGGGACAGGCAGGGAGGGCGGGACAAGAAGAGGGGGGACAGGAAAAGGGCGAGACAGGAAAAGGGCAGGACAGGGAACGCGCGGATCAGGTCTGGACATGCCGGGACAGTGCAGGGCCAAGGCAGGCCAGAGCGGGGCAGCGAGGGCCTGGGGAGGCCGCGACAGGGCGCGAGGGACGGCGCGGAGTGGGCGTGGCGGGGGAGGGAGGCGAGATATAAATGGAAGCCCTTTTTGCCGCACGGACGAAGCGGCTGCAGGAGAACGTCCTCAAAGGGGCGAATTGCGCAGGTGGGCGGCAGGGGCGCTGGCGCGGCCGGCGCGGAAGGCGTCACACTTGAGACGGGGTAGTCGGGGCGCTCCGCTCCTTGACGCTGACACCTCATTTTTTGCAGCGGCGCTGGAGTCGCGCGTCTATTCAGCGGAAGGACGCGCGGACCGCAGGCCGCGCCAAAGCAAATTGCAGCGCGCGCGCGCGGACAAAGGCGGCCTGCCCCGCCGCTCGCCGTCCCCAAACAGTAAACACTGCGCGGGGAAACTGCACAAACTACTCGGAAGTTTTCCTAACGAGAATTTCTCTCTCAGCCTTTGTTCTGTGATTTTTTTTATTAATATTTACTCCTTTTTAAAATGAAGAATATCAATTGACGCTCACGTTACTGTAAAAATGAATTTTAAATAGCTGAAGTAATTTATAATTTACCACAAATTACGCTTCAATCTTTCTTAAGTGATAATGTAATAGAGTAAAAAAATGTTGTAAACGAAGATACATATGTAAACAAAATTTCAATTAATTAAAATGAGTTTCGGTGAAGTGGAGGAACATAAAAATAAAATTGTGCTGAAATTTGACTATGAGTGTCCATTAAGAGTGATCGTAAAACAGTCAATTTGGACTGAAGTCTAACACAATTACTAAAACAAATGTCTAACATTATTGTATAGTATAAAAATAAATAAATAAAAGCAAAACAATTTTTTAAGGTTTCACGGATGTCATTTATGTCAACTGAGCTAAGCGCCTGCTAACTCTATTGAATTTACATCATTTTGTACCAGAAGAGTTTCGATGAGTGTAATGAGATCCCCTGACACCTGTCGCTTACATGTTCATACCCGGGAAGACCTGCTCGGGTGGTTCTGCCTCCCACACCTCTTCTTATCGCCCCGCCACCCGCCGCCCGCCACCCGCCGCCCGCCGCCCGCCGCCCGCCGCCCGCCGCCCGCCGCCCGCCGCCGCGCCGCCGCCCGCCGCCCGCCGCCCGCCGCCGCCGCCCGCCGCCCGCCGCCCCCCGCCCGCCGCCCGCCGCCCGCCGCCCGCCGCCCGCCGCCCGCCGCCCGCCGCCCGCCGCCCGCCGCCCGCCGCCCGCCGCCCGCCGCCCTCCGCCCGCCGCGCCGCCGCCCGCCGCCCTCCGCTCTCCGCCCGCCGCCCGCCGCCCGCCGCCCGCCGCCCGCCGCTGCCCGCTTGTCATCCGCTGATCGCCTCATGGGAGGGCGCGGCCAAAGCCCCCTGCGAAGCCGCTTACGTCTCCGCCTCCGCAATATGATTAGGCGGCGCTTTGATCCGCTGGACGCAACCGCCCCCCCCCCCCCCCCCCCCCCCCCCCTCCCGAAAGAAGCGCTTGCGTGGCGCCAATCCCCTCCACCAGCACCGGCACACGAAAGACAGATGGGGGTCGCGATCTATTGAGTTAGTTACACACACACTTTGAGATTTCAAGCGCCCTTTCAGTGTCACCGAAATTAACTTGATCATAACGTTCCCACATAATTATAGGAAACATGATATTACATGTAGATAGTGCTCATGAAAATCATGTCTAGTTATTATTGATAATAATAATAATAATAATAATAATAATAATAATAATAATAATAATAATAATAATAATAATAATAATAATAATAATAAATCAGATAATATCATACTTTCGCAAATGTAAGCCTGAAATTTTATTTATTTACACTTTCTACTGCGGGAATAACTGCTTAGAGTTACAGGAGGTTAGGACTCCTGTCCAATAGCCATTTTCGGCATTACCTTTCCCCACTTCTAGGGCCCTCAGTAGATTAACGGGTCATAGAAGATCTTATAAAATGATTTCTAGAAGTGGGAGAAGTTCGCGCAGCAAGCGCCATGCTTCATATGCGTATTTTTCCCAATATTCACTGTCAATAGACCCATTAAATATTGGTACTCAGTTTAAAAGGAGGCTGATTGAACTTCGATATCTCCCTGAATAAGACACATCCGGATAAAAATCCCCACATTGATGGGGTTTGAACCCTCTATGTCTGAATGACAACAGTAATTATGTAAATGTATAATTAGAAAATACTACTCGAAAAAGCTGGCCCTATGGCCTGACTCTGGCTAAAATATACGTCATTAGATAATAAATATACTATAATTATTGTCATTACTATTATATAACACTAATGAGAAATGCACATTTTATTCTCCCATCTCGATCAGGTTTTTCGTCCAGTTTCCCTGATCCATTGAGTAAATGCTGAGATGGCCCCTTGTTTTGCTTCTGGACATAAATGTAACTTCATTTTCTGTGCACGTCTTCTAGAATTCAGTGGGAAATACAATTATTCAAATTATCGTTTCCATGTTGTCGCGGCAGGAAGTAATAAGACCAAATTTTAAAATAGATTTTATTGGGTTTTTTCTTAAAATTGCCAAAATTTATTGCTTATTTATCCTTGAAAATAGATTTTATTACATGGGAGTTTTTTTGTTTTTCCCCCCTTTCAAAATTCAAAATTCAAAATTTATTGCCTATTTATCCTTGAAAATAGATTTTATTACATGGGAGTTTTTGTTTTTCTTCTCCCTTTCAAAATTCAAAATTTAAGTTGTATATGACTTAGTGTAGGGATCAGAGAATTTTGAAAATGTGCACACAATTCACTTTTCCCCATAGCACGTCATGCGCAGTTTTTAACTGTTTTTTTGACGTAAAATAAATAAAATAAATAAAAATAAATACATTTCTCCACTCCTTTGCGATGACATTTCATTTTATCTTTACATAAAATACTGATCGATTTTTACGTTAATGTCGTTTTCTGAGTATCAAGTAATGTTTTCTTCACTTTTTCTTGTACTTTGCTTGTAGAGTTCGCCCAAACATTTAAAGTAAAAAAATACTACTTTTATGTCCTATTTTATGAGACAATAAAGAAGATTTGAGCAATAAAGACTTTGTACAATCTAGTGTTTTGTTCTAAATTCACTTGCCAACTACATGGCTTCTTCAACTATTGGTTCGTTAATTGCAATGAGATGAACATTTGTAGTCATTTCTACCTTATACAGGTGCCTCTGAAATTTGGTAATATTTGTACTAAATCCTCATGAAACTTTTATTCCAAAGATATGAACGGTAGTCTCAAACGCCAATCAATGAATGGTCAAAAAATAATTTGATCATTACTATTTTCTCCAAGAACGTAAGAAAAGTATGTTCAAGCAATCGTGTACAATTGTGAAAAGAAATCCCTCATTTTGTAAACACAATTCAAGTATCAATTTCCCTTAAAAGCAATGCATTGTCTAATGGATGCTTCATAAGTCTGGTGATACCCAACCGGTCTAATTAAAAACGTTAAAACGAGATAGATCTAGAAGGAGATTTCAACGAATCATATAGCAAAAATCACCCCACGACAGAGGGTCGGGAATGGGAGCAACACACGAACACATTTCGAAGCCGACTGTCCCGAGGGAGGCAATGCGACGTTTCAATGTTGGTAGCACTGGGGAGGACGCGACTAATGAGCTGGAGAGGCGCGGGCCCCCAATTCAGTGAATAAATAACGAAATAAAACGGTTCGCGCGCAACCGTCACACTGCAGAAGCTTTGATCCCTCGCGATTTTAATCCTTTGACTCTCCAGATTTGACGTATTTGCTTCTCAAAGCCCCGTCATTGGTTTAGAGCAAGTACACAAAAATGTCAAGAGTGAAATGTTTTCACGGCGTTTTTTGAGCGTTTCAAACAGGATCTAGCTTCGTTTCAGGATACAATTTTGCACAGTGTAATAATACGGCGAAATTGAAATGATTTTTGACTGATTTTATTTTCCATTATTATTAAAGACTATTTCCAATAAATGAATCTTGCTGAATGCTTATAGTTATTGAAAGCGTCGATGGATCAAACACAAAGATGTTTGAGTATAACGTATTCTTTTTAAAATACCACATATTTTCAATTGTTTTTAAAATTCTCATTTCCATATTAAAACGTGTATAAAAAACCTTCATTCCTCAGTTATCGTAAGAGATAGGGAAAAATAATTCGATTAAATTTAATTAATTATTACTACAGGTTTATATATCAATAACATACATAAAGGATTTAATGTTCAATGGTACCAATGTGTTCCCGAGTGCTTTTCCTGCCTTATTGTGAGATAACAGCAACCTCGTGTATCGGGACAATGCCAAATGGTGACTCACCTGTAGCGTCACACGGTATCTCTTTTACCTGGTCCAGACCTCTACCTGGGGTTAATACGCTCCATGTGACCCACATCCCATACTCTCACTTAGGCACCCCCCTGAGCGCCTGTTCCACTCGGAGACCTCCAAACTTCTTGTAATTATGACGCAATCCGTTTTACATAAATTTGCTCCCACAGCTCGTTAGTGCACGCTCTTTTATAGGAGCCAGAAAACCTTTTGTGTTGTAGTTTTTAATTTAGGAATTCATTAAATTTATTACGCGCCTTGTTTTGTGAGTCGGTAATTGCATATTGTTCGGAGGCGAAAGTTGTTTACCACAGGCTGTCGGCTGCTTTAATCCGCCGCTGGTAGTTTTACAATTCCAATGGCGAGAAACTCTGGGACAACAGGGGACAAAGACGCGGGAAAAGGCAGAGCTGGAGACGATAACTCCCAATATTCTCGCAGAGAGCGGCTCTCAAAACCAGTCGTCGCTCGTAGGGAAATGTAGCAACAGAGCGAAATAATAAATGACGCTGGGGATCGCTGAATTTAATACCATTCTATTCAACGCACAGCAGACCCAACTTTTTAGGTAAACACTTCATTTTTATTCAAGAAAAATTCCCGGGTTGTTTCATCGCTAACTTGCTTACAGTCGGTGTGTGTCTCCGGATTCAATTCTCTACATGGGTTCAGTTTTTGTGTTTGCTGAGTACTGTGAGAGAAGAATACAATTTTTTCGAGTAATATTCAAGGCTGAAACAAAATAAACAGATGGGTTTACCAATGAAATTACAGCACCTGTAAGAAATATTTTAGCCAATCCGAAATTATTATAAATCATTCAGTCAGTAATTACAGCCGGAAAATTGACAACACGAAATTGTACGTGTTTTGACCCAGTGTAAACATGTCCATGTTAAAATAATTTAAATTTATTTGTTGTATTGAAGAATTTCACAATGCTTAAAATTATGCCAATTTGAAACTTCAAATTAATATTTGGAACATAAATGGAAGTAATCACTGGTAGGATAGAACAGATCATTACAAAATTCTACTGAATTACTTGTTTATGTAGAACACAGATAACAGCAGTACGCGGTATAAACCAAAAAGTATTAGAGCGAATACCAATAAATTAACAAACGTTTCTGTAACGAATGAACGTTCATTAGTTCCAACCACAAAAACGCACAACTGAAAATATTTGTGGAAAGAATTACATTGTATTATTTTATTTACACATATTTTTAAAATGAGTACTTTCACATTGAATACTAGTGTATTAGTAACTAAGTTTACGATGGGCGTGTCATCAGTAAAATTCCTCAAAGGTTGTTTGGCACAACGTTTTAACCCCAGTCAAATTTATTGCTCTTAGGGAACTGGCTCCATAATATGAAGGAACTCCAATGTGAAGGAATGAACACCTGATACTCGTGGCCTGTTGTACAGGGATATTTAATACAATATATTTAATATAATAATAATTGAATAATATAATTATTTAACTAGAGTAGTCGACCGTTGAACATCATCCCGCCAAGCGACAACATGGTGATACTTTAGTTTTTAACTGACCTTTAGCCCATAGAGAGCAAATAATACCGTTAGTTTTAAACATCGGTAGTTGCTTCGGTTAACAAACTTTAGCTGCGTCCCTCATTAGTGATATAGGCCGTGGGTGATGAATACTTTTGGTAATACCATCATATAGGGGAAAAATCGTATAAACAAAAACTACCCATCTTGAAATAGGTGTTCATATGCATCTTTAGCTTCAACTCATTTGTTTGAAATGATCGACGCAGCCCGTTTAGAGAGACTTTCCATCCCTCTCTTTCCGTTAAGAGAATATAAAAGTACAGTGTTATGAAAAAAATTAGGTAATTTTTAGAACTTTGTATCGCATTGAACTATCTCAGTTAGAGGAAACGGTATTTTATTCGTTTGAACAAGCTCGACCAAAGCACCGTTTCAACGCAATTCCGGCAAAACGATTTAAAACAATTTATTGAGAGCGTGCGCCGGGCGGCATTCACCTGGACGAATGAAGACAGCGTCGCGCGCGGATGGCAGAAGCTTTTAAAGTAACGAGGGAGAGAGGGGTGGGAGGCTCCGGTCACTCATTAGCAAAATGGCACCGGGCGTGGTGACGGCGAGCGCTGCTGGAGGGGAACGCCGTCCATCAGGAGAGGGCGCGAGGCCCCGGAACAGCGCGCAATTCGCCAATGATCGGTTCAGAATACCCATTAACGTAACAACTGTCAGCGCAGATGGCTGGCAATCGGACGGGAAAGATTGTATCCCGGCGGCTACCGAAAACTTCGCAACTCGAGTGTGTCACTTCAACGAGAATTCCAATCCACGCGTTTGTCTCTCGTTCAATAAAGGTTACCAACTAGATCAATGATGAGGCACTGAAGCACGTAAGAAGTGATGTCAACTCTATCACTGATCAAAGAAGAGTGTAACCAAGAGACTGTCTATAATATTAGTGATTGATGAAAGAAATGTATTTGCAAAGTGAGCTAGAGAAGAGTTTAGACGAGGGAAAAAATTATCTTCAAGTACCATATCACTGGCATATCTTAAAAAAATTCGAAAAAACATATTTTAGCAGATATTAATTAAAATACCGTTAACAAGGAATAATATGATTTTGAATTATATAACACGCCAGGAAAGTCTCCTCAAGTGGCACCTTTCTGGTGATAGCACTTCCAACAGAAATTATGTTGGTAACACAACTTGCAGCTTGTAATAAAAGGAAACGTTAATTGCGAACTAACCACAATCACAATAGATGCTGTTCGTGTTGTGCTCTTCACTTTTTTCTCAGTGATCGCATTGCTACCAACATAAAAGCAATTTTTAGTAAGAGTTCATTATTGGGCTGTGCGGAGATAATTTCCTGACGCCCTAAACACTTGTCTTCCACTCCACCACAACTTAATTCCTATACGAAGTTTGCACCCCTGAATAATGGACGTTAAGATCAAAAGGCCGTAGCTGCCTCGACTCGAAGGGTCGCGGGTTCGAATCCCGCCTCGGGGATAGATGTTTGTGTGAGTTTGTGATGTCCATACGTGTTCTCCCGAGAGTTCAAAAATCACAGTGATCGCTATATGACCGAGATGTTGAAAAGTGACTTTCTTTTAAAAAAAATTGCGCCTTGCAGCAGTAACAGAAGCAATCAAACAGGCCAGAAATAAGGTGCAAGGGTGGAAGTCTAAGTAATACAGACAATATTTAGTACGGCCGCGATAATTTAATAGAATAGAAGCAAGATCGAAGTAAAGGACACTCTAGGCAAGTCCCACGCAACTACTTTCTCTCTACATAAAAGCGCGTGAAGAGACGGCGGCCCGTAGGAAATGGGCAGTGACCTCAAACCGCAGCCGGGCGAGGATGGCGCTGCGAAGAACGCGCAGGCAGGGCACATGTGGATGAACAAGCGCCGGAGGCGGCAGGGGGGGGGAGAGCCGAAAGGGGGGGGGGGCGGAGAGGGGAGGGGCGAGACGTCAGTTCGCCCATTGATTGCAGCGGACCCGCGTTGAACTCGGGCCTCGTCATTCGCCTACACGTCCATCGCCGTCTCGCAGCCTGTTTTTCGCGGTCGCGGCGCGGCGCGGGCGGGGCCCAGGCGCGGCGGGGCGAGGCGGGGCGGGGCGGGGTGAGGAAAGGCGCGGGCAGCGGCGGGGGAGAGTGCGGGGGCGGTGACAGGAATTGAAGTCGCCGCCGGTGATTAACGAGGGCGTTTGACAGCTGCGGCTCCGCGGGTGGTGTTCCCCGCTGTTCTGCCTCGACGCGCCCCGCCCCCTCCCCCTCCTCCTCCTCCTCACCACTCCGCTCCGCTCCGCATCCTTGCGCCCTCACCCTCCCGCCCGCCAGGCTGCCGCCCATCGCCATCACCGCTCGCACTTCCCGCCGCTCTCGGAAGACTCACACTATCGCTCATTCGTCGTAATGTATTGCCTGCTACATCACTTTAGGAATAGTAATTTACTATTTCTGAAGTTCCCAATGACTTAAACAGCAAAAATGCTGTTAACCCTTTCAGACGCACTGTACTCAAATGAGTACATTAAATTCAGAACCTCAAGAGTTGATGAGTAAATCAGTATGAGTAAATCTTTTTTTAAAACAATTTCCAAAAAACAGAATAAAAAAATAAAATATTCTCGTATGACTCGGCAATAAATAAAATGTTTTATCAAAAACTGTCTTCACGAATATTGCAATAACACGGCAAAGTATATGCTGATGCAGAGTACAATTCATTTTATAACAATACAAAATGTGGCTGATCAATATCACAAGAACGTAAATAGAAAATATTCAAAGTCGCGCTACCCCTTTCTTGGAGTCTTGTTAACGAGTTATGTCTGCTGAGTCGTAAGCAGAGATACACTAAATATGTGAACAGTCGGTACGTGTAGTATGGGAATGGCGTAACAACAATGGCACAACAACACAATCTTCAATGTTGTCTGAAGCCGTATGTGTAAACCAAAGTACGTTTTAAATTTTATATTCCTTCCCAAAATACCTTTCGACAAATAACCTCCAGTTCGGGAAACTTCCCAAAGAATTCAAAAGAGGTCAAGTCAACTGATGTATCTGCAAGCTTTAAACACCAATTGAATAGCCCTGCCATCAGTTCCCTTCCTTCAAAGAAGCACCCAGTCTGTGTTCCATGCGTGTAGCTCTTCTCTCATGCGCTCTAAACCAGTTCATTTTGCAAGTCTGGAAAATTAATGGAAACACACATAAATATATCCCGGAATACATTGTATAACCAATAGTTCAACTATATGATGCAAGCGCAGAGTTGACTAGATCACAAGGAATTTTAAATAATCCATGTCATCCATCTCGTCGTTTCTTGCAACGTCAATACCTTTGAGGAGACGGTGAGGTTGCTCCACCGCCTCTTCATTTCACGTCGCGATCCCGTCCTTTCTCCTTCAGCGCGCACTGCCTCGCCCGCCCGCCCGCCTGCCCCGCCCCGTCCGACCTGTCCGTCCCGACCTGTCCGTCCGACCTGTCCCGTCCCGCCCGCCGCCTCGTCCCGTCCGCTGCCGCCTCGTCCCGTCCCGCCGCCCCTCCCGCCCTACCACCGCTCCGCTCCGCTCCGCCCCGCCCGCCCCGCCCTGCCCCGCGGCCTCCATCCACCCGTCGTTTCTTGCAACGTCAATACCTTTGGGGAGACGGGAGGTTGCTCCCACTGCCTCTTCATTTCCGTCGCGATCCCGTCCTTTCTCCCTTCAGCGCGCCTGCCCCGCCCGCCCGTCCGCCGCCCCTACCCGCCCCGTCCTGCCCCGTCCTGCCCGTCCTGCCCGTCCGTCCCGCCCCGCCGCCTGCCTCGTCCCGTCCCGCTGCCCCGCCTCGTCCCGCCCCGCCCGTCCCCTCCCCGCTCCCCCGCCCCGCTCCGCCCCGCCCGCCCTGCCCTTCCCGTTCCCCCATCCTTCTCGTCGTTTCTTGCAACGTCAATACCTTTGAGGAGAGGGTGAGGTTGTGTAACGTCCACGTTACCTTGCCTTTATAACTGGCCGTTACAACTTTATATATCCATACAACATCCTTTTTTTATGTTGTATCTTTATAATGTTGTTTATTATATTCTTTGACGTTCTTCACTTTCAGATATCATATGAGATAGATTCTTTCTTTTAAAATAACAATTTATTTCACCTTTCAGAGGTTACATACAATTCATACAATTCCTAATTTCAACTTTTTATCAACATCGTTTTCGTCTTTCAATCTCTCAACCTTTTTTATATCATATCAATACTTCTGTTACTATCGTAACCTTAAAATGTTTCAATTTATTTACATCTCATGTTAACTTTGGCAAATCCAACGAAGTTGAAACGTTAAAACCTCCTCTTTCAAAATTTTGGTCACCTTGGTGCCAAAATTTATAAATCTTATAATCAAAGTCTAAAAATTATACAATAATAACTTTTATTTTATGACAACTAGATTAGCCCGAAATGAATTGCAGGAACCTTTATAAACAATCGGCATTTCATGTGCCTTTCCATGTCTATGCTGAATCTGAACGTTATATGCTTGAAATATCACACTCCATCTTAACATTTTACCATTTGCATTTGTTTTTCCTTTTATATATTTGAGAGTTACCTCTTTCTCCTATTTATGACACAGAAGACTATCTTTCTCTGCAACTAGCTTCTGAAAAGATTCCAATTCAGTATTATAAACTTTATTGACAGAATTTAATTTCCCTGCAAGGAATTAATGTTTTCTGCAATTCAGAATTATCATCACGTATCCTTGAACAGTACCAGTGAGCCCGGAAACTACTGCCACTTTTGACGAAAGTTCTTCATCTTTCAAAATTATTTCTTCTTTTAAAAGGTCACTTTACTCTCAGTATCTAGAAGTTTCGCATCTTTCTCTCAATTTCTTTCCTGAAAGACTCACGTTCTAATTGAATTGATTTCGAAGATTTTCCAATTCATTTTGCAAATACAATATCTTTCATTCATTATCAAAGTTTTCTTTTTTAAACGTATTTATTTTTTTAGATAAATTTGTTGGTTTCTCCTTTTTTTTTATCAAGATTCTGGTTCTTGACAGCAATTTCGTCCCTTAATTCAAGAATTTCTTTATTATCCTCACGATTATCATTTCCTTTAGCTAACATACTATCTTTCTCAACAAGTAATGTTTTCTTGTTCTCTATTTCTTCCTCCAAAACCGATACTCTTTCCTTCAATTCAATAATCTGTTCTTCTCCAGATTTGACTTCATCCTTCAAAGATAAACATTCCAAATCAATTGAAGTCTTGCAAACAGATGGTTCAGAATCCTTTTCTTTCACAGCTCTATCTTCGTGAAATTGGTGAAATGTTTATTCTTGTCATCTATATCATACTTTTGATTTTCTGTTTCCATGGATTCTCCATTCTCTTCAGACTCTTCGTTCGTTTCTATTTCATCATTATTTTGACATTCCTCTCCTTCATTAACGTTTAATATGTTAATTTCATCTCTAAGATTTCTATCCAATTCTTTTATCAATTTTGCAGTTTTATTTCCTAATATATACTCATCTCTGTCTAACTTATCTGAAACTACTACGCTTTTCCATAAACCTTTCCAAATTGGCCACAGATTTCTACTCTGCACAGGCAAACATATAGGATTTTCTGTTAGGAGTACATACCAGACTCTTTCTCAATATAATGTTCTTGTCTAACATTTTTCTTCTATTAAATCTATAGAAGCACCGAATCACGCAAAATTTTCAATTTTTTCCATTTATATAGCTTCGAACGTATAAGGTGCTAATAAATCTTTACTGGAAGTTTTAAACAATTAACGTGCTCAGATCCCATATTCTTTTCAACCATTTTTTTATATTTTGGGCAAAATGGTTTTATATGTCCTATACCGTTACAAAAATAACAATGTACTTCTTTCCTTTCTTCAATCCTTCCTCAATTTCCTGTTTTGTATCAACTTTTTATTACTTTCCTTTTGAATTTTGGATTCTCATAGAATTTGGTAGTATCAGCTGATTTATAAATCTTATTTTTGTTCTAGTAAATATTTATCACAAGTTTTCAATTTAAAATTTTCTCTGGTAATGTCATAATTTTCTAATTCTTCAACTATGTCACGAGGTTTTGTATATTTAGTCCATTTGCTAACTAGATGTCTTTAACTACAAACGGAACGCATCGTTTTATTTGTTCCGTTATTAGTAATTCCTTTATTTCCTCAAATGAGTATACATTTACGCCTTCTAACCAACCATTTAGACTTATTTTTAGCTCATAGCAATATCTTTCCACGTTTTATCTGGTGTTTTTCTGATCGAAAGGAATCTCTGTCGTAATTTTTCTGCGGTTACTTTGTACTTACTTAATAATATTTTCACTATTTCATCATAATCTTTTACTTCCCTACCATTTCTCTCGTTATATATTCCGCATCATGTCTGGCAAATGTCATTAACAAAGGTCCCCATTGGTCTTTAGAAATGTCATCAGCAGAAGCAAAATTTTCAAATTGTTGAAGGTATAAAGAAATATCATTTTCATTTGATTGAAAATGTTTCATGCCTGTGTGAGTTTCAATGAATTTTTACTTTGTAATCCCTGAGTTAATTGACCTTCATTATTTATATTGTTTGTTTCGAGTATTTCTCGACATCACCTTTCATTTTTCCAACTCAATTTTTGCCAGTTCAATTTCGTGTTCCTTTCTCGTTCCTCTTTTCTATCCTCCTTTCCCTTTCGTATTTCTCCCCTTTTTATCCTATCCTCCCTTTCTCGTTCCTCTTTCCAACTCAATTTTGCCAGTTCAATTTCGTGTTTCTCCTTTGTATCCTATCCTCCCTTTCTTGTTCCTCTTTCTATCCTCTTCTTCCAACCTTACTGTTTCTAAAATCTCTTTTACTATAGTTTCATCATAATCCTCTGTTTCCGATATTTTTTTTATAATATTCTTAACAGTTTCTTTCTCCGAAACCTCGCAGTTCAATTCTCTAGCTAAACTGATTAATTGACTTTTCTTACATTTACTTAAAAAAGCCATTATCTTTGTTTGACCAGTTCGACAAAACACTTAAATTAATCTATCTGAATACCCGTTTCACACACATCAGCTGTCACTCGTTTCAATCTGACAGTTTCTAGGCTCCTTCAAAATCTCCAGACATGGTTAAACATTCCACAGTTCTCCTTCGTATAAATGTTCACTCCACGCAATTAATCGTCTTGATTACCAACCACAGCAACCACCCACAGTTCAGACTGATGACTCTGATTCTTTGAACACCCTTTCCCGCGAACTACAAATCCAGGCACACCACGTTGTTCCACCACTTCTTCTAACAATTTCCACGTCGTACCACCGCTTCTTCTAACAATTTCCACGTCGTACCACCGCTTCTTCTAACAATTTCCACGTCGTACCACCGCTGCCACCAATTTTGTAACGTCCACGTTACCTTGCCTTTATAACTGGCCGTTACAACTTATATATCCATACAACATCCGTTGTATCTTTATAATGTTGTTTATTATATTCTTTGACGTTCTTCACTTTCAGATATCATATGAGATAGATTCTTTCTTTTAAAATAACAATTTATTTCACCTTTCAGAGGTTACATACAATTCATACAATTCCTAATTTCAACTTTTTATCAACATCGTTTTCGTCTTTCAATCTCTCAACCTTTTTATATCATATCAATACTCTCGTTAAACATCGTTTTCGTCTTTCAATCTCTCAACCTTTTTTTATATCATATCAATACTCTCTGTTACTATCGTAACCGCCTCTTCATTTCACGTCGCGATCCCGTACTTTCTCCTTCAGCGCGCCCTGCCCCCGCCCCCCCCCCGCCCTGCCCCGTCCGTCCGTCGACCTGTCCCGTCCCGCCGCCCCGCCTCGTTCCGTCCGCTGCCCGCCTCGTCCCGTCCCCGCCCCCCTCCCCGCCCTACCACCCCGCTCCGCTCCGCCCCGCCCCGCCCCGCCCTGCCCTCCCCGGCCCCATCCATCTCGTCGTTTCTTGCAACGTCAATACCTTTGAGGAGACGGTGAGGTTGCTCTCACCGCCTCTTTTTTTCACGTTGCGATCCCCGTCCTTTCTCCCTTCAGCGCGCCCTGCTCCGCCCTGACTCGTCCGCCGCCCCTACGCGCCCCGCCCTGCCACGTCCCGTCCCGACCTGTCCCGTCCCGTCCCGACCGCCCGCCTCGTCCGTCCGCTGCCCCGCCTCGTCCGTCCCGCCGTCCCTCCCGCTCCCCACCCGCTCCGCCCGCCCGCCCTGCTCGCCTATTCCATCCTCTCGTCGTTTCTTGCAACGTCAATACCTTTGAGGAGAGGGTGAGGTTGCTCCCACCGCCTCTTCATTTCGGGTCGCGATCCCCGTCCTTTCTCCCTTCAGCGCGCCCTGCCCCGCCCCGCCCCGTCCGTCGCCCCTACCCGCCCCGCCCTGCCCCGTCCTGCCCCGTCCCGTCCCGTCCCGCCCCGCCCGCCCCGCCTCGTCCCGTCCCTGCCCCACCTCGTCCGTCTTGCCGCCCCTCCCCCACCACCCGCTCCGCACGCCCGCCCTGCCCTCGGCCCACCATCCATCTCGTCGTTTCTTGCAACGTCAATACCTTTGAGGAGACGGTGAGGTTGCTCCCACCGCCTCTTCAATTCTCGTCGCGATCCCCGTACTTTCTCCCTTCAGCGCGCCCTGCCCCCCCCCGCCCCGTCCGCCGCCCCTACCCGCCCCGCCCTGCCCCGTCCCGTCCCGTCCCGCCAGCCCCGCCTCGTCCCGTCTGGCCCGACCCGCCCCACCACCCCGCTCCGCCCTGCCCTTCCGGCCCCTATCCCTCCTCCTCGCCCCCCGTCACCGCCCGCCCCCAAGTCCCTGCCCCGTCGCTTTCCCGCTCCTCCCGCCATTCTCCCCTCGCCAACGCCTCGCCGCCCCGTCCTGTCCACCCCCACTCCGCCCCCCAGTTCCCCCTCCCCTCCTCGCCGGCTGCCTGGCAGCTGACGCAGCGCGTCTGTTTATCGGGCCACAGCTCCCGGCAGAAGCCCTTTGCTCGCGCCCTTTGGGCGCCCGCCGAGCGAAGACTCGGCGGAGAGAAGGGGGCGCGGGCGGGGGCGGCGGCGGAAAAGCCTGTGCTGAGGGTGAACTCATTCGGGCAGGCTTCACAGCCGATCTCCCGTCTTCCCTCCCGTTAAGTAGATGAGCTTCATTATTCATCTAACTTGTCACCGTTGTATTTGCTTTTGGAGATCGTAATGCAATTAACTTGTTTCCTTAACATTTATAAGAAAAAGTTATCTAAAAGTATATACAAATGTCATATGGTGCATATGAATAAAATATCTGTAATATCGCGGTATATGTTCATTGGCTAAAAGTGATCATTTTCGACCTATGTCCATTCCCTAGAAGTTTCTAACATTTATCTTGAGACACCTGGGTAGGTGATTTCTATCCGTCGCCGCCAGCACGCATTTGAGCAGCTACCATGCTCTTCGCCGACGAAATCGTCACGTCACGTCGTCACGTCACGTCCCTCACGTCACGTCACGTCACGTCACGTCACGCGTCACGTCACGTCACGTCACGTCACGTCGCGTCGCGTCGCGTCGCGTCACGTCACGTCACGTCACGTCACGTCACGTCGCGTCGCGTCGCGTCGCGTCGCGTCGCATCGCGTCGCGTCGCCTCGCGTTGCATGGGCGAGATTGAGATTTCCAGGACCTGCGCCGCCATTGACGGAAGCGGCGGCGCCGCCTCACTCTGCTCTCAGGGCCTCGGCAAGCGCGTCACCGGCCGGCGCGGGGTCGTTGAAGTTGTGAATGAGTCGGGCGCATGTAGCATTTCAGCTGCAACTCACCCCCTCTCAATCCCCTTCTCTCGTTCTAATTAATGACGACTGCTTTATGGCCCAGAGCATATACTAGTCCCTCAGATCACGATGGCTTCTGTAGGGCCACACAAAGTACATTAAAGTTAAAACTCGCATATGAAAAATGTTTTTAGCAACTATTTAAATACCTGACAAAAAGCTTACCGCAATATATTGAACTGAAGTGTAAATTCCATATTTCTTTTCATAAATTCAGTAATAGAGTATTATCAACTTTCAGAATTGCTTAGTCATTTGTAGACTGAAAACGACCTCCAAGAAAAAAACGGGTCGTGTATTAGATGGAGTCGCGTACTGAGTAAACGGTGAACTTATATTGGTGTAATTGAGAGAATGTAAAAGATTTCTTAATAAGAAGGTGATAAAGAGCAGCACGAGGGCAGAGTGCGTACAGAAACGGCGCGGCGCGAAGTAACAAGACTCCGCCTCCGGGCTCCGCAGCAAATGAAAGAGCCAAGGAAGTGCGAGGCTATGGGCGACCGGACTGCGCGTAATGTCCTCCCGTCTTAAGTCTCGGCGGCTGCGAGGGGCGTAAAGCGAACGCCGCCCCCGGCTCCGCCCCAGCCCGCCCCAGCCCGCCAGCCCACCCAGCAACGCCTACAGTCCCGCCCCAGCCCCCAGCCCGCGCAGCCGGGCCCCGCCCGCCCCAGCCCGCTCATCCGGCCCCAGCCGGCCCCAGCCGCCCTAGCCCCGCCCCAGCCCCGCCCCAGCCCGCCCCAGCCCCGCCCCAGCCCGCCCCAGCCCGCCCAGCCGGGCTCCTGCCCCGCCCCAGCCCCGCTCATCCGGCCCCAGCCCCTGCCCTGCCCCAGCCCGCCCCAGCCCGCCCCAGCCCGCCCCAGCCGCCCCAGCCACGCCCCAGCCACGCCACAGCCACGCCCTCAGCCCGGCCGCCGCCTGGGCGCGTAAAGCGGACAACGACGAAGGGCGGAGCGCCGAACGCGGGGGCGGAAGCGTGAGAGCCAGGGCGAGGCGCAGGCGGGAGCTAAGGCGACGTGGGGGGAGGGGAAGAGGTGTAGGGTGGGGGATTGTGCCGTCGAGAGGCGTTCGGCGAAGTGCAACTTTGTCGGCGTGACGGGGGCGATGAGAAGGCGAGGATGTGGACGAAGATGAGGTGACACGGCGTCTGAGCAAAGAAACGAGTGAGACTAGGGGCTGAAGAAGGAAACGGCAGGGATGGGGCAGGGACGGGAAGAGACCGAGTAGGAGCAACGAGGTTGTGAGGCGGAGAACGGGGCGGGGACCGGGAGAGCGAGATGTAAGTGAGCGACAAGGGTGGGGTGAGAGCGGGAAGGTAACGAGAAAGGGAGATGGAGAACAGGGAGACGGATGGAAGAGGCAAAGCGAAAGGCGCTGGCCATGAAGGGTGGGAAGATAACACGAAGAGAACGCAGAAACGCCCACAGTCCCGACCCCAGCCCCGCCCCAGCCGCCCGCCCCTCCCAGCCCCCCCAGTCGCCCCACGCCCCAGCCCTCCAAGTCCACCCAGCAACGCCCAGGTCCGACCCCAACCCGCACTCAGCCCGCCCCGAGCCCGCCACCCCCCCAGCCCCGCCCCAGCCCCGCCCCCAGCCCGCCCCACCCCGCCCCCAGCCCAGCCCCCAGCCCCTGCCCCCAGCCCCGCCCCAGCCCGCACCCACCCGGGCCCTGCCTCCCCAGCCCGCTCATCCGGCCCCGCCCCGCCCCAGCCCGTTGTGGGGCGGCGGTGGCGGAGTCGCAGCAGGGGCGGACCGCGGGAGACGAAGCCGGCCAGGGAGAGGGTGGAAAGCTGGGTTCAGACGCGACGAGGGCGAGGCGGTGGCCGAGGAACGAAGGTGAGCGGCGAACGACGCAGGCGCTGGCGGCGGCGGCGACGGCGGCGTTTAATGAAGCTGCGCACTTCGTTCGCGCGCCTTAGCTCGCCCTTAGCCCTTCGCCGGCGCCCTATTCGTTTACGCCCGCGAAAAGAAGGCGTTGCAATCTGGGTCTCGGTACTTGTTGGAAAGGCGCCTTAGATTACTCCCGATATATACGCTCGGAATTTCTCTTTCGTTCTCCCTTTTCGGAGTGTTTTGACTCCTCAATGCTAGAGTAAAAATGCAAGATGTGCTTTTAAAAGTCAGAGAGACTCGCAGTGTAAACGCTTATACGACGTGTGTAATAAAGATTAGCGTGCAGAATTACGAAACAAAGCGCGCAGTTCAACAATATATTGGTCACTGACTTGAAGTAGTAAAACAATGTCTTCAAAGAAAGAAAAGATTCACAACGAAAAGCAGTCCCCCGACTCTAAGATACTAAATAATCACATTCACCGCCATAGCTCAATAAGCTAACGTTTTTATTGTTGGAAATTATCAATAAATCATCTCTATTTCTTTCATCGGTTAATCAAGTTCATTCTAAAAAAAAATTAAATCAACATTTTCCCCCATCTTATTCACTATGTCATTTCCTCTTGTGTGTCGAGAGAAGCACTCATATTCCACCAACGTTCGTTTCTCTCCCACACTTTCTTTCTTTTTTAAATGCAACAATCCTCTGTGAAAATTTCCACTCGCCCCCCTCTTTTCAGTTATTCCTTCCATTATTATCCCTCGCCTATCCATTCGCTCGCTCTTCTCATTCCTTTCGTGTCGATCCCGGAAACGCAACGCCCTCGCCGTCACCGGTGCAACTATTACTGCAGGCGCAGCTCATGGAGCGGCGATGCACGTACTTGTGTCGCTTCATTAGCATAAGTCAGGCGGCGAGGGCGGCGGCGGACTTGTAATTTAGCGCCCGGGAAGGGCCAACAAAAACGCGCTTGGCAGCCGCCCGTCTCCTTCCGGCCCCGCCCGCTCCCGCCACGCGACGCGACGGGCGGGCTGTAATGAGATCGCGGGCTATCATAACACCACAGCCCTCGCCCGCCTTCTGGCCCCGTTCCGCGACGCCCCGCCCCTCGCCCGGCCGTTTCCCTTCGCCCTTCCTAGCCACGCCTTCACCCATCCCTATCCAGGCACTATTTCGACTCATCGTCCTTCCTTCGCCCTTCTCCGTCACCTCGCCCCGTCACCTCGCCCCGTCCCCTCGCCCCGTCCCCTCGCCCCACCCTCTCGCCCCACCCTCTCGCCCCACCCTCTCGCCCCACCCTCTCGCCCCACCCTCTCGCCCCACCCTCTCGCCCACCCTCTCGCCCCACCCTCTCGCCCCACCCTCTCGCCCCACCCTCTCGCCCCACCCTCTCGCCCCACCCTCTCGCCCCACCCTCTCGCCCCCCCTCTCGCCCCACCCTCTCACCCCGCCGTCTTGCCCCGTCCCCTCGCCCCGTCCCCTCGCCCCGTCCCCTCGCCCGCTCCCCTCGCCCCCCCCCTCCCCCCGCTGCCTCACCCCGCCCCTCGCCCCGTCCCCTCACCCCGCCATCTCGACCGTCCCCTCACCCGTCCCTGACCCACCTCTGGCCCCGTCCTCCACCTCGTCCTCTCGTCCCGTCCCCTCGCCCCGTCCCCTCGCCCGTCCCTCGCCCGTCGCCTCGCCCTGTCCTCTCTACCCGCCTGTCCTAGCACTGTCCCTTCGTCCGTCCCTCGCCTCGTCTCTTCACTTTCGTTGACTGCCGGAGACTCCAAAATCCGCACCGAGGAGCATCTTGGAATTGCGTCGGGAAGTGTGTTAACACGTAAATCACATTTGTGTCTTCTGGGCACCGAACATTCCATGCAAATCCGAACTAGCTGAGAAGTGTTTTTGGCACCAGATGTCATTTGCTATCAACTATATCTCAGCTTTTTTTCTTTCAAATTGTAATTTCTTAAATGACAGGGAAAAATTCTTCCACGACTTTGCAACATAGCTCATCAGATGTGGACAAAAAATCTTTCTCTGATTGGGCTACAGATATAGTGTCGATACGACTTAATATTTTCTAATAAAGAAGTATTTATGTCAACTAGTATCAAATGTGTTTGTATTGGTTGCCTTATGTTAATACAAATAATGTACACAATTTATATATTGAATAACATTTGTTAGTATAGAAAATTATTAAAGTAATAGTTTTATAAGTATCATTGACTTTCAGAGGAGACGTGGAGGCTAAAACCCCGTGAACCTGCCCTCCCTCCCCCAGGTACGCCACAGAACATCAGAAAACGTATAAATGTGCCAAAAGTGTGCTCTCAGTAATTTCGTATTTAAATGTGGTATTATCTCAGAGGGTTTTACTTCATTTTTTCTTCTGAGAATTTCTTTTTGAATTTTCTATCTAGATCTCATTGACTTTCATCTCATGCAGAATTTTAGAGATACAGAAATCTTAGAGTGGGAGGTAATGTAGAAGCAATGGTACTATAATCAATAAAATAACAAATGCCTATATTCTAATTTTCAACTAACAACAGTAAACATTTAGTAACGTTTTTCTTTCCCGACTCATTTAAAATCGCGGCAGATTAATCTTCTTAACTCATTATTCTGCTCCTATGACTTGATGTAGTTGGTGAAATTGGTATATATAATGTTCTTAATAAAAGAATACATATTTATATGTAGGATATGTTACAACAAAACGCATATTGATGAATTTAATGATATTATAATAATGTAATTTTAATAAATTAAATTACGTTTATTTTGAGTCTTTTTGATTAAACATTGATCCGTCTTGTCATTTCTAGATCAATAAATATTCATTCATACATGAAAAATTAGATACAAAATTCCATTGAAATTCAAATTGTCCTGGAGCCCAAACTCACCCGTATTATGCAGTTATTCTTTAGAAATCAGGAAAATATTTACATTCTTCATTTCGTTAAATAATTTCAGGTCTTCATTATAGAATTGATAACTCAATATAATGAAAAGCGGTGACTATCAATCAAAATTATAAAAAATTAAAGATAAGTGTGCATCGTCTATTCAAATACGCTTCAGTAAAACCCACGTGCTCACGATTATTTTATAGGAAACGATTTAAAACGCCTGCCTAATTTTATGATTCCAGTATCTTCAACCCCTAAAATACACAAATAACTTAATCACACACTTCCGCTCATGGAGTCGTTATTTCAGAGAAGTACGCGAGCTTGATCAGCAAGGTACATACATTTTAAGGCCTATTTTCGTTGATTTATTTAAGGAAAGTTCGACAGCTCTGACGGATTCGTAACATTAAGGCGGATACGTTATAAATAAATACTGCAAATTTTCGTTTGATTTAAAAAAAAAACGAAAGCTCTACATCTCTGGGGGATCTGCGACATCAAGAAGAATACATAGAGGACTGCCTATTTTCGAATATATAAATAGAGGACTGCCTATTTTCGTTGTGTTATTTAAGGATAGTTCGACAGCTCTGGCGGATCCATAACTTTAAGGCGGATTTGTTCTAAATAAAGTACTGCGAATTTTTGTTTGATTTAAAAAAAACGAAAGCTCTACATCTCTGGGGGATCTGCGACATCAAGAAGAATACATAGAGGACTGCCTATTTTCGAATACATAAATAGATGACTGCCTATTTTCGTTGTGTTATTTAAGGATAGTTCGACACCTCTGACGGATTCGTAACATTAAAGGCGGATTCGTTCTAAAAAAATTTACTGCGAATTTTCGTTTGATTTAAAAAAAAACGAAAGCTCTACATCTCTGGGGATCTGTGACATCAAGACGAATACATAGAGGACTGCCTATTTTCGCTTTTTATAAAAGAAACGAACTCTCGACATCTGACTGCTCGATCCGTGACAAGGCAAAATGTAACTTCATTTTCTGTGCACGTCTTCTAGAATTCAGTGGGAAACACAATTCTTCAAATTATCGTTTCCATGTTGTCGCGGCAGGAAGTTATAAGCCAAAACTTATTGCTTATTTATCCTTGAAAACTTGATTGCTTATTTATCCTTGGAGTTTTGTTTTTTCCCCTTTTAAAATTCAAAATTTATTGCTTATTTATCCTTGAAAATAGATTTTACTACATGGGAGTTTTTCTCCTTTCAAAATTCAAAATTTAAGTAGTATATGACTTAGTGTAGGGATCACAGAATTTTGAAAATGTGCACACAGTTCACTTTTCCCCATAGCACGTCATACGCAGTTTTTAACTGTTTTTTTGACGTAAAATAAATAAAAAAAATAAAAGGCGGACACGTCCTAAACAGGGTACTTCATAGTTTCGTTAAAAAATTTTAAAAAAAAAAAAGACGCAAAGCTCGACATTGCTCGCACGCGTCACAGAGCCACGTCACGCCCTCGCGTGCGCTGTCCGGCGCCGCGGCGCGTCACGGGGCAAAGGGCAGCTTCGCCAGGTGGGCCCCGGGGCGCCAGCGCGCGCGCCGTGCCGTCTGGCCGGCCGACCTGCGCGCCCGGCGCTCGGCAAACGCCGCTTTAATTAGGCCGCCCGCGAATTATGTACTTACATTGCGCGGTATTTTTTAGCAAATGAAAAATTCCCGCAACAGAGAAAGTTGGCGCTCGCGCGCGCTCTGCCGGCCCTGCTGAACACGTAATTACGCCGTGTGCACCGCGCGGGTAATACTACAAGCCCTGCGCGGGGGATGTGGAGGGCGGGAATGGGAGGGGGAGGGAAGGAGAGGGCGGGGAGATGTGGGGAGGAACGAGGCGGAGCGGGGAAAGGAGGGTGGGGGTGTAGAAGGGTAGAGATGTGATGGGACGGGCGACGGACAGGGGAAGGTGGTGGGGCGGGGCTGAAGGATCGGGCAGAATGTGGTTGACGGGAAGAGATGTGCAGGGGTAGGACAAGGGGAGCGGGAAGTCAGGGGGAACTGGAAGGTAGGTGGAACAGGAGAGACAAAGGGAATGGAAAGGCGGAGGGAACAGGAATCCAGGGGAACGGGAAGACATGGCAAACTGCAAAATAGGAGGAACGGGAAGGCAAAGGGTAAGGCAGGAGAAACGCGAAGGTAGGAGGAACGGGAAGCCAGCGAGAACTGAAAGAAAGGAGGAACGGGAAGGGAAGGAAATGGTACGGGGGGAATGGGGGGCAGGAAGAACGGGAATCCAAGGGGAACTGGAAAGTACGGGATCCCAAGGAAATGGTGAGGCAGGGGACGCCAGGGGGAACGGGAAGGCAGGATGAACGGGAGGGCAGAGGGAACGGTAAGGCCGGGTCCGCGGTGAGGCGAGGGGCGCTGTCGGGTCGGCCGAGGCTGGGCGGTGCCGTGCGGGGCAGGGCGCGAGCGGATGTGGCCTTGGCGCGGAGCACGGGCAGCCCACGACGAGACGGCGCGGCGCGGAACGCTCCTGAAGAGGAATCAGCGGCTCGCACTCGCAGGGCGGAGGAGGCGGCTTATTCCGGGGGCGTCAACTCCGCAGATCCACAAGTCTCGTAAGTGTAGTACATGTTTTTCCCTCGGGAGATGGCGATGATCGTCCCGCAGAATGGCGAAATCCGGCGCAGACCTACTGTTGGCTAGTGGGGTTTCCCCTCACCAGGACTGACTCACCGGCGAGGCACCGCCCCAGCCGGGACAAGCTCTAAGCTCCCGACCAGTCACCCGGATTATGTGGAAGTGTAGTGCATGTTAGTGTGTGTGTTTGAGAGGTGAGGATAGGACAAGGAAGAGGAAGGAAAGATCGCGTGCGGTCCGTGGCCTGTTTGTTAGCGTACTGCTCCGGCATTCGTCTGGTGTCGACCGGAGGAACCACGGAAAACCACCGATCAGAGAAGCCGGTCACTAGAATTATCCTCCAGACAGCGACTGAATTCGACGTAGCTGAAAAGCTAGTGTCGAAAATCCAGTCGCTGGCAGGTCTCAAAGCTAGGACCTCCCGGTCAGAGGCGCTGCAGTGACATCAATTGGTGCAATGAGCTACCGCTCAGTGCATCGGCGGGATGAGAGCTAGGACATCAAGCAAGACTCAGAATAATTGTGTTCCCAAAATAACTGTGAAGTGGGAGCTTTGCCACTCAACCTCGTGCGACTTAAATAATGATCTGAAGATACTAATTATGTTTTGATTCAATGGTCGTGATTGCGAGACAAGAAACGTACTCGGGATTTCAAAGGACTAGCAACAAATCTGTTTAAGTACACTTCCCCCTGATGGGTGCCAGATCTTATTTTAAGGAGCAGATGTGAAAATCTATTAACACAGAAGTTATAACGGAGGATAACTCAGTAATGACTAAATAAGAATTAAATCTTGACAACATTTCGTTTCAAACAAACGGAAAATATTTAGCAGAACCAGGGTCATAAAGTACATCAGAGAGAAAACTGGAGCTATACAAGTGATTTATTGGGAATAACGATATTAACCGACGAGTGTTTAAGGCAGAGTATTGAAAATACTTTAAAATCGATGTATTTGATCGATGGATCACGTGCATAATTTAATCATCATCCTTAAGGTTCTCTAAAACAGAATTCAAACAAGAAAAATACTACCCGAAAAAACGTTTGAGACACCTATGTCACCTCTTACAAGAGACATAAGAGAATTCTAAAGTTTGCTCTTCCTTTAACATTTTTAGTTATTTTTTTATTGAGTATTTATGTTATTTACTACAGTGTCCTATTTAGTTATTTTAGCAATACCATTACACATAAAGGATTAGGGAAAGTTTCCTAACACATTCTGTCTCTTCGTTTGAAGTATAACGTATTACTAGAAGTACGAATTAGATTCATTCCCTTAAATCCACAAATTCCCTCGCCGCAACGCAGAGCGGCAGCAGCGAGCGCGAGGGCGGTGACAAGCTCAGCGGCGGTCGCGCACATGTTCACCTGAGCGGCGGCGTCGTGGGCGGGGCGAGGGAGGGGCGGGGCGTGGGCGTGGGCAGGGGCGGGGACGTGGGCGGGGGCAGGGGCGGGACGTGGGCGTGGGCAGGGGCGGGACGTGGGCGTGGGCGGGGCGGGACGTGGGCAGGGGCGGGGACGTGGGAAGGGGCAGGGACGTGGGAAGGGGCGGGGACGTGGGCAGGGGCGGGGGCGGGGGCAGGGGGGACGTCGGCAGGGGCGGGGACGTGGGCAGGGGCGGGGACGTGAGCAGGGGCGGGGACGTGGTCGGGAGCGGGGGCACGGGGGAGGCTGTGTGTGGTTAGGGGCGGAGACGTGGTCGGGCGGAGGTGGGGGTGAGACGTTGTCAGGAGGGTGAGTGGGTGGGGTCGGAGGCGGGGCGGGGAGGGGCGGGGCGAGGCCGGGACGAGACGTGGTCAGGGGGTTGGGAGTGGGTGCAGTCGGGGCGGGACAGGGGCGGAGGCCGGGACGGAGACGTGGTCGGGGGCTGGGGAGTGGGTGGGGTCGGAGGCGGGGGCGGGGTCGGGGGCGGGGGCGGGGGAGTGGCTGGGGTCGGAGGTGGGAGCGGGGGCGGGGGCGCGAGATCGACGCAGCCAAGCGCCCCCGCCACAACTTCCCAGAAGACCGACGCGCGGGATTTTTCCCCGACATGGACGCGACAACGCGGAAAGGAAATTACGATCGCGACAGACGGAAATACGGAGACACTCACGCACGTGTTTAATTAAAACGCGCGGGATGCGCGGGGGTGGGGGAGGGGGTGGAGGGGGCGCGCGAGAGCCGCAAGACGGAAGGCAGATAATGTCCGCGCAAAAAATTGAAAATCCCAGCGCGCCGCGCGAACCCGCGACGTATCTGCGACAGGGGAGGGGGGAAGAGTTGCGATGCGGTTGAGAGGGGGAGGGGCAGAGTGGGTGAAGAGGGCGGGGAGGGGTGCCACCGCTGCTGCGAGCGCGAGATTGCGCCGGGCGAAGGGAGGGGAGGGGATGACAAACACGCTCGCTAGGCGCCCGCCTTGGAGGGGAGGCTGAATTGTGCGTAGGAGACGCACTGATGACAATGTTCGTATTCGGCCTTAATGAGAACGTCTATGTCGTGGTGAGATCCTGGAAAATGAAGCAGGTTTTAATGAGCTTCGTTGATTTACCGTCTCGCGACTCGTAGTCAGTATTAAACCAACATTGCTGAATGTCATTGTCCAGTCAATCCTAATACTTTTTTTTCAGGAACGCTTCATTTAAAATTCAATTTTCTTTCATCTACATGTTCATTATGCATTACATCTAAATATAAATTTCATTTTCCCAGAAAACTTTTTAAGTATTGGTAGCAGCAACAAAAGTTTTGTGGAAATTCATTTCGTGTATTCAAGGAATAAAAAGTAATGACCACGACTAAAGGTATTCTATTAATCCTTTTGTATTCCGGCTTATACAATCCTCTGATATTTGCGGCTCAATAATATGGAATTATTTTTAAAGTATTTAAAAATGAAAAGAAATAATCATGATCAAGATAAGTTATCCTTTCATGCAAAATATTTTTGATAATTTCCTAAATGCAAGCTCCGCAATTATTAGCCACTGGCTGGAGTCAATGCTCCGAAACGAAGACCATTTTAGCAACAAGCAAATTAATTTCGTTATGGACAATTATTTGTATTCCTTTCTTCATTGCACAAACCTTTTTAATTATTCTTCATTGTTGAGCCGCAAATACTCTACGTATGGACGACGTTAAATTTAAGAATAATATAATTCTGTTGTTTTATCCACCTGCTGGTTCAGCGCTGCAACTCAAATTGTTTAACTTTTTGAATGAAGAGTATTCAAAATCAGTAAAGTGGAACGTAGCGTTTCTATGGATGGAAAACGCAGAATGTACATCAATATTTTCTGTATTGTAGCATGCAATTCATCTGAATGTTGACTAGAGGCTTGATAAAAACATACATGACAGAAAGGTTAACTAAACTGCGAATTTCCCCACGTAAGTATACATGAAATTTACAACATTCGTGAAATTTCACCTTAAATTTCTTAAGTGAAAATATAAACTCAGTATATCTTGTTTCCAATAATACATTTCTTCGTGTTATTTGAACATCAGAACTCTCTCTTTCGGCGTTCACACATTTTCTGTAGGTTGCAATTCCTAACGAGAATTATGTTATGTTATTATATATGTTACAAATATATTAAAATGTTATAAAATATGTAGCAAGAGATAAAATATGTAAAAATATGTAATTATACCAAAATATGTAAAATTATGTAAAATAAAAATGGTCCCAATTAGTTCAAAATGTCGTGTTAAGTCTAAAAAATATTAGTGAATGCAGGTATCTTGTCCCTGTAAAAATATGTATTTACATGAAAATCCGTTCCCTAGTAATGACCAAGCAAAATGAACGATATTCCTGTTTTATTCTTTGAGGGAATAACGATGTCCGTTAAAAACAAATGAAATCTGTCACTTGAAAACGCCACGTGTCTTGGTTAACTACAGAATTCAGTTTGCCAGCGCACGTGCCAGTACACGTGTCACCCACGTGTCGCGTGTCTTCCTTCTTTTCAACGAAATGCCTTTGAGAAAGCGTTTTTTACGGTAGTCACTCATGTTTGAATCAGCAGTGCATGAAAATCAGATATGCATAGTGTTCCCTTCGCATTGCCTACAGCAACAACACAATTTTACTTCCGGGAATTTCCTGATTGTTTGACGTAACAAATTATGTGAAAGAGCTCTTGGCGAAGAATTTTTTTTCATATTTATATATTTTATTCATCCAGATGATTCAGGTTGTTACAAGGTGACATAACTTAAATGGAGTGATTTGCCCGCATTCTCATTTGTTTACGTACAACCCCTTCTATCACGTGCCAGCTACCTTTAGAGCGTAAAATATCATGTACAGTAATTGATGCAAAAGCTTAGTTTTACAAAATAATTAAATTTTTATCTTTCAAAATAAGCTTGCGACTTGTTTTAATGTTTAAAGAATGATTTAATTTCTCAATGTTTTTCATTAATCAATATCTACTATATCTTTATACATTGATGTTGATGTATAATTATATTATTTTTATTTTACTCAACATTATGCTACAAAATATTAAATATTTGTTTTTGTGATTTCCATACAATGTAGATTCTCTGCTTACACACAGCATTTTATTTCAGTCAGATGAGTAACTGGTTCTTTGTCATTGGGCATTTCCAGCGATTACCGGAGGAAAGCTCCGATTTATTTACAAGGCATTTGCATCATGTAAATGGCCACATTAATTTCCTCCGGAATCCTTCGGAGAACTAATCCACAGCAGGAGGGGAAAGTTGCGTCCATTGCCCTTTAACCTTCTCTTGCCTGGACAGCAAGGGTTGCGACGACGGGATGGAAGGGCGAGTCCCATTGCACGGTGGCAGGGCCACCTCTCTAATGGGCAATTATCAAAAACGGCCTCGGTGGCTGTAATCTCCCCGCGCGCCGCCAGAGGCGGGTCGGTGGCCCCCAGTCGCCCAATGGACATATCCCGACACGGTCGCCCGCACAGATACACGCACACTAGGGCGGTAGGCGATATATGGGAGGCGGCAGGAGGCAGGCGCTGGCGGTAGGTGGTAGATGATACGTCGGATGTGGTAGGTGACACGTCGTACGTGATACGTGGTACGTAGAACGTAGTACGTGGTACGTGGTACGTAGAACGTAGTACGTGGTACGTGGTACGTGGTACGTGGAACGTGGAACGTGGTACATGATACGTGGTAGGTAGTAAGTGGTAGGTGGTAGGTGATACAGCGGACGTGGTAGGTGACACGTGGTACGTGATACGTAGTACGAGGTACGTGGAACGTTGTACGTGGTACGTGGTACGTGATATGTGGGACGTAGAACGTAGTACGTGGTACGTGGAACGTGGTACTGATACGTGGTAGGTAGTAGTGGTACGTGGTAGGTGAACGTGGTACGTGATACGTGGTATACGTGAAGGTGTGTGGGTGGAGTGTAGTGGTACGTGGTACGTGGTACGTGGTAGGTAGTAGGTGCTAGGAGGCAGGTGCTAGGTATATGCAGTTCTTGGTAGCAGCGGGGTGGAGGCAGCGGGGCGGAGGCAGCGGGAAATAACACAAAGGGATCGGCAGCACAAATACGTATTCATTCGCCAGCGATAAATTTAAATATCGGCGTAACGCGACTGAGGGGGCGCGTGAAAGCGGGGATGCGCCGAACGGCTCCGCTGGCAACTTCTCCACTCTTGCGCACATCCCGTAAGCCTAGTTTTTCTTGAACCTCCTAACCCTTTTGTGTTTATAAATCTACTACTAGTAATAACTAACATGTGCGGCATGGCACCACAATAAAAATATAAATTTCAAGGCCAATACTAATTTATTCAAGTAAAACAAGATGTTGAGACTGCAAAATAGCTTCATCAGTTTTGGAGAGCCACAAACGACCGAATTGCGTTGTTTGAATAAGCGCTTGTCACAGATCCATAATGGAAAATTCTGAAAGACAATTATTTAAGAACTATTAGTTTATCTCAGCGTAAACATTGTTGAATATTGAAGAAGTTGTCAATGTTACCTTGCCTTAGGTGAACAAAAGATTGTTTTCTGTGGTAATTCGTGCGTAATACAATTTCGTCTAGTTTCAAGTGGCAGTTTCTAGCTGCAAAACCTCATTACACAGAATTTGCACAACTCTAAGGTACCCCCTGATACCATTAGTTAAAAATCTAATATTTTCAATGTAGCCAGGATGTGAATTACTATTACGCTTTTTAACTCGCGAGGCGATCTTTTGTGAAACTGCTCAGCTGAAAAATTCTCCATCAATTGTCTCTGGTCGCGTCACATTAAGAAATGCATTGATTCCTAGAAGGTCCTACAATGCGGACGTGCTTGCGCCAATAACTCTCAGCTGGGGCCGCAATACCAACCCTGCATAATTAAATTGATAGTCAATAGCACATATACGTGCATCTTAACAGTCTTTTACTCGAGCGAGGCGAGTTGCCGCGAAACAGTTTCGGCCACCTTTTTTTTCAAACAATGCGATTCTATCGCGCATATTTGGAAATACGTTTGACTCTCGGAATGTTGACAACTCAACGACGTCTCCAGTAGCTGGCGCGTTCTCGCGAGCGTCTGGGAAAACAGTTCAACTTTTCAAAGCATTTTGTACTTCCAAAGAGTTTCATACTAAAGACGTCTTTCATTTTTCTCTGGAAGCCAAGCCGCGTTTTTTGGGAAAAAATATAAGTCCAGCGCGGTACGTTTAAAATGTATGCTCTTTGATGTTAATTAGCGCCATGAAATTGTTATAAATGATAGAATTCCAAGTACGGCGCCAAATTTGAATTAATTTTGGCTGCCTGTGTGCCAACACAAGAAGTGTAACTTATCAAACGCAATAGGAATTTGTAATCGCTGAAATATTAAACAAAATTACTTACAGAAGAAAAAAGTCCTGACTGATTGGGTTTTTCTTCAAAGAAGAAAATATTACCAAAAGAAGGAAGAGGGTGCCATAGTAAGAATAACAAGGGGGAGGGGGAGAGAGCAGTTGGCAGATCAAAGCGATTGATTTCCTATAAAATATTGCTGAAAGAACAAGGTCCCGGCTTAGAACTTAAGAAGAAGAAGAAGAAGAAGAAGAAGAAGAAGAAAGGGAGGAAGAGGAAGAACTAGAAGAAAAAGCAGATCCAAACACAAATACTGAAAGGGTTATCAGCGCCTTCATACTACTAAATACATTGGAAGTAACTATGTCAGGTATAAGAATGTAAGTATTTTGGTTATCGCAAGTCAATAAACAGCTGTTGTTTTATACAGAAGAGTGCTTTCCAAAATCGTGCTACGAGGCCAGAATTATAACTTCTAAACAAATTGGTGAAACTGAGGAAGTATAAAATTTTTCAACAGGTTTTAACGAGCGAGTACGACAGAAGTACTAAGATGTGAGCCGTATTGCACTCTTCTCCCCGTCTCGTTCCCAAGCACTCGGCCCAATGAGCCCTTCCCGCCCCTTCTGCTTCATGAAGGAGCCCCTGCAATCCACGCTCCCTCGCGAAGGGCTAACAAGGGCGTCGGACGAATTTACGGCGCCGCGCCCAAATGAGCCTTCGAAGGGCCGCTATCTGCCCTACCCCCCCCCACGCGCAACGCACTGCCCTTCCGCACTGTGCGGACTGAAGGCCGCCGGAACTAAGAGCGGAGGATTGGCCTATTACCCCCGGGGGGCGGGGCTCTAAGGCAGCGCTCTACGCGGGCAGAGCGAGAAAACGCCCTATTGGAAGGCGCGGCATTGCTGCCATCGGAGCGCGCGAGGCCTCGCTTACACCCTCCGTACTCTTGCTAAATACACGGAGTGCATTTCTTCGGAAAACTAAAGAAGTATACGAGCCACTAGACGTAATATGTACTACTCGCGCAACTTTTCTTGAACGATGGATTAAAGAAACGCGGGCGGAGTGGGGTATTAGTTACAAAGCCAGCCACTAGAGTATCTACAGTAATGACAACCTCTGGAAAATCAAAGTCAAACCTGCTATGTGTGCGGCCAGATCATCGCTTCGAGTAGGCAACAGCAGGGACACTAGTTTTAGGTGCCTCCCTTGAAGGACGTGGACCTGCCTCAGCCATTTCTTTAGATAAAGGCAATAAAGCTGAACAGAGGTTCTCGACTATGAAAGTAACTAGCTTTGACTAGCTTCTGTTTCGCGCCAACGAAGTTTTGTGCTTGGAATGTTGTCATCAGTGCTCGCTGCGAGCTTTTGCCTTCAACTGTTTATTTCTCAAGGGTGGGGGGGAACAGTGTCATTGTTCAAGAAAATTTGCTAAGCTTTGCTAAAAGCAAGGAATGAGTTGCTTCGGGAAACTAAAGAAGTATACGAGCCTCTAAACGTAATATATAGTTGATTCATATAGCTATAAAATCAAATTGACATACATTATTATAGTGTGTATAAAAAAAACGCTCGGACATTCATTGCATTTACCGATAATGCGTCATTTTGACGGCTCATGTATTTAATGGGCTATTTCTGGATTTGGGGGAATTTATACACACAAATAAATAGACGTACTTCAGTTATCATTTTTCTTGATTGATTACAGTAATTAGAGTCATATATACAATTTTCATCAAAAGAATTACGAAAGTTTTGGCCGCTGAGTTGTGAATTGCCTTTCATCGTAAGACCAGTCTCTATAGCGTTTCATTTCATCACCGACTTCTAACAACAACAACAACAACAACAACAACAACAACAACAACACATCTGATAAAATGAATACTAAAGCTTTTCAACAGATTCGTTGTAAGAGAGATAAGATAATATAAACAAAATAAGTCGACACACGGGGCGCATAGTTTAGCAGCTATAGGCAAGCAGTCAATTTGACGGCTGTGGGGCGTTTAAGACAAATCGATCAATATAACAATTTTGAGTGGATGAATATTTTGGGAATTTTTACATGTTCTTTAAATCGTAAATACATTTAAAGCCAAGTAATCACAATGGCCAACTGTTTATTTTAACAAAAACAACATTAATATGTTGGAGCACCTTCTAGTGTTAAAATATTCACTTCGACAACTCTATTAATAAACATACTAATAGAAGAAATCGTAGTAAGTGAACAAACGATTACAACACATTTAATCGTACGTCTCAATGTGTTTAGCGATTATAGAAAGAAAGACAAGTGATTGTGTGTGAGAGAGAGATAGAGAGAGAGTGTGAGAGAGAGAGAGATTGTTGAGCAGCTGAAGCACGGTCTTCCTCCCCGCACCTTGAGGGGCGATAGCTGGCCGAAAGAGAGGGAGGGGCGGTCATTGTCTTTCGGGCTGTATCAGCCCTCCCTCCCGGCGCCGCAGGACAAATTTCCTGCGCGTCCCCTGCGACATGCCGCTCGCCGCAGTAATTATTTTTGGCGGCTTATCAGCGCCCCTCCCCTCCCCCCCCGCCTCTTCTTCCCCTCCGCAGCAGAGAGCGCGCGGCGGTCGGCGATGCAGTGGACGCTCCCGAGTCCTTCCGCAGCATTGGAGGAAGCCCTTCCTCCCACCCCGTGTTTTAAAGGGTGTACTTATACAAATTCCACATTTATCGCTTTCAGAATTTTAAAGAAAAAACAAAAATCAAACAAGTGTTTTAAATGACTAAGAAAGCGATTCGTTAATATATTTATGTATCCTTCCATTTTCTGAAATCTCCCACACCTCAATAATTCATCTCTCATTTCTCAATGTTTAAAACTAAATAATTTCCCTACATGACATTGGACATTTTGGACATTTTCCTTGTTCACCCTGCAGAAATGTTCCTTTCTTGCGACGTCTTTCAGGGGATTAGCGACCACAAAGCAGTGATGGTAGAAGTACAAACAAATGTAATTACGCGACCTAAGGTGAAGGAACGATAGTCAGGCAATATAGAAAGCAAACGTCGAAGGTTTACGTAGTTTCTTAAGGAAAAATACGACTACTTTCTAAGAACAGAAGGGTATGGAGGAACAATGGGGGGCTTTTAAAACAATCGTAGAAACAGCTTTAGATACGTTCGTTCCTTGCAAAATACTGAAAAGTAATCCTGATCCTGAATATTATAACGGGGCGGTACGGCGTTTAAAGAGAAAAGTTAGACTAGCATTTAATAGGAGACATCGCAGCATTGCTGCATGATAACTTTTAAAAAATTCTACAGGAATTAGAAAAAAAAAGAAAATTGCGCATGAATTATTTTTAAGAAATATTTTGGAGACAGGAAGAAATAATTGGTCAGACTTTTACAAATATGTCCGCAGACGCCGGGAATAAGGAAGAAATTCAGGAAATTCTAGACGCAGATAACGCGCCATTGCACGGCGACCAAGCGAAAGCAAATGCGTTCAACGCGTATTTTGTATCAATATTCAAACCAAAACGGGCGCAGGAGCAAGTTCATTATTTTCCAATAGAAAACCAGTTCAAGCTTCATGCATGGGAACTCCGCAAACGTATAAAATCACTGAAAACGGTAAATCACGCGGACCAGACGGCATCTCGACAGATTTTATTAAACTCGGTGGGGAGGCAGTATTGCCGTATTTTTAAGATTATTCAATGTTTCAATCAATAATGCAAGTCTACCAGACGATTGGAAGACAGCTATAGTGGTCCTATTTTCAAAAGGTGATAAAACGAAAGTTTGTAATTATAGACCAGTATCGCTCACATCAGTAGTATGCAAAATAATGGAGCATTTAATAGCCGGGTACATTCGCCGCGAATGGGAAAAAAGCGAACTGGATTTTCACGGACAGCATGGGTTTAGAAGTAAATATTCGTGCGAAAGCCAAATCGTTTCTTTTTTGCAAGATCTAGCTGACAGAAGTTGACGCGGGTGGGAGGGTGGATGCAATCGTAATCGACTTTGCGAAAGCATTCGACGTAGTACCGCATAACCTACTTATCAGAAATTATTAACTTCAGGAATTGATGCTAGAGTCGTGAAGTGGGTAAGCAATTTCTTAGAGACGGAAACAAAAGTTCGAATTGGCACTCAGTTTTCGACTACGGTTATTGTTACTTCAGGGTTCCACAGGAAGTGTCATAGGGCCATTACTTTTCTTAGCGCGTAATGATCTCCACGTTAACATACAATCAAAGGTGCGTTTATTTGCGACGATTGTGTTATATACCGAAAAATAAAAAGTAGCGCTGACGAACAAATATTACAGCAGGATTTAGAACATTTACGTGATTGGGCTGAAAAAATGACATGGGAATTAACGGATCGAAAAGCAAAACAATAACGTTCGGGGGGACAAAATTTATGAGAACCAGACTATCGTTTAGGTGAGTCATCATCCCAAAGTCTCATCATGCAAGTATTTAGGCATTCATAAGATAGTAAATTAGGGTGGGAGAAGCATATAAATCAGGTAGTTAGGAAAACGTGAATCTTTGCATTTTGTAATGCAATTCTAAGAAAAGCTCTGCAAACGCAAAGAATTAGCATATTTTTCGCTGGTTCGCCCTCTCATGGAATACGGAGTGGCATGTTGGGATCCATACAAAAAGTCGCACCGGAAAAATCTAGATAGAATACAGAGAAAAGCGAATAAGTTTACCTACAGAACTAACGCGATAAAAAGGCATAGGAACCTCTAGAAATGAGAAGAACAAGGGCGAGCTTTGGGTCTTTATAAATCATACGTAGGTCAAACAGCTTGGAAGAAATTCAGGTTAGACTAAAAACCAAATTATTTCGGCCGAAGCGATCACACTCACAAAATTCGAACAAGGAAACAAAATTCAGATCTTGGAAATTTTCCTTTGTAACAGAACAATTAAAGATTGGAACAGTTTACCGCAGCAATTTTCAAAACCTTTCCTCTAAGTGTCCAAGTTTTGAAATAAGTTAGAACAATATGATAGTAATAGACATTAAATGAGTAAGTGCTGTGAAGTGCGGTGAAGTGCGGTGAAGTGCTGTGAAGTGAGGTGAAGTGCGATGTAGTGCTGGTCAGTGTAACTCAAAGCAAAAACAGTGTAGTGTAGTGTAGTGTAGTGAGTGTTTTAGTGTAGTGTTGTGCAGTGCAGTGTCGTGCAGTTAATTGTAGTGAACGCGATCAATGAATTAAAAACAATAAATTTAGCCAATATTTATGTAACTTGTATTAAATTTTAGCATCACCGACATATAATTATAATTATTATATATCATACGAGTTGAAATATTTGTTATAATACTTAATATTAGTGATAGTATGATTATTGCATGTTCGGCTTGTACTGTACTCCTTTATTATTATTGTTATTATTATTAATATCGTTATTATTATTATTAATATTATTATTAATGTTAAGTGTTATTATTATTGTAATTATTGTTAATTAACTGCCACCGGGTCATACCCAATTGCAGTTCAAAAAAGTTGTATAATGTATGTATGTTGAAATTTAATGTTAAAAAAAAAAAAAAAAAAAAAAAAAAAAAAAATAAATAAATAATATGAAGTGATAGCATTGAACGCAGAATCGAAGTGCTTATTTTCAACGACAGAACTCCATTTCCGCTAGTTTTCACGTGCCAATTTATTTTTCAGATCCTTCTCACTCAGGTTATCAAAATGTGTTCCAAAATTGTGTTATTCCTGTCTTAAGCCTATCCGAAAACTGTTGAATCTTAAACTATAAGGCTAAATATGAATGTTTTCCCTTGCTGAAAAAAAATATTTTGAATATACGTCACTTTAGAAATAAGATCTTCAATTGGATTAATTATCTTGCACCTGAAAATAAAGCAAACACCAATTTCTGGATTATTACTCTACACACTATTGTGGCGTACAGTCATAAACAAATCCACCAGCTGCAGTTAAAATTCGTTTCGCTGAATATTTTCGGCGCTTGGAGGAGTATTTTTGCCCGCCAGAACTTGCGAGCGGTGACACTGCGAGCGCTACCTGGGAGGGGTCAGGCGAAAGTGCCAGCGGAAGGAAACCTCGTTTGTCCACCGACGTCGTCGTCGGAAGTCTCAATTTTCTACTTAGTCCGGCGCGTTGATAGGGTTCATAATCACGACTCGCCCCCTGCTTCCCCCTGCAGCGCTTGTTATTCAATCCCCGGGGAAGTACTTTACGAGATGGACGCTGCGTGCAGGCACTCCTCCTGTTCACTCAAATTCCAAGGGAGATTAAAACCCCAACGACACCAATCTGGCCTGGAAGTAATCAAGATCTACATGGAATGCAGAACCAGTGTTTTACCTATGTAATAGAGAAAATATCATCCATTTCTGTAATATAGGTTTTTGTATAATAATAATAGGTTTTTGAAGAAGTATTTATACGTAAACATTCATCAAAACTGAAAGTGACACGAAAAATAAATTCTTTCGACATCATTTTTTTAAAGGAATCCTGAAAGATGGTCTAATGTTTTGAAACAAATTCTCAGAAGATAATTTTAATAATTATTGTAATAATATTTTTAAAAAAAAAAAAAAATATATAATATTTATAGCGTATTTGTAATGTGTTTCTTCATAAATTTCCGCGAGGCAATACCGGACAACGATAGAAATTCATCTCTGTAATTGATTGATGAGTGGTTTGGTGTGCGTCAACTGGTCAGTATTCCCGTAAGAGTGGTGCTTATTTCTTCAGGGGGATTTGGTTACTTACTGGATGGCTAGATTCGGGGCCAACATACACGTAGTTTCGCGTGGATTTCTCCACCAGCTATCTTCCATCAACGACGCAACGAGCTTAGAG